>OX411277.1:24877362-25414222 GCA_948146005.1 Nomada fucata | reverse complement strand
GTAAATAACGCGATTCCGAGTCGCCCAGAGTGATTTATCGTTATATCGAACGATATCCTGGGCTAGGAAGTGAATCCTTAGCTGCCTTCGATACACAGCGTGTGGAAAAGGTAAATAACGCGATTCCGTGTCGCCAGAGTGATTTATCGTTATATCGAACGATATCGAGGGCTAGGAAGTGAATCCTTAGCTTCCTGCGATACACAGCGTGTGGAAAAGGTAAATAACGCGATTCCGAGTCGCCCAGAGTGATTTATCGTTATATCGAACGATATCGAGGGCTAGGAAGTGGATTCTTAGCTGCCGTCGATACACAGCGTGTGGAAAAGGTAAATAACGCGATTCCGAGTCGCCCAGAGTGATTTATCGTTATATCGAACGATATCGAGGGCTAGGAAGTGAATCCTTAGCTTCCTGCGATACACAGCGTGTGGAAAAGGTAAATAACGCGATTCCGAGTCGCCCAGAGTGATTTATCGTTATATCGAAGGATATCGAGGGCTAGGAAGTGGATTCTTAGCTGCCGTCGATACACAGCGTGTGGAAAAGGTAATTAACGCGATTCCGAGTCGCCCAGAGTGATTTATCGTTATATCGAACGATATCGTGGGCTAGGAAGTGAATCCTTAGCTTCCTTCGATACACAGCGTGTGGAAAAGGTAAATAACGCGATTCCGAGCCGCCCAGAGTGATTTATCGTTATATCGAACGATATCGTGTGCTAGGAAGTGAATCCTTAGCTTCCTTCGATACACAGCGTGTGGAAAAGGTACATAACGCGATTCCGAGTCGCCCAGAGTGATTTATCGTTATATCGAACGATATCGAGGGCTAGGAAGTGGATCCTTAGCTGCCGTCGATACACAGCGTGTGGAAAAGGTAAATAACGCGATTCCGAGTCGCCCAGAGTGATTTATCGTTATATCGAAGGATATCCAGGGCTAGGAAGTGGATCCTTAGCTTGATTCGATACACAGCGTGTGGAAAAGGTAAATAACGCGATTCCGAGTCGCCCAGAGTGATTTATCCTTATATTGAGGGATATCGAGGGATAGGAAGTGAATATTTAGCTGCCGTCGATACACAGCGTGTGGGAAAGGTAAATAACGCTATTCCGAGTCGCCCAGAGTGATTTATCGTTATATCGAACGTTATCGAGGGCTAGGAAGTGAATCCTTAGCTTCCTTCGATACACAGCGTGTGGAAAAGGTAAATATCGCGATTCCGCGTCGCCCAGAGTGATTTCTCGTTATATCGAACGATATCGTGGGCTAGGAAGTGAATCCTTAGCTTCCTGCGATACACAGCGTGTGGAAAAGGTAAATATCGCGATTCCGAGTCGCCCAGAGTGATTTATCGTTATATCGAACGATATCCAGGGCTAGGAAGTGAATCCTTAGCTTCCTTCGATACACAGCGTATGGAAAAGGTAAATAACGCGATTCCGTGTCGCCCAGAGTGATTTCTCGTTATATCGAACGATATCGAGGGCTAGGAAGTGAATCCTTAGCTTCCTGCGATACACAGCGTGTGGAAAAGGTAAATAACGCGTTTCCGAGTCGCCCAGAGTGATTTATCGTTATATCGAACGATATCGAGGGCTAGGAAGTGGATCCTTAGCTGCCGTCGATACACAGCGTGTGGAAAAGGTAAATAACGCGATTCCGAGTCGCCCAGAGTGATTTATCGTTATATCGAAGGATATCCAGGGCTAGGAAGTGGATCCTTAGCTTCCTTCGATACACAGCGTGTGGAAAAGGTAAATAACGCGATTCCGAGTCGCCCAGAGTGATTTATCGTTATATCGAACGATATCGAGGGCTAGGAAGTGAATCCTTCGCTGCCTTCCATACACAGTGTGTGGAAAATGTAAAAAACGCGATTCCGAGTCGCCCAGAGTGATTTATCCTTATATTGAGGGATATCGAGGGCTAGGAAGTGAATCCTTAGCTGCCGTCGATACACAGCGTGTGGGAAAGGTAAATAACGCTATTCCGAGTCGCCCAGAGTGATTTATCGTTATATCGAACGTTATCGAGGGCTAGGAAGTGAATCCTTAGCTTCCTTCGATACACAGCGTGTTGAAAAGGTAAATATCGCGATTCCGCGTAGCCCAGAGTGATTTCTCGTTATATCGAACGATATCGTGGGCTAGGAAGTGAATCCTTAGCTTCCTGCGATACACAGCGTGTGGAAAAGGTAAATACCGCGATTCCGAGTCACCCAGAGTGATTTATCGTTATATCGAACGATATCGTGGGCTAGGAAGTGAATCCTAAGCTTCCTTCGATACACAGCGTGTGGAAAAGTTATATATATATTATATATATATAAAAGGCAAAACAATAATTTTCAATACGCCGCTGGAAGGTTGGTGGACCGAAAGGCAAGACAATACGCCGCTGGAAGGTTGGTGGACCGAATGGCAAAGCAATACGCCGCTGGAAGGTTGGTAGACCGAAAGGCAAACCATTACGCCGCTGGAAGCTTGGTGGACCGAGTGGCAAAACAATACGCCGCTGGAAGGTTGGTGGACCAAAAGGCAAAGCAATACGCCGCTGGACGGATTTTGGACCGAGTGGCAAAACAATACGCCGCTGGAAGGTTGGTGGACCGAGTGGCAAAACAATACGCCGCTGGAAGGTTGGTGGACCGAGTGGCAAAACAATACGCCGCTGGAAGGTTGGTGGACCGAAAGGCAAAACAATACGCCGCTGGACGGATTTTGGACCGAGTGGCAAAACAATACGCCGCTGGAAGGTTGGTGGACCGAATGGCAAAGCAATACGCCGCTGGTCGGATTTTGGACCGAATGGCAAAGCAATACGCCGCTGGAAGGTTGGTGGACCGAAAGGCAAAACAATACGCCGCTGGACGGATTTTGGACCGAGTGGCAAAACAATACGCCGCTGGAAGGTTGGTGGACCGAAAGGCAAAACAATACGCCGCTGGACGGATTTTGGACCGAATGGCAAAACAATACGCCGCTGGAAGGTTGGTGGACCGAATGGCAAAGCAATACGCCGCTGGACGGATTTTGGACCGAGTGGCAAAACAATACGCCGCTGGAAGGTTGGTGGACCGAAAGGCAAAACAATACGCCGCTGGACGGATTTTGGACCGAATGGCAAAGCAATACGCCGCTGGAAGGTTGGTGGACCGAGTGGCAAAACAATACGCCGCTGGAAGGTTGGTGGACCGAAAGGCAAAGCAATACGCCGCTGGAAGGTTGGTAGACCGAAAGGCAAACCAATACGCCGCTGGAAGGTTGGTGGACCGAGTGGCAAAACAATACGCCGCTGCATGGTTGGTGGACCGAAAGGCAAAGCAATACGCCGCTGGACGGATTTTGGACCGAGTGGCAAAACAATACGACGCTGGAAGGTTGGTGGACCGAATGGCAAATCAATACGCCGCTGGACGGATTGTGGACGGAAAGGCAAAGCAATACGCTGCTGGAAGGTTGGTGGACCGAATGGCAAAGCAATACGCCGCTGGACGGATTTTGGACCGAGTGGCAAAACAATACGCCGCTGGAAGGTTGGTGGACCGAATGGCAAAGCTATACGCCGCTGGACGGATTTTGGACCGAATGGCAAAGCAATACGCCGCTGGAAGGTTGGTGGACCGAAAGGCAAAACAATACGCCGCTGGACGGATTTTGGACCGAGTGGCAAAACAATACGCCGCTGGAAGGTTGGTGGACCGAATGGCAAAGCAATACGCCGCTGGAAGGTTGGTGGACCGAGTGGCAAAACAATACGCCGCTGGAAGGTTGGTGGACCGAAAGGCAAAACAATACGCCGCTGGACGGATTTTGGACCGAGTGGCAAAACAATACGCCGCTGGAAGGTTGGTAGACCGAATGGCAAAGCAATACGCCGCTGGAAGGTTGGTGGACCGAGTGGCAAAACAATACGCCGCTGGAAGGTTGGTGGACCGAAAGGCAAAACAATACGCCGCTGGACGGATTTTGGACCGAGTGGCAAAACAATACGCCGCTGGAAGGTTGGTGGACCGAGTGGCAAAACAATACGCCGCTGGACGGATTTTGGACCGAATGGCAAAGCAATACGCCGCTGGAAGGTTGGTGGACCGAAAGGCAAACCAATACGCCGCTGGACGGATTTTGGACCGAGTGGCAAAGCAATACGCCGCTGGAAGGTTGGTAGACCGAAAGGCAAACCTATACGCCGCTGGACGGATTTTGGACCGAGTGGCAAAACAATACGCCGCTGGAAGGTTGGTGGACCGAATGGCAAACCAATACGCCGCTGGACGGATTTTGGACCGAGTGGCAAAGCAATACGCCGCTGGAAGGTTGGTGGACCGAAAGGCAAAGCAATACGCCGCTGGAAGGTTGGTGGACCGAGTGGCAAAGCAATACGCCGCTGGAAGGTTGGTGGACCGAGTGGCAAAACAATACGCCGCTGGAAGGTTGGTGGCCCGAATGGCAAACCAATACGCCGCTGGACGGATTTTGGACCGAGTGGCAAAGCAATACGCCGCTGGAAGGTTGGTGGACCGAAAGGCAAAGCAATACGCCGCTGGACGGATTTTGGACCTAGTGGCAAAACAATACGCCGGTGGAAGGTTGGTGGACCGAATGGCAAAGCAATACGCCGCTGGACGGATTGTGGACGGAAAGGCAAAGCAATACGCCGCTGGAAGGTTGGTGGACCGAATGGCAAAGCAATACGCCGCTGGAAGGTTGGTGGACCGAGTGGCAAAACAATACGCCGCTGGAAGGTTGGTGGACCGAAAGGCAAAACAATACGCCGCTGGACGGATTTTGGACCGAGTGGCAAAACAATACGCCGCTGGAAGGTTGGTAGACCGAATGGCAAAGCAATACGCCGCTGGAAGGTTGGTGGACCGAGTGGCAAAACAATACGCCGCTGGAAGGTTGGTGGACCGAAAGGCAAAACAATACGCCGCTGGACGGATTTTGGACCGAGTGGCAAAACAATACGCCGCTGGAAGGTTGGTGGACCGAGTGGCAAAACAATACGCCGCTGGACGGATTTTGGACCGAATGGCAAAGCAATACGCCGCTGGAAGGTTGGTGGACCGAAAGGCAAACCAATACGCCGCTGGACGGATTTTGGACCGAGTGGCAAAGCAATACGCCGCTGGAAGGTTGGTAGACCGAAAGGCAAACCTATACGCCGCTGGACGGATTTTGGACCGAGTGGCAAAACAATACGCCGCTGGAAGGTTGGTGGACCGAATGGCAAACCAATACGCCGCTGGACGGATTTTGGACCGAGTGGCAAAGCAATACGCCGCTGGAAGGTTGGTGGACCGAAAGGCAAAGCAATACGCCGCTGGAAGGTTGGTGGACCGAGTGGCAAAGCAATACGCCGCTGGAAGGTTGGTGGACCGAGTGGCAAAACAATACGCCGCTGGAAGGTTGGTGGCCCGAATGGCAAACCAATACGCCGCTGGACGGATTTTGGACCGAGTGGCAAAGCAATACGCCGCTGGAAGGTTGGTGGACCGAAAGGCAAAGCAATACGCCGCTGGACGGATTTTGGACCTAGTGGCAAAACAATACGCCGGTGGAAGGTTGGTGGACCGAATGGCAAAGCAATACGCCGCTGGACGGATTTTGGACCGAGTGGCAAAACAATACGCCGCTGGACGGATTTTGGACCGAATGGCAAAGCAATACGCCGCTGGAAGGTTGGTGGACCGAAAGGCAAAACAATACGCCGCTGGACGGATTTTGGACCGAGTGGCAAAACAATACGCCGCTGGAAGGTTGGTGGACCGAATGGCAAAGCAATACGCCGCTGGAAGGTTGGTGGACCGAGTGGCAAAACAATACGCCGCTGGAAGGTTGGTGGACCGAAAGGCAAAACAATACGCCGCTGGACGGATTTTGGACCGAGTGGCAAAACAATACGCCGCTGGAAGGTTGGTAGACCGAATGGCAAAGCAATACGCCGCTGGAAGGTTGGTGGACCGAGTGGCAAAACAATACGCCGCTGGAAGGTTGGTGGACCGAAAGGCAAAACAATACGCCGCTGGACGGATTTTGGACCGAGTGGCAAAACAATACGCCGCTGGAAGGTTGGTGGACCGAGTGGCAAAACAATACGCCGCTGGACGGATTTTGGACCGAATGGCAAAGCAATACGCCGCTGGAAGGTTGGTGGACCGAAAGGCAAACCAATACGCCGCTGGACGGATTTTGGACCGAGTGGCAAAGCAATACGCCGCTGGAAGGTTGGTAGACCGAAAGGCAAACCTATACGCCGCTGGACGGATTTTGGACCGAGTGGCAAAACAATACGCCGCTGGAAGTTTGGTGGACCGAATGGCAAACCAATACGCCGCTGGACGGATTTTGGACCGAGTGGCAAAGCAATACGCCGCTGGAAGGTTGGTGGACCGAAAGGCAAAGCAATACGCCGCTGGAAGGTTGGTGGACCGAGTGGCAAAGCAATACGCCGCTGGAAGGTTGGTGGACCGAGTGGCAAAACAATACGCCGCTGGAAGGTTGGTGGCCCGAATGGCAAACCAATACGCCGCTGGACGGATTTTGGACCGAGTGGCAAAGCAATACGCCGCTGGAAGGTTGGTGGACCGAAAGGCAAAGCAATACGCCGCTGGACGGATTTTGGACCTAGTGGCAAAACAATACGCCGGTGGAAGGTTGGTGGACCGAATGGCAAAGCAATACGCCGCTGGACGGATTGTGGACGGAAAGGCAAAGCAATACGCCGCTGGAAGGTTGGTGGACCGAATGGCAAAGCAATACGCCGCTGGACGGATTTTGGACCGAGTGGCAACACAATACGCCGCTGGAAGGTTGGTGGACCGAATGGCAAAGCAATACGCCGCTGGAAGGTTGGTGGACCGAGTGGCAAAACAATACGCCGCTGGAAGGTTGGTGGACCGAAAGGCAAAACAATACGCCGCTGGACGGATTTTGGACCGAATGGCAAAGCAATACGCCGCTGGAAGGTTGGTGGACCGAAAGGCAAACCAATACGCCGCTGGACGGATTTTGGACCGAGTGGCAAAGCAATACGCCATTGGAAGGTTGGTAGACCGAAAGGCAAACATATACGCCGCTGGACGGATTTTGGACCGAGTGGCAAAACAATACGCCGCTGGAAGGTTGGTGGACCGAAAGGCAAACCAATACGCCGCTGGAAGGTTGGTGGACCGAGTGGCAAAACAATACGCCGCTGGAAGGTTGGTGGACCGAAAGGCAAACCAATACGCCGCTGGACGGATTTTGGACCGAGTGGCAAAACAATACGCCGCTGGAAGGTTGGTGGACCGAATGGCAAACCAATACGCCGCTGGACGGATTTTGGACCGAGTGGCAAAGCAATACGCCGCTGGAAGGTTGGTGGACCGAAAGGCAAAGCAATACGCCGCTGGACGGATTTTGGACCGAGTGGCAAAACAATACGCCGCTGGAAGGTTGGTGGACCGAATGGCAAAGCAATACGCCGCTGGACGGATTGTGGACGGAAAGGCAAAGCAATACGCCGCTGGAAGGTTGGTGGACCGAATGGCAAAACAATACGCCGCTGGACGGATTTTGGACCGAGTGGCAAAACAATACGCCGCTGGACGGATTTTGGACCGAATGGCAAAGCAATACGCCGCTGGAAGGTTGGTGGACCGAAAGGCAAACCAATACGCCGCTGGACGGATTTTGGACCGAGTGGCAAAGCAATACGCCGCTGGAAGGTTGGTAGACCGAAAGGCAAACCTATACGCCGCTGGACGGATTTTGGACCGAGTGGCAAAACAATACGCCGCTGGAAGGTTGGTGGACCGAATGGCAAACCAATACGCCGCTGGACGGATTTTGGACCGAGTGGCAAAGCAATACGCCGCTGGAAGGTTGGTGGACCGAAAGGCAAAGCAATACGCCGCTGGACGGATTTTGGACCTAGTGGCAAAACAATACGCCGGTGGAAGGTTGGTGGACCGAATGGCAAAGCAATACGCCGCTGGACGGATTGTGGACGGAAAGGCAAAGCAATACGCCGCTGGAAGGTTGGTGGACCGAATGGCAAAGCAATACGCCGCTGGACGGATTTTGGACCGAGTGGCAAAACAATACGCCGCTGGAAGGTTGGTGGACCGAATGGCAAAGCAATACGCCGCTGGAAGGTTGGTGGACCGAGTGGCAAAACAATACGCCGCTGGAAGGTTGGTGGACCGAAAGGCAAAACAATACGCCGCTGGACGGATTTTGGACCGAATGGCAAAGCAATACGCCGCTGGAAGGTTGGTGGACCGAAAGGCAAACCAATACGCCGCTGGACGGATTTTGGACCGAGTGGCAAAGCAATACGCCATTGGAAGGTTGGTAGACCGAAAGGCAAACATATACGCCGCTGGACGGATTTTGGACCGAGTGGCAAAACAATACGCCGCTGGAAGGTTGGTGGACCGAAAGGCAAACCAATACGCCGCTGGACGGATTTTGGACCGAGTGGCAAAACAATACGCCGCTGGAAGGTTGGTGGACCGAATGGCAAAGCAATACGCCGCTGGACGGATTGTGGACGGAAAGGCAAAGCAATACGCCGCTGGAAGGTTGGTGGACCGAATGGCAAAGCAATACGCCGCTGGACGGATTTTGGACCGAGTGGCAAAACAATACGCCGCTGGAAGGTTGGTGGACCGAATGGCAAAGCAATACGCCGCTGGAAGGTTGGTGGACGGAAAGGCAAAGCAATACGCCGCTGGAAGGTTGGTGGACCGAATGGCAAAGCATTACGCCGCTGGACGGATTTTGGACCGAGTGGCAAAGCAATACGCCGCTGGAAGGTTGGTGGACCGAGTGGCAAAACAATACGCCGCTGGAAGGTTGGTGGACCGAATGGCAAACCAATACGCCGCTGGACGGATTTTGGACCGAGTGGCAAAGCAATACGCCGCTGGAAGGTTGGTGGACCGAAAGGCAAAACAATACGCCGCTGGAAGGTTGGTGGACCGAATGGCAAAGCAATACGCCGCTGGACGGATTTTGGACCGAGTGGCAAAACAATACGCCGCTGGAAGGTTGGTGGACCGAATGGCAAAGCAATACGCCGCTGGAAGGTTGGTGGACCGAGTGGCAAAACAATACGCCGCTGGAAGGTTGGTGGACCGAAAATCAAAACAATACGCCGCTGGACGGATTTTGGACCGAGTGGCAAAGCAATACGCCATTGGAAGGTTGGTAGACCGAAAGGCAAACATATACGCCGCTGGACGGATTTTGGACCGAGTGGCAAAACAATACGCCGCTGGAAGGTTGGTGGACCGAAAGGCAAACCAATACGCCGCTGGAAGGTTGGTGGACCGAGTGGCAAAACAATACGCCGCTGGAAGGTTGGTGGACCGAAAGGCAAACCAATACGCCGCTGGACGGATTTTGGACCGAGTGGCAAAACAATACGCCGCTGGAAGGTTGGTAGACCGAATGGCAAAGCAATACGCCGCTGGAAGGTTGGTGGACCGAGTGGCAAAACAATACGCCGCTGGAAGGTTGGTGGACCGAAAGGCAAAACAATACGCCGCTGGACGGATTTTGGACCGAGTGGCAAAACAATACGCCGCTGGAAGGTTGGTGGACCGAGTGGCAAAACAATACGCCGCTGGACGGATTTTGGACCGAATGGCAAAGCAATACGCCGCTGGAAGGTTGGTGGACCGAAAGGCAAACCAATACGCCGCTGGACGGATTTTGGACCGAGTGGCAAAGCAATACGCCGCTGGAAGGTTGGTAGACCGAAAGGCAAACCTATACGCCGCTGGACGGATTTTGGACCGAGTGGCAAAACAATACGCCGCTGGAAGGTTGGTGGACCGAATGGCAAACCAATACGCCGCTGGACGGATTTTGGACCGAGTGGCAAAGCAATACGCCGCTGGAAGGTTGGTGGACCGAAAGGCAAAGCAATACGCCGCTGGAAGGTTGGTGGACCGAGTGGCAAAGCAATACGCCGCTGGAAGGTTGGTGGACCGAGTGGCAAAACAATACGCCGATGGAAGGTTGGTGGCCCGAATGGCAAACCAATACGCCGCTGGACGGATTTTGGACCGAGTGGCAAAGCAATACGCCGCTGGAATGTTGGTGGACCGAAAGGCAAAGCAATACGCCGCTGGACGGATTTTGGACCTAGTGGCAAAACAATACGCCGGTGGAAGGTTGGTGGACCGAATGGCAAAGCAATACGCCGCTGGACGGATTGTGGACGGAAAGGCAAAGCAATACGCCGCTGAAAGGTTGGTGGACCGAATGGCAAAGCAATACGCCGCTGGACGGATTTTGGACCGAGTGGCAAAACAATACGCCGCTGGAAGGTTGGTGGACCGAATGGCAAAGCAATACGCCGCTGGAAGGTTGGTGGACCGAGTGGCAAAACAATACGCCGCTGGAAGGTTGGTGGACCGAAAGGCAAAACAATACGCCGCTGGACGGATTTTGGACCGAATGGCAAAGCAATACGCCGCTGGAAGGTTGGTGGACCGAAAGGCAAACCAATACGCCGCTGGACGGATTTTGGACCGAGTGGCAAAGCAATACGCCATTGGAAGGTTGGTAGACCGAAAGGCAAACATATACGCCGCTGGACGGATTTTGGACCGAGTGGCAAAACAATACGCCGCTGGAAGGTTGGTGGACCGAAAGGCAAACCAATACGCCGCTGGAAGGTTGGTGGACCGAGTGGCAAAACAATACGCCGCTGGAAGGTTGGTGGACCGAAAGGCAAACCAATACGCCGCTGGACGGATTTTGGACCGAGTGGCAAAACAATACGCCGCTGGAAGGTTGGTGGACCGAATGGCAAACCAATACGCCGCTGGACGGATTTTGGACCGAGTGGCAAAGCAATACGCCGCTGGAAGGTTGGTGGACCGAGTGGCAAAACAATACGCCGCTGGAAGGTTGGTGGACCTAATGGCAAACCAATACGCCGCTGGACGGATTTTGGACCGAGTGGAAAAGCAATACGCCGCCGGAAGGTTGGTGGACCGAAAGGCAAAGCAATACGCCACTGGACGGATTTTGGACCGAGTGGCAAAACAATACGCCGCTGGAAGGTTGGTGGACCGAATGGCAAAGCAATACGCCGCTGGACGGATTGTGGACGGAAAGGCAAAGCAATACGCCGCTGGAAGGTTGGTGGACCGAATGGCAAAGCAATACGCCGCTGGACGGATTTTGGACCGAGTGGCAAAACAATACGCCGCTGGAAGGTTGGTGGACCGAATGGCAAAGCAATACGCCGCTGGATGGTTGGTGGACCGAATGGCAAACCAATACGCCGCTGGACGGATTTTGGACCGAGTGGCAAAACAATACGCCGCTGGAAGGTTGGTGGACCGAATGGCAAAGCAATACGCCGCTGGACGGATTGTGGACGGAAAGGCAAAGCAATACGCCGCTGGAAGGTTGGTGGACCGAATGGCAAAGCAATACGCCGCTGGACGGATTTTGGACCGAGTGGCAAAACAATACGCCGCTGGAAGGTTGGTGGACCGAATGGCAAAGCAATACGCCGCTGGAAGGTTGGTGGACGGAAAGGCAAAGCAATACGCCGCTGGAAGGTTGGTGGACCGAATGGCAAAGCATTACGCCGCTGGACGGATTTTGGACCGAGTGGCAAAGCAATACGCCGCTGGAAGGTTGGTGGACCGAGTGGCAAAACAATACGCCGCTGGAAGGTTGGTGGACCGAATGGCAAACCAATACGCCGCTGGACGGATATTGGACCGAGTGGCAAAGCAATACGCCGCTGGAAGGTTGGTGGACCGAAAGGCAAAACAATACGCCGCTGGAAGGTTGGTGGACCGAATGGCAAAGCAATACGCCGCTGGACGGATTTTGGACCGAGTGGCAAAACAATACGCCGCTGGAAGGTTGGTGGACCGAATGGCAAAGCAATACGCCGCTGGAAGGTTGGTGGACCGAGTGGCAAAACAATACGCCGCTGGAAGGTTGGTGGACCGAAAGGCAAAACAATACGCCGCTGGACGGATTTTGGACCGAGTGGCAAAGCAATACGCCATTGGAAGGTTGGTAGACCGAAAGGCAAACATATACGCCGCTGGACGGATTTTGGACCGAGTGGCAAAACAATACGCCGCTGGAAGGTTGGTGGACCGAAAGGCAAACCAATACGCCGCTGGAAGGTTGGTGGACCGAGTGGCAAAACAATACGCCGCTGGAAGGTTGGTGGACCGAAAGGCAAACCAATACGCCGCTGGACGGATTTTGGACCGAATGGCAAAGCAATACGCCGCTGGAAGGTTGGTGGACCGAAAGGCAAAGCAATACGCCGCTGGACGGATTTTGGACCGAGTGGCAAAGCAATACGCCGCTGGAAGGTTGGTGGACCGAAAGGCAAAGCAATACGCCGCTGGACGGATTTTGGACCGAGTGGCAAAACAATACGCCGCTGGAAGGTTGGTGGACCGAATGGCAAAGCAATACGCCGCTGGACGGATTGTGGACGGAAAGGCAAAGCAATACGCCGCTGGAAGGTTGGTGGACCGAAAGGCAAAGCAATACGCCGCTGGACGGATTTTGGACCGAGTGGCAAAACAATACGCCGCTGGAAGGTTGGTGGACCGAATGGCAAAGCAATACGCCGCTGGACGGATTGTGGACGGAAAGGCAAAGCAATACGCCGCTGGAAGGTTGGTGGACCGAATGGCAAAGCAATACGCCGCTGGACGGATTTTGGACCGAGTGGCAAAACAATACGCAGCTGGAAGGTTGGTGGACCGAATGGCAAAGCAATACGCCGCTGGAAGGTTGGTGGACCGAGTGGCAAAACAATACGCCGCTGGAAGGTTGGTGGACCGAAAGGCAAAACAATACGCCGCTGGACGGATTTTGGACCGAATGGCAAAGCAATACGCCGCTGGAAGGTTGGTGGACCGAAAGCGAATGGCAAACCGCTGGAAGGTTGGTAGACCGAAAGGCAAACCAATACGCCGCTGGAAGGTTGGTGGACCGAGTGGCAAAACAATACGCCGCTGGAAGGTTGGTGGACCGAAAGGCAAAGCATTACGCCGCTGGACGGATTTTGGACCGAGTGGCAAATCAATACGCCGCTGGAAGGTTGGTGGACCGAATGGCAAATCAATACGCCGCTGGACGGATTGTGGACGGAAAGGCAAAGCAATACGCCGCTGGAAGGTTGGTGGACCGAATGGCAAAGCAATACGCCGCTGGACGGATTTTGGACCGAGTGGCAAAACAATACGCCGCTGGAAGGTTGGTGGACCGAATGGCAAAGCAATACGCCGCTGGAAGGTTGGTGGACCGAGTGGCAAAACAATACGCCGCTGGAAGGTTGGTGGACCGAAAGGCAAAACAATACGCCGCTGGACGGATTTTGGACCGAGTGGCAAAACAATACGCCGCTGGAAGGTTGGTGGACCGAAAGGCAAAGCAATACGCCGCTGGACGGATTTTGGACCGAGTGGCAAAACAATACGCCGCTGGAAGGTTGGTGGACCGAATGGCAAAGCAATACGCCGCTGGACGGATTGTGGACGGAAAGGCAAAGCAATACGCCGCTGGAAGGTTGGTGGACCGAATGGCAAAGCAATACGCCGCTGGACGGATTTTGTACCGAATGGCAAAGCAATACGCTGCTGGACGGATTTTGGACCGAATGGCAAAGCAATACGCCGCTGGAAGGTTGGTGGATCGAAAGGCAAAACAATACGCCGCTGGACGGATTTTGGACCGAGTGGCAAAACAATACGCCGCTGGAAGGTTGGTGGACCGAGTGGCAAAACAATACGCCGCTGGACGGATTTTTGACCGAATGGCAAAACAAATACGCCGCTGGAAGGTTGGTGGACCGAAAGGCAAACCAATACGCCGCTGGACGGATTTTGGACCGAGTGGCAAAGCAATACGCCGCTGGAAGGTTGGTGGACCGAAAGGCAAACCTATACGCCGCTTGACGGATTTTGGACCGAGTGGCAAAACAATACGCCGCTGGAAGGTTGGTGGACCGAATGGCAAAGCAATACGCCGCTGGAAGGTTGGTGGACCGAAAGGCAAAACAATACGCCGCTGGACGGATTTTGGACCGAATGGCAAAGCAATACGCCGCTGGAAGGTTGGTGGACCGAAAGCGAATGGCAAACCGCTGGAAGGTTGGTAGACCGAAAGGCAAACCAATACGCCGCTGGAAGGTTGGTGGACCGAGTGGCAAAACAATACGCCGCTGGAAGGTTGGTGGACCGAATGGCAAATCAATACGCCGCTGGACGGATTGTGGACGGAAAGGCAAAGCAATACGCCGCTGGAAGTTTGGTGGACCGAATGGCAAAGCAATACGCCGCTGGACGGATTTTGTACCGAATGGCAAAGCAATACGCCGCTGGAAGGTTGGTGGACCGAAAGCGAATGGCAAACCGCTGGAAGGTTGGTGGACCGAATGGCAAAACAATACGCCGCTGGAAGGTTGGTGGACCGAATGGCAAAGCAATACGCCGCTGGAAGGTTGGTGGACCGAGTGGCAAAACAATACGCCGCTGGAAGGTTGGTGGACCGAAAGGCAAACCAATACGCCGCTGGACGGATTTTGGACCGAGTGGCAAAACAATACGCCGCTGGAAGGTTGGTGGACCGAAAGGCAAACCAATACGCCGCTGGAAGGTTGGTGGACCGAGTGGCAAAACAATACGCCGCTGGAAGGTTGGTGGACCGAATGGCAAACCAATACGCCGCTGGACGGATTTTGGACCGAATGGCAAAGCAATACGCCGCTGGAAGGTTGGTGGAACGAAAGGCAAAGCAATATGCCGCTGGAAGGTTGGTAGACCGAAAGGCAAAACAATACGCCGCTGGACGGATTTTGGACCGAGTGGCAAAACAATACGCCGCTGGAAGGTTAGTGGACCGAATGGCAAACCAATACGCCGCTGGACGGATTTTGGACCGAGTGGCAAAGCAATACGCCGCTGGAAGGTTGGTGGACCGAGTGGCAAAACAATACGCCGCTGGAAGGTTGGTGGACCGAATGGCAAAGCAATACGCCGCTGGAAGGTTGGTAGACCGAATGGCAAAGCAATACGCCACTGGAAGGTTGGTGGACCGAGTGGCAAAACAATACGCCGCTGGAAGGTTGGTGGACCGAAAGGCAAAACAATACGCCGCTGGACGGATTTTGGACCGAATGGCAAAGCATTACGCCGCTGGAAGGTTGGTGGACCGAGTGGCAAAACAATACGCCGCTGGAAGGTTGGTGGACCGAATGGCAAACCAATACGCCGCTGGACGGATTTTGGACCGAGTGGCAAAACAATACGCCGCTGGAAGGTTGGTGGACCGAATGGCAAACCACTACGCCACCGGACGGATTTTGGACCGAGTGGCAAATCAATACGCCGCTGGAAGGTTGGTGGACCGAGTGGCAAAACAATACGCCGCTGGAAGGTTGGTGGACCGAATGGCAAAGCAATACGCCGCTGGAAGGTTGGTGGACCGAAAGGCAAAACAATACGCCGCTGGACGGATTTTGGACCGAATGGCAATGCAATACGCCGCTGGAAGGTTGGTGGACCGAAAGCGAATGGCAAACCGCTGGAAGGTTGGTAGACCGAAAGGCAAACCAATACGCCGCTGGAAGGTTGGTGGACCCAGTGGCAAAACAATACGCCGCTGGAAGGTTGGTGGACCGAAAGGCAAAGCAATACGCCGCTGGACGGATTTTGGACCGAGTGGCAAATCAATACGCCGCTGGAAGGTTGGTGGACCGAATGGCAAATCAATACGCCGCTGGACGGATTGTGGACGGAAAGGCAAAGCAATACGCCGCTGGAAGTTTGGTGGACCGAATGGCAAAGCAATACGCCGCTGGACGGATTTTGTACCGAATGGCAAAGCAATACGCCGCTGGAAGGTTGGTGGACCGAAAGCGAATGGCAAACCGCTGGAAGGTTGGTGGACCGAATGGCAAAACAATACGCCGCTGGAAGGTTGGTGGACCGAATGGCAAAGCAATACGCCGCTGGAAGGTTGGTGGACCGAGTGGCAAAACAATACGCCGCTGGAAGGTTGGTGGACCGAAAGGCAAACCAATACGCCGCTGGACGGATTTTGGACCGAGTGGCAAAACAATACGCCGCTGGAAGGTTGGTGGACCGAAAGGCAAACCAATACGCCGCTGGAAGGTTGGTGGACCGAGTGGCAAAACAATACGCCGCTGGAAGGTTGGTGGACCGAATGGCAAACCAATACGCCGCTGGACGGATTTTGGACCGAATGGCAAAGCAATACGCCGCTGGAAGGTTGGTGGACCGAAAGGCAAAGCAATATGCCGCTGGAAGGTTGGTAGACCGAAAGGCAAAACAATACGCCGCTGGACGGATTTTGGACCGAGTGGCAAAACAATACGCCGCTGGAAGGTTAGTGGACCGAATGGCAAACCAATACGCCGCTGGACGGATTTTGGACCGAGTGGCAAAGCAATACGCCGCTGGAAGGTTGGTGGACCGAGTGGCAAAACAATACGCCGCTGGAAGGTTGGTGGACCGAATGGCAAAGCAATACGCCGCTGGAAGGTTGGTGGACCGAATGGCAAAGCAATACGCCACTGGAAGGTTGGTGGACCGAGTGGCAAAACAATACGCCGCTGGAAGGTTGGTGGACCGAAAGGCAAAACAATACGCCGCTGGACGGATTTTGGACCGAATGGCAAAGCATTACGCCGCTGGAAGGTTGGTGGACCGAGTGGCAAAACAATACGCCGCTGGAAGGTTGGTGGACCGAATGGCAAACCAATACGCCGCTGGACGGATTTTGGACCGAGTGGCAAAACAATACGCCGCTGGAAGGTTGGTGGACCGAATGGCAAACCACTACGCCACCGGACGGATTTTGGACCGAGTGGCAAATCAATACGCCGCTGGAAGGTTGGTGGACCGAGTGGCAAAACAATACGCCGCTGGAAGGTTGGTGGACCGAAAGGCAAAGCAATACGCCGCTGGACGGATTTTGGACCGAGTGGCAAATCAATACGCCGCTGGAAGGTTGGTGGACCGAATGGCAAATCAATACGCCGCTGGACGGATTGTGGACGGAAAGGCAAAGCAATACGCCGCTGGAAGTTTGGTGGACCGAATGGCAAAGCAATACGCCGCTGGACGGATTTTGTACCGAATGGCAAAGCAATACGCCGCTGGAAGGTTGGTGGACCGAATGGCAAAGCAATACGCCGCTGGAAGGTTGGTGGACCGAGTGGCAAAACAATACGCCGCTGGAAGGTTGGTGGACCGAAAGGCAAACCAATACGCCGCTGGACGGATTTTGGACCGAGTGGCAAAACAATACGCCGCTGGAAGGTTGGTGGACCGAAAGGCAAACCAATACGCCGCTGGAAGGTTGGTGGACCGAGTGGCAAAACAATACGCCGCTGGAAGGTTGGTGGACCGAATGGCAAACCAATACGCCGCTGGACGGATTTTGGACCGAATGGCAAAGCAATACGCCGCTGGAAGGTTGGTGGACCGAAAGGCAAAGCAATATGCCGCTGGAAGGTTGGTAGACCGAAAGGCAAAACAATACGCCGCTGGACGGATTTTGGACCGAGTGGCAAAACAATACGCCGCTGGAAGGTTAGTGGACCGAATGGCAAACCAATACGCCGCTGGACGGATTTTGGACCGAGTGGCAAAGCAATACGCCGCTGGAAGGTTGGTGGACCGAGAGGCAAAACAATACGCCGCTGGAAGGTTGGTGGACCGAATGGCAAAGCAATACGCCGCTGGAAGGTTGGTGGACCGAATGGCAAAGCAATACGCCACTGGAAGGTTGGTGGACCGAGTGGCAAAACAATACGCCGCTGGAAGGTTGGTGGACCGAAAGGCAAAACAATACGCCGCTGGACGGATTTTGGACCGAATGGCAAAGCATTACGCCGCTGGAAGGTTGGTGGACCGAGTGGCAAAACAATACGCCGCTGGAAGGTTGGTGGACCGAATGGCAAACCAATACGCCGCTGGACGGATTTTGGACCGAGTGGCAAAACAATACGCCGCTGGAAGGTTGGTGGACCGAATGGCAAACCACTACGCCACCGGACGGATTTTGGACCGAGTGGCAAATCAATACGCCGCTGGAAGGTTGGTGGACCGAGTGGCAAAACAATACGCCGCTGGAAGGTTGGTGGACCGAATGGCAAAGCAATACGCCGCTGGAAGGTTGGTGGACCGAATGGCAAAGCAATACGCCACTGGAAGGTTGGTGGACCGAATGGCAAACCAATACGCCGCTGGACGGATTTTGGACCGAGTGGCAAAGCAATACGCCGCTGGAAGGTTGGTGGACCGTATGGCAAAGCAATACGCCGCTGGACGGATTTTGGACCGAGTGGCAAAACAATACGCCGCTGGAAGGTTGGTGGACCGAAAGGCAAAGCAATACGCCGCTGGACGGATTTTGGACCGAGTGGCAAAACAATACGCCGCTGGAAGGTTGGTGGACCGAATGGCAAAGCTATACGCCGCTGGACGGATTGTGGACCGAAAGGCAAAGCAATACGCCGCTGGAAGGTTGGTGGACCAAATGGCAAAACAATACGCCGCTGGACGGATTTTGGACCGAGTGGCAAAACAATACGCCGCTGGAAGGTTGGTGGACCGAATGGCAAAGCAATACGCCGCTGGAAGGTTGGTGGACCGAATGGCAAAGCAATACGCCGCTGGAAGGTTGGTAGACCGAAAGGCAAACCAATACGCCGCTGGACGGATTTTGGACCGAGTGGCAAAGCAATACGCCGCTGGAAGGTTGGTGGACCGAATGGCAAAGCTATACGCCGCTGGACGGATTTTGGAAGGAGTGGCAAAACAATACGCCGCTGGAAGGTTGGTGGACCGAAAGGCAAAGCTATACGCCGCTGGACGGATTTTGGACCGAGTGGCAAAACAATACGCCGCTGGAAGGTTGGTGGACCGAATGGCAAACCAATACGCCGCTGGACGGATTTTGGACCGAGTGGCAAAACAATACGCCGCTGGAAGGTTGGTGGACCGAAAGGCAAAGCAATACGCGGCTGGACGGATTTTGGACCGAGTGGCAAAACAATACGCCGCTGGAAGGTTGGAGGACCGAATGGCGAAGCAATACGCCGCTGGACGGATTGTGGACCGAAAGGCAAAGCAATACGCCGCTGGAAGGTTGGTGGACCGAATGGCAAACCAATACGCCGCTGGACGGATTTTGGACCGAATGGCAAAGCAATACGCCGCTGGAAGGTTGGTGGACCGAAAGGCAAACCAATACGCCGCTGGAAGGTTGGTAGACCGAAAGGCAAAACAATACGCCGCTGGACGGATTTTGGACCGAGTGGCAAAACATTACGCTGCTGGAAGGTTGGTGGACCGAATGGCAAACCATTACGCCGCTGGACGGATTTTGGACCGAGTGGCAAAGCAATACGCCGCTGGAAGGTTGGTGGACCGAGTGGCAAAACAATACGCCGCTGGACGGATTTTGGACCGAGTGGCAAAACAATACGCCGCTGGAAGGTTGGTGGACCGAATGGCAAACCAATACGCCGCTGGACGGATTTTGGACCGAGTGGCAAAACCATACGCCGCTGGAAGGTTGGTGGACCGAAAGGCAAAGCAATACGCCGCTGGACGGATTTTGGACCGAGTGGCAAAGCAATACGCCGCTGGAAGGTTGGTAGACCGAAAGGCAAACCTATACGCCGCTGGACGGATTTTGGACCGAGTGGCAAAACAATACGCCGCTGGAAGGTTGGTGGACCGAATGGCAAACCAATACGCCGCTGGACGGATTTTGGACCGAGTGGCAAAGCAATACGCCGCTGGAAGGTTGGTGGACCGAAAGGCAAAGCAATACGCCGCTGGACGGATTTTGGACCTAGTGGCAAAACAATACGCCGGTGGAAGGTTGGTGGACCGAATGGCAAAGCAATACGCCGCTGGACGGATTGTGGACGGAAAGGCAAAGCAATACGCCGCTGGAAGGTTGGTGGACCGAATGGCAAAGCAATACGCCGCTGGACGGATTTTGGACCGAGTGGCAAAACAATACGCCGCTGGAAGGTTGGTGGACCGAATGGCAAAGCAATACGCCGCTGGAAGGTTGGTGGACCGAGTGGCAAAACAATACGCCGCTGGAAGGTTGGTGGACCGAAAGGCAAAACAATACGCCGCTGGACGGATTTTGGACCGAATGGCAAAGCAATACGCCGCTGGAAGGTTGGTGGACCGAAAGGCAAACCAATACGCCGCTGGACGGATTTTGGACCGAGTGGCAAAGCAATACGCCATTGGAAGGTTGGTAGACCGAAAGGCAAACATATACGCCGCTGGACGGATTTTGGACCGAGTGGCAAAACAATACGCCGCTGGAAGGTTGGTGGACCGAAAGGCAAACCAATACGCCGCTGGACGGATTTTGGACCGAGTGGCAAAACAATACGCCGCTGGAAGGTTGGTGGACCGAATGGCAAAGCAATACGCCGCTGGACGGATTGTGGACGGAAAGGCAAAGCAATACGCCGCTGGAAGGTTGGTGGACCGAATGGCAAAGCAATACGCCGCTGGACGGATTTTGGACCGAGTGGCAAAACAATACGCCGCTGGAAGGTTGGTGGACCGAATGGCAAAGCAATACGCCGCTGGAAGGTTGGTGGACGGAAAGGCAAAGCAATACGCCGCTGGAAGGTTGGTGGACCGAATGGCAAAGCATTACGCCGCTGGACGGATTTTGGACCGAGTGGCAAAGCAATACGCCGCTGGAAGGTTGGTGGACCGAGTGGCAAAACAATACGCCGCTGGAAGGTTGGTGGACCGAATGGCAAACCAATACGCCGCTGGACGGATTTTGGACCGAGTGGCAAAGCAATACGCCGCTGGAAGGTTGGTGGACCGAAAGGCAAAACAATACGCCGCTGGAAGGTTGGTGGACCGAATGGCAAAGCAATACGCCGCTGGACGGATTTTGGACCGAGTGGCAAAACAATACGCCGCTGGAAGGTTGGTGGACCGAATGGCAAAGCAATACGCCGCTGGAAGGTTGGTGGACCGAGTGGCAAAACAATACGCCGCTGGAAGGTTGGTGGACCGAAAATCAAAACAATACGCCGCTGGACGGATTTTGGACCGAGTGGCAAAGCAATACGCCATTGGAAGGTTGGTAGACCGAAAGGCAAACATATACGCCGCTGGACGGATTTTGGACCGAGTGGCAAAACAATACGCCGCTGGAAGGTTGGTGGACCGAAAGGCAAACCAATACGCCGCTGGAAGGTTGGTGGACCGAGTGGCAAAACAATACGCCGCTGGAAGGTTGGTGGACCGAAAGGCAAACCAATACGCCGCTGGACGGATTTTGGACCGAGTGGCAAAACAATACGCCGCTGGAAGGTTGGTAGACCGAATGGCAAAGCAATACGCCGCTGGAAGGTTGGTGGACCGAGTGGCAAAACAATACGCCGCTGGAAGGTTGGTGGACCGAAAGGCAAAACAATACGCCGCTGGACGGATTTTGGACCGAGTGGCAAAACAATACGCCGCTGGAAGGTTGGTGGACCGAGTGGCAAAACAATACGCCGCTGGACGGATTTTGGACCGAATGGCAAAGCAATACGCCGCTGGAAGGTTGGTGGACCGAAAGGCAAACCAATACGCCGCTGGACGGATTTTGGACCGAGTGGCAAAGCAATACGCCGCTGGAAGGTTGGTAGACCGAAAGGCAAACCTATACGCCGCTGGACGGATTTTGGACCGAGTGGCAAAACAATACGCCGCTGGAAGGTTGGTGGACCGAATGGCAAACCAATACGCCGCTGGACGGATTTTGGACCGAGTGGCAAAGCAATACGCCGCTGGAAGGTTGGTGGACCGAAAGGCAAAGCAATACGCCGCTGGAAGGTTGGTGGACCGAGTGGCAAAGCAATACGCCGCTGGAAGGTTGGTGGACCGAGTGGCAAAACAATACGCCGATGGAAGGTTGGTGGCCCGAATGGCAAACCAATACGCCGCTGGACGGATTTTGGACCGAGTGGCAAAGCAATACGCCGCTGGAATGTTGGTGGACCGAAAGGCAAAGCAATACGCCGCTGGACGGATTTTGGACCTAGTGGCAAAACAATACGCCGGTGGAAGGTTGGTGGACCGAATGGCAAAGCAATACGCCGCTGGACGGATTGTGGACGGAAAGGCAAAGCAATACGCCGCTGAAAGGTTGGTGGACCGAATGGCAAAGCAATACGCCGCTGGACGGATTTTGGACCGAGTGGCAAAACAATACGCCGCTGGAAGGTTGGTGGACCGAATGGCAAAGCAATACGCCGCTGGAAGGTTGGTGGACCGAGTGGCAAAACAATACGCCGCTGGAAGGTTGGTGGACCGAAAGGCAAAACAATACGCCGCTGGACGGATTTTGGACCGAATGGCAAAGCAATACGCCGCTGGAAGGTTGGTGGACCGAAAGGCAAACCAATACGCCGCTGGACGGATTTTGGACCGAGTGGCAAAGCAATACGCCATTGGAAGGTTGGTAGACCGAAAGGCAAACATATACGCCGCTGGACGGATTTTGGACCGAGTGGCAAAACAATACGCCGCTGGAAGGTTGGTGGACCGAAAGGCAAACCAATACGCCGCTGGAAGGTTGGTGGACCGAGTGGCAAAACAATACGCCGCTGGAAGGTTGGTGGACCGAAAGGCAAACCAATACGCCGCTGGACGGATTTTGGACCGAGTGGCAAAACAATACGCCGCTGGAAGGTTGGTGGACCGAATGGCAAACCAATACGCCGCTGGACGGATTTTGGACCGAGTGGCAAAGCAATACGCCGCTGGAAGGTTGGTGGACCGAGTGGCAAAACAATACGCCGCTGGAAGGTTGGTGGACCTAATGGCAAACCAATACGCCGCTGGACGGATTTTGGGCCGAGTGGAAAAGCAATACGCCGCCGGAAGGTTGGTGGACCGAAAGGCAAAGCAATACGCCACTGGACGGATTTTGGACCGAGTGGCAAAACAATACGCCGCTGGAAGGTTGGTGGACCGAATGGCAAAGCAATACGCCGCTGGACGGATTGTGGACGGAAAGGCAAAGCAATACGCCGCTGGAAGGTTGGTGGACCGAATGGCAAAGCAATACGCCGCTGGACGGATTTTGGACCGAGTGGCAAAACAATACGCCGCTGGAAGGTTGGTGGACCGAATGGCAAAGCAATACGCCGCTGGATGGTTGGTGGACCGAATGGCAAACCAATACGCCGCTGGACGGATTTTGGACCGAGTGGCAAAACAATACGCCGCTGGAAGGTTGGTGGACCGAATGGCAAAGCAATACGCCGCTGGACGGATTGTGGACGGAAAGGCAAAGCAATACGCCGCTGGAAGGTTGGTGGACCGAATGGCAAAGCAATACGCCGCTGGACGGATTTTGGACCGAGTGGCAAAACAATACGCCGCTGGAAGGTTGGTGGACCGAATGGCAAAGCAATACGCCGCTGGAAGGTTGGTGGACGGAAAGGCAAAGCAATACGCCGCTGGAAGGTTGGTGGACCGAATGGCAAAGCATTACGCCGCTGGACGGATTTTGGACCGAGTGGCAAAGCAATACGCCGCTGGAAGGTTGGTGGACCGAGTGGCAAAACAATACGCCGCTGGAAGGTTGGTGGACCGAATGGCAAACCAATACGCCGCTGGACGGATATTGGACCGAGTGGCAAAGCAATACGCCGCTGGAAGGTTGGTGGACCGAAAGGCAAAACAATACGCCGCTGGAAGGTTGGTGGACCGAATGGCAAAGCAATACGCCGCTGGACGGATTTTGGACCGAGTGGCAAAACAATACGCCGCTGGAAGGTTGGTGGACCGAATGGCAAAGCAATACGCCGCTGGAAGGTTGGTGGACCGAGTGGCAAAACAATACGCCGCTGGAAGGTTGGTGGACCGAAAGGCAAAACAATACGCCGCTGGACGGATTTTGGACCGAGTGGCAAAGCAATACGCCATTGGAAGGTTGGTAGACCGAAAGGCAAACATATACGCCGCTGGACGGATTTTGGACCGAGTGGCAAAACAATACGCCGCTGGAAGGTTGGTGGACCGAAAGGCAAACCAATACGCCGCTGGAAGGTTGGTGGACCGAGTGGCAAAACAATACGCCGCTGGAAGGTTGGTGGACCGAAAGGCAAACCAATACGCCGCTGGACGGATTTTGGACCGAATGGCAAAGCAATACGCCGCTGGAAGGTTGGTGGACCGAAAGGCAAAGCAATACGCCGCTGGACGGATTTTGGACCGAGTGGCAAAGCAATACGCCGCTGGAAGGTTGGTGGACCGAAAGGCAAAGCAATACGCCGCTGGACGGATTTTGGACCGAGTGGCAAAACAATACGCCGCTGGAAGGTTGGTGGACCGAATGGCAAAGCAATACGCCGCTGGACGGATTGTGGACGGAAAGGCAAAGCAATACGCCGCTGGAAGGTTGGTGGACCGAAAGGCAAAGCAATACGCCGCTGGACGGATTTTGGACCGAGTGGCAAAACAATACGCCGCTGGAAGGTTGGTGGACCGAATGGCAAAGCAATACGCCGCTGGACGGATTGTGGACGGAAAGGCAAAGCAATACGCCGCTGGAAGGTTGGTGGACCGAATGGCAAAGCAATACGCCGCTGGACGGATTTTGGACCGAGTGGCAAAACAATACGCAGCTGGAAGGTTGGTGGACCGAATGGCAAAGCAATACGCCGCTGGAAGGTTGGTGGACCGAGTGGCAAAACAATACGCCGCTGGAAGGTTGGTGGACCGAAAGGCAAAACAATACGCCGCTGGACGGATTTTGGACCGAATGGCAAAGCAATACGCCGCTGGAAGGTTGGTGGACCGAAAGCGAATGGCAAACCGCTGGAAGGTTGGTAGACCGAAAGGCAAACCAATACGCCGCTGGAAGGTTGGTGGACCGAGTGGCAAAACAATACGCCGCTGGAAGGTTGGTGGACCGAAAGGCAAAGCATTACGCCGCTGGACGGATTTTGGACCGAGTGGCAAATCAATACGCCGCTGGAAGGTTGGTGGACCGAATGGCAAATCAATACGCCGCTGGACGGATTGTGGACGGAAAGGCAAAGCAATACGCCGCTGGAAGGTTGGTGGACCGAATGGCAAAGCAATACGCCGCTGGACGGATTTTGGACCGAGTGGCAAAACAATACGCCGCTGGAAGGTTGGTGGACCGAATGGCAAAGCAATACGCCGCTGGAAGGTTGGTGGACCGAGTGGCAAAACAATACGCCGCTGGAAGGTTGGTGGACCGAAAGGCAAAACAATACGCCGCTGGACGGATTTTGGACCGAGTGGCAAAACAATACGCCGCTGGAAGGTTGGTGGACCGAAAGGCAAAGCAATACGCCGCTGGACGGATTTTGGACCGAGTGGCAAAACAATACGCCGCTGGAAGGTTGGTGGACCGAATGGCAAAGCAATACGCCGCTGGACGGATTGTGGACGGAAAGGCAAAGCAATACGCCGCTGGAAGGTTGGTGGACCGAATGGCAAAGCAATACGCCGCTGGACGGATTTTGTACCGAATGGCAAAGCAATACGCTGCTGGACGGATTTTGGACCGAATGGCAAAGCAATACGCCGCTGGAAGGTTGGTGGATCGAAAGGCAAAACAATACGCCGCTGGACGGATTTTGGACCGAGTGGCAAAACAATACGCCGCTGGAAGGTTGGTGGACCGAGTGGCAAAACAATACGCCGCTGGACGGATTTTTGACCGAATGGCAAAACAAATACGCCGCTGGAAGGTTGGTGGACCGAAAGGCAAACCAATACGCCGCTGGACGGATTTTGGACCGAGTGGCAAAGCAATACGCCGCTGGAAGGTTGGTGGACCGAAAGGCAAACCTATACGCCGCTTGACGGATTTTGGACCGAGTGGCAAAACAATACGCCGCTGGAAGGTTGGTGGACCGAATGGCAAAGCAATACGCCGCTGGAAGGTTGGTGGACCGAAAGGCAAAACAATACGCCGCTGGACGGATTTTGGACCGAATGGCAAAGCAATACGCCGCTGGAAGGTTGGTGGACCGAAAGCGAATGGCAAACCGCTGGAAGGTTGGTAGACCGAAAGGCAAACCAATACGCCGCTGGAAGGTTGGTGGACCGAGTGGCAAAACAATACGCCGCTGGAAGGTTGGTGGACCGAATGGCAAATCAATACGCCGCTGGACGGATTGTGGACGGAAAGGCAAAGCAATACGCCGCTGGAAGTTTGGTGGACCGAATGGCAAAGCAATACGCCGCTGGACGGATTTTGTACCGAATGGCAAAGCAATACGCCGCTGGAAGGTTGGTGGACCGAAAGCGAATGGCAAACCGCTGGAAGGTTGGTGGACCGAATGGCAAAACAATACGCCGCTGGAAGGTTGGTGGACCGAATGGCAAAGCAATACGCCGCTGGAAGGTTGGTGGACCGAGTGGCAAAACAATACGCCGCTGGAAGGTTGGTGGACCGAAAGGCAAACCAATACGCCGCTGGACGGATTTTGGACCGAGTGGCAAAACAATACGCCGCTGGAAGGTTGGTGGACCGAAAGGCAAACCAATACGCCGCTGGAAGGTTGGTGGACCGAGTGGCAAAACAATACGCCGCTGGAAGGTTGGTGGACCGAATGGCAAACCAATACGCCGCTGGACGGATTTTGGACCGAATGGCAAAGCAATACGCCGCTGGAAGGTTGGTGGAACGAAAGGCAAAGCAATATGCCGCTGGAAGGTTGGTAGACCGAAAGGCAAAACAATACGCCGCTGGACGGATTTTGGACCGAGTGGCAAAACAATACGCCGCTGGAAGGTTAGTGGACCGAATGGCAAACCAATACGCCGCTGGACGGATTTTGGACCGAGTGGCAAAGCAATACGCCGCTGGAAGGTTGGTGGACCGAGTGGCAAAACAATACGCCGCTGGAAGGTTGGTGGACCGAATGGCAAAGCAATACGCCGCTGGAAGGTTGGTGGACCGAATGGCAAAGCAATACGCCACTGGAAGGTTGGTGGACCGAGTGGCAAAACAATACGCCGCTGGAAGGTTGGTGGACCGAAAGGCAAAACAATACGCCGCTGGACGGATTTTGGACCGAATGGCAAAGCATTACGCCGCTGGAAGGTTGGTGGACCGAGTGGCAAAACAATACGCCGCTGGAAGGTTGGTGGACCGAATGGCAAACCAATACGCCGCTGGACGGATTTTGGACCGAGTGGCAAAACAATACGCCGCTGGAAGGTTGGTGGACCGAATGGCAAACCACTACGCCACCGGACGGATTTTGGACCGAGTGGCAAATCAATACGCCGCTGGAAGGTTGGTGGACCGAGTGGCAAAACAATACGCCGCTGGAAGGTTGGTGGACCGAATGGCAAAGCAATACGCCGCTGGAAGGTTGGTGGACCGAAAGGCAAAACAATACGCCGCTGGACGGATTTTGGACCGAATGGCAATGCAATACGCCGCTGGAAGGTTGGTGGACCGAAAGCGAATGGCAAACCGCTGGAAGGTTGGTAGACCGAAAGGCAAACCAATACGCCGCTGGAAGGTTGGTGGACCCAGTGGCAAAACAATACGCCGCTGGAAGGTTGGTGGACCGAAAGGCAAAGCAATACGCCGCTGGACGGATTTTGGACCGAGTGGCAAATCAATACGCCGCTGGAAGGTTGGTGGACCGAATGGCAAATCAATACGCCGCTGGACGGATTGTGGACGGAAAGGCAAAGCAATACGCCGCTGGAAGTTTGGTGGACCGAATGGCAAAGCAATACGCCGCTGGACGGATTTTGTACCGAATGGCAAAGCAATACGCCGCTGGAAGGTTGGTGGACCGAAAGCGAATGGCAAACCGCTGGAAGGTTGGTGGACCGAATGGCAAAACAATACGCCGCTGGAAGGTTGGTGGACCGAATGGCAAAGCAATACGCCGCTGGAAGGTTGGTGGACCGAGTGGCAAAACAATACGCCGCTGGAAGGTTGGTGGACCGAATGGCAAACCAATACGCCGCTGGACGGATTTTGGACCGAGTGGCAAAACAATACGCCGCTGGAAGGTTGGTGGACCGAATGGCAAACCACTACGCCACCGGACGGATTTTGGACCGAGTGGCAAATCAATACGCCGCTGGAAGGTTGGTGGACCGAGTGGCAAAACAATACGCCGCTGGAAGGTTGGTGGACCGAAAGGCAAAGCAATACGCCGCTGGACGGATTTTGGACCGAGTGGCAAATCAATACGCCGCTGGAAGGTTGGTGGACCGAATGGCAAATCAATACGCCGCTGGACGGATTGTGGACGGAAAGGCAAAGCAATACGCCGCTGGAAGTTTGGTGGACCGAATGGCAAAGCAATACGCCGCTGGACGGATTTTGTACCGAATGGCAAAGCAATACGCCGCTGGAAGGTTGGTGGACCGAATGGCAAAGCAATACGCCGCTGGAAGGTTGGTGGACCGAGTGGCAAAACAATACGCCGCTGGAAGGTTGGTGGACCGAAAGGCAAACCAATACGCCGCTGGACGGATTTTGGACCGAGTGGCAAAACAATACGCCGCTGGAAGGTTGGTGGACCGAAAGGCAAACCAATACGCCGCTGGAAGGTTGGTGGACCGAGTGGCAAAACAATACGCCGCTGGAAGGTTGGTGGACCGAATGGCAAACCAATACGCCGCTGGACGGATTTTGGACCGAATGGCAAAGCAATACGCCGCTGGAAGGTTGGTGGACCGAAAGGCAAAGCAATATGCCGCTGGAAGGTTGGTAGACCGAAAGGCAAAACAATACGCCGCTGGACGGATTTTGGACCGAGTGGCAAAACAATACGCCGCTGGAAGGTTAGTGGACCGAATGGCAAACCAATACGCCGCTGGACGGATTTTGGACCGAGTGGCAAAGCAATACGCCGCTGGAAGGTTGGTGGACCGAGTGGCAAAACAATACGCCGCTGGAAGGTTGGTGGACCGAATGGCAAAGCAATACGCCGCTGGAAGGTTGGTGGACCGAATGGCAAAGCAATACGCCACTGGAAGGTTGGTGGACCGAGTGGCAAAACAATACGCCGCTGGAAGGTTGGTGGACCGAAAGGCAAAACAATACGCCGCTGGACGGATTTTGGACCGAATGGCAAAGCATTACGCCGCTGGAAGGTTGGTGGACCGAGTGGCAAAACAATACGCCGCTGGAAGGTTGGTGGACCGAATGGCAAACCAATACGCCGCTGGACGGATTTTGGACCGAGTGGCAAAACAATACGCCGCTGGAAGGTTGGTGGACCGAATGGCAAACCACTACGCCACCGGACGGATTTTGGACCGAGTGGCAAATCAATACGCCGCTGGAAGGTTGGTGGACCGAGTGGCAAAACAATACGCCGCTGGAAGGTTGGTGGACCGAATGGCAAAGCAATACGCCGCTGGAAGGTTGGTGGACCGAATGGCAAAGCAATACGCCACTGGAAGGTTGGTGGACCGAATGGCAAACCAATACGCCGCTGGACGGATTTTGGACCGAGTGGCAAAGCAATACGCCGCTGGAAGGTTGGTGGACCGTATGGCAAAGCAATACGCCGCTGGACGGATTTTGGACCGAGTGGCAAAACAATACGCCGCTGGAAGGTTGGTGGACCGAAAGGCAAAGCAATACGCCGCTGGACGGATTTTGGACCGAGTGGCAAAACAATACGCCGCTGGAAGGTTGGTGGACCGAATGGCAAAGCTATACGCCGCTGGACGGATTGTGGACCGAAAGGCAAAGCAATACGCCGCTGGAAGGTTGGTGGACCAAATGGCAAAACAATACGCCGCTGGACGGATTTTGGACCGAGTGGCAAAACAATACGCCGCTGGAAGGTTGGTGGACCGAATGGCAAAGCAATACGCCGCTGGAAGGTTGGTGGACCGAATGGCAAAGCAATACGCCGCTGGAAGGTTGGTAGACCGAAAGGCAAACCAATACGCCGCTGGACGGATTTTGGACCGAGTGGCAAAGCAATACGCCGCTGGAAGGTTGGTGGACCGAATGGCAAAGCTATACGCCGCTGGACGGATTTTGGAAGGAGTGGCAAAACAATACGCCGCTGGAAGGTTGGTGGACCGAAAGGCAAAGCTATACGCCGCTGGACGGATTTTGGACCGAGTGGCAAAACAATACGCCGCTGGAAGGTTGGTGGACCGAATGGCAAACCAATACGCCGCTGGACGGATTTTGGACCGAGTGGCAAAACAATACGCCGCTGGAAGGTTGGTGGACCGAAAGGCAAAGCAATACGCGGCTGGACGGATTTTGGACCGAGTGGCAAAACAATACGCCGCTGGAAGGTTGGAGGACCGAATGGCGAAGCAATACGCCGCTGGACGGATTGTGGACCGAAAGGCAAAGCAATACGCCGCTGGAAGGTTGGTGGACCGAATGGCAAACCAATACGCCGCTGGACGGATTTTGGACCGAATGGCAAAGCAATACGCCGCTGGAAGGTTGGTGGACCGAAAGGCAAACCAATACGCCGCTGGAAGGTTGGTAGACCGAAAGGCAAAACAATACGCCGCTGGACGGATTTTGGACCGAGTGGCAAAACATTACGCTGCTGGAAGGTTGGTGGACCGAATGGCAAACCATTACGCCGCTGGACGGATTTTGGACCGAGTGGCAAAGCAATACGCCGCTGGAAGGTTGGTGGACCGAGTGGCAAAACAATACGCCGCTGGACGGATTTTGGACCGAGTGGCAAAACAATACGCCGCTGGAAGGTTGGTGGACCGAATGGCAAACCAATACGCCGCTGGACGGATTTTGGACCGAGTGGCAAAACCATACGCCGCTGGAAGGTTGGTGGACCGAAAGGCAAAGCAATACGCCGCTGGACGGATTTTGGACCGAGTGGCAAAACAATACGCCGCTGGAAGGTTGGTGGACCGAATGGCAAAGCAATACGCCGCTGGACGGATTGTGGACCGAAAGGCAAAGCAATACGCCGCTGGAAGGTTGGTGGACCGAATGGCAAACCAATACGCCGCTGGACGGATTTTGGACCGAATGGCAAAGCAATACGCCGCTGGAAGGTTGGTGGACCGAAAGGCAAAGCAATACGCCGCTGGAAGGTTGGTAGACCGAAAGGCAAAACAATACGCCGCTGGACGGATTTTGGACCGAGTGGCAAAACAATACGCCGCTGGAAGGTTGGTGGACCGAATGGCAAACCAATACGCCGCTGGAAGGTTGGTGGACCGAGTGGCAAAACAATACGCCGCTGGAAGGTTGGTGGACCGAATGGCAAAGCAATACGCCGCTGGAAGGTTGGTGGACCGAATGGCAAAGCAATACGCCACTGGAAGGTTGGTGGACCGAGTGGCAAAACAATACGCCGCTGGAAGGTTGGTGGACCGAAAGGCAAAACAATACGCCGCTGGACGGATTTTGGACCGAATGGCAAAGCATTACGCCGCTGGAAGGTTGGTGGACCGAGTGGCAAAACAATACGCCGCTGGAAGGTTGGTGGACCGAATGGCAAACCAATACGCCGCTGGACGGATTTTGGACCGAGTGGCAAAACAATACGCCGCTGGAAGGTTGGTGGACCGAATGGCAAACCACTACGCCACCGGACGGATTTTGGACCGAGTGGCAAATCAATACGCCGCTGGAAGGTTGGTGGACCGAGTGGCAAAACAATACGCCGCTGGAAGGTTGGTGGACCGAATGGCAAAGCAATACGCCGCTGGAAGGTTGGTGGACCGAAAGGCAAAACAATACGCCGCTGGACGGATTTTGGACCGAATGGCAAAACAATACGCCGCTGGAAGGTTAGTGGACCGAATGGCAAACCAATACGCCGCTGGACGGATTTTGGACCGAGTGGCAAAGCAATACGCCGCTGGAAGGTTGGTGGACCGAGTGGCAAAACAATACGCCGCTGGAAGGTTGGTGGACCGAATGGCAAAGCAATACGCCGCTGGAAGGTTGGTGGACCGAATGGCAAAGCAATACGCCACTGGAAGGTTGGTGGACCGAGTGGCAAAACAATACGCCGCTGGAAGGTTGGTGGACCGAAAGGCAAAACAATACGCCGCTGGACGGATTTTGGACCGAATGGCAAAGCATTACGCCGCTGGAAGGTTGGTGGACCGAGTGGCAAAACAATACGCCGCTGGAAGGTTGGTGGACCGAATGGCAAACCAATACGCCGCTGGACGGATTTTGGACCGAGTGGCAAAACAATACGCCGCTGGAAGGTTGGTGGACCGAATGGCAAACCACTACGCCACCGGACGGATTTTGGACCGAGTGGCAAATCAATACGCCGCTGGAAGGTTGGTGGACCGAGTGGCAAAACAATACGCCGCTGGAAGGTTGGTGGACCGAATGGCAAAGCAATACGCCGCTGGAAGGTTGGTGGACCGAAAGGCAAAACAATACGCCGCTGGACGGATTTTGGACCGAATGGCAAAGCAATACGCCGCTGGAAGGTTGGTGGACCGAAAGCGAATGGCAAACCGCTGGAAGGTTGGTAGACCGAAAGGCAAACCAATACGCCGCTGGAAGGTTGGTGGACCGAGTGGCAAAACAATACGCCGCTGGAAGGTTGGTGGACCGAAAGGCAAAGCAATACGCCGCTGGACGGATTTTGGACCGAGTGGCAAATCAATACGCCGCTGGAAGGTTGGTGGACCGAATGGCAAATCAATACGCCGCTGGACGGATTGTGGACGGAAAGGCAAAGCAATACGCCGCTGGAAGTTTGGTGGACCGAATGGCAAAGCAATACGCCGCTGGACGGATTTTGTACCGAATGGCAAAGCAATACGCCGCTGGAAGGTTGGTGGACCGAAAGCGAATGGCAAACCGCTGGAAGGTTGGTGGACCGAATGGCAAAACAATACGCCGCTGGAAGGTTGGTGGACCGAATGGCAAAGCAATACGCCGCTGGAAGGTTGGTGGACCGAGTGGCAAAACAATACGCCGCTGGAAGGTTGGTGGACCGAAAGGCAAACCAATACGCCGCTGGACGGATTTTGGACCGAGTGGCAAAACAATACGCCGCTGGAAGGTTGGTGGACCGAAAGGCAAACCAATACGCCGCTGGAAGGTTGGTGGACCGAGTGGCAAAACAATACGCCGCTGGAAGGTTGGTGGACCGAATGGCAAACCAATACGCCGCTGGACGGATTTTGGACCGAATGGCAAAGCAATACGCCGCTGGAAGGTTGGTGGACCGAAAGGCAAAGCAATATGCCGCTGGAAGGTTGGTAGACCGAAAGGCAAAACAATACGCCGCTGGACGGATTTTGGACCGAGTGGCAAAACAATACGCCGCTGGAAGGTTAGTGGACCGAATGGCAAACCAATACGCCGCTGGACGGATTTTGGACCGAGTGGCAAAGCAATACGCCGCTGGAAGGTTGGTGGACCGAGTGGCAAAACAATACGCCGCTGGAAGGTTGGTGGACCGAATGGCAAAGCAATACGCCGCTGGAAGGTTGGTGGACCGAATGGCAAAGCAATACGCCACTGGAAGGTTGGTGGACCGAGTGGCAAAACAATACGCCGCTGGAAGGTTGGTGGACCGAAAGGCAAAACAATACGCCGCTGGACGGATTTTGGACCGAATGGCAAAGCATTACGCCGCTGGAAGGTTGGTGGACCGAGTGGCAAAACAATACGCCGCTGGAAGGTTGGTGGACCGAATGGCAAACCAATACGCCGCTGGACGGATTTTGGACCGAGTGGCAAAACAATACGCCGCTGGAATGTTGGTGGACCGAATGGCAAACCACTACGCCACCGGACGGATTTTGGACCGAGTGGCAAATCAATACGCCGCTGGAAGGTTGGTGGACCGAGTGGCAAAACAATACGCCGCTGGAAGGTTGGTGGACCGAATGGCAAAGCAATACGCCGCTGGAAGGTTGGTGGACCGAATGGCAAAGCAATACGCCACTGGAAGGTTGGTGGACCGAATGGCAAACCAATACGCCGCTGGACGGATTTTGGACCGAGTGGCAAAGCAATACGCCGCTGGAAGGTTGGTGGACCGTATGGCAAAGCAATACGCCGCTGGACGGATTTTGGACCGAGTGGCAAAACAATACGCCGCTGGAAGGTTGGTGGACCGAAAGGCAAAGCAATACGCCGCTGGACGGATTTTGGACCGAGTGGCAAAACAATACGCCGCTGGAAGGTTGGTGGACCGAATGGCAAAGCTATACGCCGCTGGACGGATTGTGGACCGAAAGGCAAAGCAATACGCCGCTGGAAGGTTGGTGGACCAAATGGCAAAACAATACGCCGCTGGACGGATTTTGGACCGAGTGGCAAAACAATACGCCGCTGGAAGGTTGGTGGACCGAATGGCAAAGCAATACGCCGCTGGAAGGTTGGTGGACCGAATGGCAAAGCAATACGCCGCTGGAAGGTTGGTAGACCGAAAGGCAAACCAATACGCCGCTGGACGGATTTTGGACCGAGTGGCAAAGCAATACGCCGCTGGAAGGTTGGTGGACCGAATGGCAAAGCTATACGCCGCTGGACGGATTTTGGAAGGAGTGGCAAAACAATACGCCGCTGGAAGGTTGGTGGACCGAAAGGCAAAGCTATACGCCGCTGGACGGATTTTGGACCGAGTGGCAAAACAATACGCCGCTGGAAGGTTGGTGGACCGAATGGCAAACCAATACGCCGCTGGACGGATTTTGGACCGAGTGGCAAAACAATACGCCGCTGGAAGGTTGGTGGACCGAAAGGCAAAGCAATACGCGGCTGGACGGATTTTGGACCGAGTGGCAAAACAATACGCCGCTGGAAGGTTGGAGGACCGAATGGCGAAGCAATACGCCGCTGGACGGATTGTGGACCGAAAGGCAAAGCAATACGCCGCTGGAAGGTTGGTGGACCGAATGGCAAACCAATACGCCGCTGGACGGATTTTGGACCGAATGGCAAAGCAATACGCCGCTGGAAGGTTGGTGGACCGAAAGGCAAACCAATACGCCGCTGGAAGGTTGGTAGACCGAAAGGCAAAACAATACGCCGCTGGACGGATTTTGGACCGAGTGGCAAAACATTACGCCGCTGGAAGGTTGGTGGACCGAATGGCAAACCATTACGCCGCTGGACGGATTTTGGACCGAGTGGCAAAGCAATACGCCGCTGGAAGGTTGGTGGACCGAGTGGCAAAACAATACGCCGCTGGACGGATTTTGGACCGAGTGGCAAAACAATACGCCGCTGGAAGGTTGGTGGACCGAATGGCAAACCAATACGCCGCTGGACGGATTTTGGACCGAGTGGCAAAACAATACGCCGCTGGAAGGTTGGTGGACCGAAAGGCAAAGCAATACGCCGCTGGACGGATTTTGGACCGAGTGGCAAAACAATACGCCGCTGGAAGGTTGGTGGACCGAATGGCAAAGCAATACGCCGCTGGACGGATTGTGGACCGAAAGGCAAAGCAATACGCCGCTGGAAGGTTGGTGGACCGAATGGCAAACCAATACGCCGCTGGACGGATTTTGGACCGAATGGCAAAGCAATACGCCGCTGGAAGGTTGGTGGACCGAAAGGCAAAGCAATACGCCGCTGGAAGGTTGGTAGACCGAAAGGCAAAACAATACGCCGCTGGACGGATTTTGGACCGAGTGGCAAAACAATACGCCGCTGGAAGGTTGGTGGACCGAATGGCAAACCAATACGCCGCTGGAAGGTTGGTGGACCGAGTGGCAAAACAATACGCCGCTGGAAGGTTGGTGGACCGAATGGCAAAGCAATACGCCGCTGGAAGGTTGGTGGACCGAATGGCAAAGCAATACGCCACTGGAAGGTTGGTGGACCGAGTGGCAAAACAATACGCCGCTGGAAGGTTGGTGGACCGAAAGGCAAAACAATACGCCGCTGGACGGATTTTGGACCGAATGGCAAAGCATTACGCCGCTGGAAGGTTGGTGGACCGAGTGGCAAAACAATACGCCGCTGGAAGGTTGGTGGACCGAATGGCAAACCAATACGCCGCTGGACGGATTTTGGACCGAGTGGCAAAACAATACGCCGCTGGAAGGTTGGTGGACCGAATGGCAAACCACTACGCCACCGGACGGATTTTGGACCGAGTGGCAAATCAATACGCCGCTGGAAGGTTGGTGGACCGAGTGGCAAAACAATACGCCGCTGGAAGGTTGGTGGACCGAATGGCAAAGCAATACGCCGCTGGAAGGTTGGTGGACCGAAAGGCAAAACAATACGCCGCTGGACGGATTTTGGACCGAATGGCAAAGCAATACGCCGCTGGAAGGTTGGTGGACCGAAAGCGAATGGCAAACCGCTGGAAGGTTGGTAGACCGAAAGGCAAACCAATACGCCGCTGGAAGGTTGGTGGACCGAGTGGCAAAACAATACGCCGCTGGAAGGTTGGTGGACCGAAAGGCAAAGCAATACGCCGCTGGACGGATTTTGGACCGAGTGGCAAATCAATACGCCGCTGGAAGGTTGGTGGACCGAATGGCAAATCAATACGCCGCTGGACGGATTGTGGACGGAAAGGCAAAGCAATACGCCGCTGGAAGTTTGGTGGACCGAATGGCAAAGCAATACGCCGCTGGACGGATTTTGTACCGAATGGCAAAGCAATACGCCGCTGGAAGGTTGGTGGACCGAAAGCGAATGGCAAACCGCTGGAAGGTTGGTGGACCGAATGGCAAAACAATACGCCGCTGGAAGGTTGGTGGACCGAATGGCAAAGCAATACGCCGCTGGAAGGTTGGTGGACCGAGTGGCAAAACAATACGCCGCTGGAAGGTTGGTGGACCGAAAGGCAAACCAATACGCCGCTGGACGGATTTTGGACCGAGTGGCAAAACAAAACGCCGCTGGAAGGTTGGTGGACCGAAAGGCAAACCAATACGCCGCTGGAAGGTTGGTGGACCGAGTGGCAAAACAATACGCCGCTGGAAGGTTGGTGGACCGAATGGCAAACCAATACGCCGCTGGACGGATTTTGGACAGAATGGCAAAGCAATACGCCGCTGGAAGGTTGGTGGACCGAAAGGCAAAGCAATATGCCGCTGGAAGGTTGGTAGACCGAAAGGCAAAACAATACGCCGCTGGACGGATTTTGGACCGAGTGGCAAAACAATACGCCGCTGGAAGGTTAGTGGACCGAATGGCAAACCAATACGCCGCTGGACGGATTTTGGACCGAGTGGCAAAGCAATACGCCGCTGGAAGGTTGGTGGACCGAGTGGCAAAACAATACGCCGCTGGAAGGTTGGTGGACCGAATGGCAAAGCAATACGCCGCTGGAAGGTTGGTGGACCGAATGGCAAAGCAATACGCCACTGGAAGGTTGGTGGACCGAGTGGCAAAACAATACGCCGCTGGAAGGTTGGTGGACCGAAAGGCAAAACAATACGCCGCTGGACGGATTTTGGACCGAATGGCAAAGCATTACGCCGCTGGAAGGTTGGTGGACCGAGTGGCAAAACAATACGCCGCTGGAAGGTTGGTGGACCGAATGGCAAACCAATACGCCGCTGGACGGATTTTGGACCGAGTGGCAAAACAATACGCCGCTGGAAGGTTGGTGGACCGAATGGCAAACCACTACGCCACCGGACGGATTTTGGACCGAGTGGCAAATCAATACGCCGCTGGAAGGTTGGTGGACCGAGTGGCAAAACAATACGCCGCTGGAAGGTTGGTGGACCGAATGGCAAAGCAATACGCCGCTGGAAGGTTGGTGGACCGAAAGGCAAAACAATACGCCGCTGGACGGATTTTGGACCGAATGGCAAAGCAATACGCCGCTGGAAGGTTGGTGGACCGAAAGCGAATGGCAAACCGCTGGAAGGTTGGTAGACCGAAAGGCAAACCAATACGCCGCTGGAAGGTTGGTGGACCGAGTGGCAAAACAATACGCCGCTGGAAGGTTGGTGGACCGAAAGGCAAAGCAATACGCCGCTGGACGGATTTTAGACCGAGTGGCAAATCAATACGCCGCTGGAAGGTTGGTGGACCGAATGGCAAATCAATACGCCGCTGGACGGATTGTGGACGGAAAGGCAAAGCAATACGCCGCTGGAAGTTTGGTGGACCGAATGGCAAAGCAATACGCCGCTGGACGGATTTTGTACCGAATGGCAAAGCAATACGCCGCTGGAAGGTTGGTGGACCGAAAGCGAATGGCAAACCGCTGGAAGGTTGGTGGACCGAATGGCAAAACAATACGCCGCTGGAAGGTTGGTGGACCGAATGGCAAAGCAATACGCCGCTGGAAGGTTGGTGGACCGAGTGGCAAAACAATACGCCGCTGGAAGGTTGGTGGACCGAAAGGCAAACCAATACGCCGCTGGACGGATTTTGGACCGAGTGGCAAAACAATACGCCGCTGGAAGGTTGGTGGACCGAAAGGCAAACCAATACGCCGCTGGAAGGTTGGTGGACCGAGTGGCAAAACAATACGCCGCTGGAAGGTTGGTGGACCGAATGGCAAACCAATACGCCGCTGGACGGATTTTGGACCGAATGGCAAAGCAATACGCCGCTGGAAGGTTGGTGGACCGAAAGGCAAAGCAATATGCCGCTGGAAGGTTGGTAGACCGAAAGGCAAAACAATACGCCGCTGGACGGATTTTGGACCGAGTGGCAAAACAATACGCCGCTGGAAGGTTAGTGGACCGAATGGCAAACCAATACGCCGCTGGACGGATTTTGGACCGAGTGGCAAAGCAATACGCCGCTGGAAGGTTGGTGGACCGAGTGGCAAAACAATACGCCGCTGGAAGGTTGGTGGACCGAATGGCAAAGCAATACGCGGCTGGAAGGTTGGTGGACCGAATGGCAAAGCAATACGCCACTGGAAGGTTGGTGGACCGAGTGGCAAAACAATACGCCGCTGGAAGGTTGGTGGACCGAAAGGCAAAACAATACGCCGCTGGACGGATTTTGGACCGAATGGCAAAGCATTACGCCGCTGGAAGGTTGGTGGACCGAGTGGCAAAACAATACGCCGCTGGAAGGTTGGTGGACCGAATGGCAAACCAATACGCCGCTGGACGGATTTTGGACCGAGTGGCAAAACAATACGCCGCTGGAAGGTTGGTGGACCGAATGGCAAACCACTACGCCACCGGACGGATTTTGGACCGAGTGGCAAATCAATACGCCGCTGGAAGGTTGGTGGACCGAGTGGCAAAACAATACGCCGCTGGAAGGTTGGTGGACCGAATGGCAAAGCAATACGCCGCTGGAAGGTTGGTGGACCGAATGGCAAAGCAATACGCCACTGGAAGGTTGGTGGACCGAATGGCAAACCAATACGCCGCTGGACGGATTTTGGACCGAGTGGCAAAGCAATACGCCGCTGGAAGGTTGGTGGACCGTATGGCAAAGCAATACGCCGCTGGACGGATTTTGGACCGAGTGGCAAAACAATACGCCGCTGGAAGGTTGGTGGACCGAAAGGCAAAGCAATACGCCGCTGGACGGATTTTGGACCGAGTGGCAAAACAATACGCCGCTGGAAGGTTGGTGGACCGAATGGCAAAGCTATACGCCGCTGGACGGATTGTGGACCGAAAGGCAAAGCAATACGCCGCTGGAAGGTTGGTGGACCAAATGGCAAAACAATACGCCGCTGGACGGATTTTGGACCGAGTGGCAAAACAATACGCCGCTGGAAGGTTGGTGGACCGAATGGCAAAGCAATACGCCGCTGGAAGGTTGGTGGACCGAATGGCAAAGCAATACGCCGCTGGAAGGTTGGTAGACCGAAAGGCAAACCAATACGCCGCTGGACGGATTTTGGACCGAGTGGCAAAGCAATACGCCGCTGGAAGGTTGGTGGACCGAATGGCAAAGCTATACGCCGCTGGACGGATTTTGGAAGGAGTGGCAAAACAATACGCCGCTGGAAGGTTGGTGGACCGAAAGGCAAAGCTATACGCCGCTGGACGGATTTTGGACCGAGTGGCAAAACAATACGCCGCTGGAAGGTTGGTGGACCGAATGGCAAACCAATACGCCGCTGGACGGATTTTGGACCGAGTGGCAAAACAATACGCCGCTGGAAGGTTGGTGGACCGAAAGGCAAAGCAATACGCGGCTGGACGGATTTTGGACCGAGTGGCAAAACAATACGCCGCTGGAAGGTTGGAGGACCGAATGGCGAAGCAATACGCCGCTGGACGGATTGTGGACCGAAAGGCAAAGCAATACGCCGCTGGAAGGTTGGTGGACCGAATGGCAAACCAATACGCCGCTGGACGGATTTTGGACCGAATGGCAAAGCAATACGCCGCTGGAAGGTTGGTGGACCGAAAGGCAAACCAATACGCCGCTGGAAGGTTGGTAGACCGAAAGGCAAAACAATACGCCGCTGGACGGATTTTGGACCGAGTGGCAAAACATTACGCCGCTGGAAGGTTGGTGGACCGAATGGCAAACCATTACGCCGCTGGACGGATTTTGGACCGAGTGGCAAAGCAATACGCCGCTGGAAGGTTGGTGGACCGAGTGGCAAAACAATACGCCGCTGGACGGATTTTGGACCGAGTGGCAAAACAATACGCCGCTGGAAGGTTGGTGGACCGAATGGCAAACCAATACGCCGCTGGACAAATTTTGGACCGAGTGGCAAAACAATACGCCGCTGGAAGGTTGGTGGACCGAAAGGCAAAGCTATACGCCGCTGGACGGATTTTGGACCGAGTGGCAAAACAATACGCCGCTGGAAGGTTGGTGGACCGAATGGCAAACCAATACGCCGCTGGACGGATTTTGGATCGAGTGGCAAAACAATACGCCGCTGGAAGGTTGGTGGACCGAAAGGCAAAGCAATACGCGGCTGGACGGATTTTGGACCGAGTGGCAAAACAATACGCCGCTGGAAGGTTGGAGGACCGAATGGCGAAGCAATACGCCGCTGGACGGATTGTGGACCGAAAGGCAAAGCAATACGCCGCTGGAAGGTTGGTGGACCGAATGGCAAACCAATACGCCGCTGGACGGATTTTGGACCGAATGGCAAAGCAATACGCCGCTGGAAGGTTGGTGGACCGAAAGGCAAACCAATACGCCGCTGGAAGGTTGGTAGACCGAAAGGCAAAACAATACGCCGCTGGACGGATTTTGGACCGAGTGGCAAAACATTACGCCGCTGGAAGGTTGGTGGACCGAATGGCAAACCATTACGCCGCTGGACGGATTTTGGACCGAGTGGCAAAGCAATACGCCGCTGGAAGGTTGGTGGACCGAGTGGCAAAACAATACGCCGCTGGACGGATTTTGGACCGAGTGGCAAAACAATACGCCGCTGGAAGGTTGGTGGACCGAATGGCAAACCAATACGCCGCTGGACGGATTTTGGACCGAGTGGCAAAACAATACGCCGCTGGAAGGTTGGTGGACCGAAAGGCAAAGCAATACGCCGCTGGACGGATTTTGGACCGAGTGGCAAAACAATACGCCGCTGGAAGGTTGGTGGACCGAATGGCAAAGCAATACGCCGCTGGACGGATTGTGGACCGAAAGGCAAAGCAATACGCCGCTGGAAGGTTGGTGGACCGAATGGCAAACCAATACGCCGCTGGACGGATTTTGGACCGAATGGCAAAGCAATACGCCGCTGGAAGGTTGGTGGACCGAAAGGCAAAGCAATACGCCGCTGGAAGGTTGGTAGACCGAAAGGCAAAACAATACGCCGCTGGACGGATTTTGGACCGAGTGGCAAAACAATACGCCGCTGGAAGGTTGGTGGACCGAATGGCAAACCAATACGCCGCTGGAAGGTTGGTGGACCGAGTGGCAAAACAATACGCCCCTGGAAGGTGGGTGGACCGAATGGCAAAGCAATACGCCGCTGGAAGGTTGGTGGACCGAATGGCAATGCAATACGCCACTGGAAGGTTGGTGGACCGAGTGGCAAAACAATACGCCGCTGGAAGGTTGGTGGACCGAGTGACAAAACAATACGCCGCTGGAAGGTTGGTGGACCGAAAGGCAAAGCAATACGCCGCTGGACGGATTTTGGACCGAGTGGCAAAACAATACGCCGCTGGAAGGCTGGTGGACCGAATGGCAAACCAATACGCCGCTGGACGGATTTTGGACCGAAAGGCAAAGCAATACGCCGCTGGAAGGTTGGTGGACCGAATGGCAAAGCAATACGCCGCTGGACGGATTTTGGACCGAGTGGCAAAGCAATACGCCGCTGGAAGGTTGGTAGACCGAAAGGCAAACCAATACGCCGCTGGAAGGTTGGTGGACCGAATGGCAAAGCAATACGCCGCTGGACGGATTGTGGACCGAAAGGCAAAGCTATACGCCGCTTAAAGGTTGGTGGACCGAAAGGCAAAACAATACGCCGCTGGAAGGTTGGTGGACCGAGTGGCAAAACAATACGCCGCTGGAAGGTTGGTGGACCGAATGGCAAACCAATACGCCGCTGGACGGATTTTGGACCGAATGGCAAAGCAATACGCCGCTGGAAGGTTGGTGGACCGAAAGGCAAAGCAATACGCCGCTGGAAGGTTGGTAGACCGAAAGGCAAAACAATACGCCGCTGGACGGATTTTGGACCGAGTGGCAAAACAATAAGCCACTGGAAGGTTGGTGGACCGAGTGGCAAAACAATACGCCGCTGGAAGGTTGGTGGACCGAAAGGCAAAACAATACGCCGCTGGACGGATTTTGGACCGAATGGCAAAGCATTACGCCGCTGGAAGGTTGGTGGACCGAGTGGCAAAACAATACGCCGCTGGAAGGTTGGTGGACCGAATGGCAAACCAATACGCCGCTGGACGGATTTTGGACCGAGTGGCAAAGCTATACGCCGCTGGAAGGTTGGTGGACCGAAAGGCAAAGCAATACGCCGCTGGAAGGTTGGTAGACCGAAAGGCAAACCAATACGCCGCTGGAAGGTTGGTGGACCGAGTGGCAAAACAATACGCCGCTGGAAGGTTGGTGGACCGAATGGCAAACCAATACGCCGCTGGACGGATTTTGGACCGAATGGCAAAGCAATACGCCGCTGGAAGGTTGGTGGACCGAATGGCAAAGCAATACGCCACTGGAAGGTTGGTGGACCGAGTGGCAAAACAATACGCCGCTGGAAGGTTGGTGGACCGAAAGGCAAAACAATACGCCGCTGGACGGATTTTGGACCGAATGGCAAAGCATTACGCCGCTGGAAAGTTGGTGGACCGAGTGGCAAAACAATACGCCGCTGGAAGGTTGGTGGACCGAATGGCAAACCAATACGCCGCTGGACGGATTTTGGACCGAGTGGCAAAGCAATACGCCGCTGGAAGGTTGGTGGACCGAAAGGCAAACCAATACGCCGCTGGACGGATTTTGGACCGAGTGGCAAAACAATACGCCGCTGGAAGGTTGGTGGACCGAATGGCAAAGCAATACGCCGCTGGACGGATTGTGGACCGAGTGGCAAAACAATACGCCGCTGGAAGGTTGGTGGACCGAATGGCAAAGCAATACGCCACTGGAAGGTTGGTGGACCGAGTGGCAAAACAATACGCCGCTGGAAGGTTGGTGGACCGAAAGGCAAAACAATACGCCGCTGGACGGATTTTGGACCGAATGGCAAAGCATTACGCCGCTGGAAGGTTGGTGGACCGAGTGGCAAAACAATACGCCGCTGGAAGGTTGGTGGACCGAATGGCAAACCAATACGCCGCTGGACGGATTTTGGACCGAGTGGCAAAGCAATACGCCGCTGGAAGGTTGGTGGACCGAATGGCATAGCAATACGCCGCTGGACGGATTTTGGACCGAGTGGCAAAACAATACGCCGCTGGAAGGTTGGTGGACCGAAAGGCAATGAAATACCCGCTGGACGGATTTTGGACCGAGTGGCAAAACAATACGCCGCTGGAAGGTTGGTGGACCGAATGGCAAACCAATACGCCGCTGGACGGATTTTGGACCGAGTGGCAAAGCAATACGCCGCTGGAAGGTTGGTGGACCGAATGGCAAAGCAATACGCCACTGGAAGGTTGGTGGACCGAGTGGCAAAACAATACGCCGCTGGAAGGTTGGTGGACCGAAAGGCAAAACAATACGCCGCTGGACGGATTGTGGACCGAAAGGCAAAGCAATACGCCGCTGGAAGGTTGGTGGACCGAATGGCAAACCAATACGCCGCTGGACGGATTTTGGACCGAATGGCAAAGCAATACGCCGCTGGAAGGTTGGTGGACCGAAAGGCAAACCAATACGCCGCTGGAAGGTTGGTAGACCGAAAGGCAAAACAATACGCCGCTGGACGGATTTTGGACCGAGTGGCAAAACATTACGCCGCTGGAAGGTTGGTGGACCGAATGGCAAACCATTACGCCGCTGGACGGATTTTGGACCGAGTGGCAAAGCAATACGCCGCTGGAAGGTTGGTGGACCGAGTGGCAAAACAATACGCCGCTGGACGGATTTTGGACCGAGTGGCAAAACAATACGCCGCTGGAAGGTTGGTGGACCGAATGGCAAACCAATACGCCGCTGGACGGATTTTGGACCGAGTGGCAAAACAATACGCCGCTGGAAGGTTGGTGGACCGAAAGGCAAAGCTATACGCCGCTGGACGGATTTTGGACCGAGTGGCAAAACAATACGCCGCTGGAAGGTTGGTGGACCGAATGGCAAACCAATACGCCGCTGGACGGATTTTGGACCGAGTGGCAAAACAATACGCCGCTGGAAGGTTGGTGGACCGAAAGGCAAAGCAATACGCGGCTGGACGGATTTTGGACCGAGTGGCAAAACAATACGCCGCTGGAAGGTTGGAGGACCGAATGGCGAAGCAATACGCCGCTGGACGGATTGTGGACCGAAAGGCAAAGCAATACGCCGCTGGAAGGTTGGTGGACCGAATGGCAAACCAATACGCCGCTGGACGGATTTTGGACCGAATGGCAAAGCAATACGCCGCTGGAAGGTTGGTGGACCGAAAGGCAAACCAATACGCCGCTGGAAGGTTGGTAGACCGAAAGGCAAAACAATACGCCGCTGGACGGATTTTGGACCGAGTGGCAAAACATTACGCCGCTGGAAGGTTGGTGGACCGAATGGCAAACCATTACGCCGCTGGACGGATTTTGGACCGAGTGGCAAAGCAATACGCCGCTGGAAGGTTGGTGGACCGAGTGGCAAAACAATACGCCGCTGGACGGATTTTGGACCGAGTGGCAAAACAATACGCCGCTGGAAGGTTGGTGGACCGAATGGCAAACCAATACGCCGCTGGACGGATTTTGGACCGAGTGGCAAAACAATACGCCGCTGGAAGGTTGGTGGACCGAAAGGCAAAGCAATACGCCGCTGGACGGATTTTGGACCGAGTGGCAAAACAATACGCCGCTGGAAGGTTGGTGGACCGAATGGCAAAGCAATACGCCGCTGGACGGATTGTGGACCGAAAGGCAAAGCAATACGCCGCTGGAAGGTTGGTGGACCGAATGGCAAACCAATACGCCGCTGGACGGATTTTGGACCGAATGGCAAAGCAATACGCCGCTGGAAGGTTGGTGGACCGAAAGGCAAAGCAATACGCCGCTGGAAGGTTGGTAGACCGAAAGGCAAAACAATACGCCGCTGGACGGATTTTGGACCGAGTGGCAAAACAATACGCCGCTGGAAGGTTGGTGGACCGAATGGCAAACCAATACGCCGCTGGAAGGTTGGTGGACCGAGTGGCAAAACAATACGCCCCTGGAAGGTGGGTGGACCGAATGGCAAAGCAATACGCCGCTGGAAGGTTGGTGGACCGAATGGCAATGCAATACGCCACTGGAAGGTTGGTGGACCGAGTGGCAAAACAATACGCCGCTGGAAGGTTGGTGGACCGAGTGACAAAACAATACGCCGCTGGAAGGTTGGTGGACCGAAAGGCAAAGCAATACGCCGCTGGACGGATTTTGGACCGAGTGGCAAAACAATACGCCGCTGGAAGGCTGGTGGACCGAATGGCAAACCAATACGCCGCTGGACGGATTTTGGACCGAAAGGCAAAGCAATACGCCGCTGGAAGGTTGGTGGACCGAATGGCAAAGCAATACGCCGCTGGACGGATTTTGGACCGAGTGGCAAAGCAATACGCCGCTGGAAGGTTGGTAGACCGAAAGGCAAACCAATACGCCGCTGGAAGGTTGGTGGACCGAATGGCAAAGCAATACGCCGCTGGACGGATTGTGGACCGAAAGGCAAAGCTATACGCCGCTTAAAGGTTGGTGGACCGAAAGGCAAAACAATACGCCGCTGGAAGGTTGGTGGACCGAGTGGCAAAACAATACGCCGCTGGAAGGTTGGTGGACCGAATGGCAAACCAATACGCCGCTGGACGGATTTTGGACCGAATGGCAAAGCAATACGCCGCTGGAAGGTTGGTGGACCGAAAGGCAAAGCAATACGCCGCTGGAAGGTTGGTAGACCGAAAGGCAAAACAATACGCCGCTGGACGGATTTTGGACCGAGTGGCAAAACAATAAGCCACTGGAAGGTTGGTGGACCGAGTGGCAAAACAATACGCCGCTGGAAGGTTGGTGGACCGAAAGGCAAAACAATACGCCGCTGGACGGATTTTGGACCGAATGGCAAAGCATTACGCCGCTGGAAGGTTGGTGGACCGAGTGGCAAAACAATACGCCGCTGGAAGGTTGGTGGACCGAATGGCAAACCAATACGCCGCTGGACGGATTTTGGACCGAGTGGCAAAGCTATACGCCGCTGGAAGGTTGGTGGACCGAAAGGCAAAGCAATACGCCGCTGGAAGGTTGGTAGACCGAAAGGCAAACCAATACGCCGCTGGAAGGTTGGTGGACCGAGTGGCAAAACAATACGCCGCTGGAAGGTTGGTGGACCGAATGGCAAACCAATACGCCGCTGGACGGATTTTGGACCGAATGGCAAAGCAATACGCCGCTGGAAGGTTGGTGGACCGAATGGCAAAGCAATACGCCACTGGAAGGTTGGTGGACCGAGTGGCAAAACAATACGCCGCTGGAAGGTTGGTGGACCGAAAGGCAAAACAATACGCCGCTGGACGGATTTTGGACCGAATGGCAAAGCATTACGCCGCTGGAAAGTTGGTGGACCGAGTGGCAAAACAATACGCCGCTGGAAGGTTGGTGGACCGAATGGCAAACCAATACGCCGCTGGACGGATTTTGGACCGAGTGGCAAAGCAATACGCCGCTGGAAGGTTGGTGGACCGAAAGGCAAACCAATACGCCGCTGGACGGATTTTGGACCGAGTGGCAAAACAATACGCCGCTGGAAGGTTGGTGGACCGAATGGCAAAGCAATACGCCGCTGGACGGATTGTGGACCGAGTGGCAAAACAATACGCCGCTGGAAGGTTGGTGGACCGAATGGCAAAGCAATACGCCACTGGAAGGTTGGTGGACCGAGTGGCAAAACAATACGCCGCTGGAAGGTTGGTGGACCGAAAGGCAAAACAATACGCCGCTGGACGGATTTTGGACCGAATGGCAAAGCATTACGCCGCTGGAAGGTTGGTGGACCGAGTGGCAAAACAATACGCCGCTGGAAGGTTGGTGGACCGAATGGCAAACCAATACGCCGCTGGACGGATTTTGGACCGAGTGGCAAAGCAATACGCCGCTGGAAGGTTGGTGGACCGAATGGCATAGCAATACGCCGCTGGACGGATTTTGGACCGAGTGGCAAAACAATACGCCGCTGGAAGGTTGGTGGACCGAAAGGCAATGAAATACCCGCTGGACGGATTTTGGACCGAGTGGCAAAACAATACGCCGCTGGAAGGTTGGTGGACCGAATGGCAAACCAATACGCCGCTGGACGGATTTTGGACCGAGTGGCAAAGCAATACGCCGCTGGAAGGTTGGTGGACCGAAAGGCAAAGCAATACGCCGCTGGACGGATTGTGGACCGAAAGGCAAAACAATACGCCGCTGGAAGGTTGGTGGACCGAATGGCAAAGCAATACGCCACTGGAAGGTTGGTGGACCGAGTGGCAAAACAATACGCCGCTGGAAGGTTGGTGGACCGAAAGGCAAAACAATACGCCGCTGGACGGATTTTGGACCGAATGGCAAAGCATTACGCCGCTGGAAGGTTGGTGGACCGAGTGGCAAAACAATACGCCGCTGGAAGGTTGGTGGACCGAATGGCAAACCAATACGCTTCTGGACGGATTTTGGACCGAGTGGCAAAGCAATACGCCGCTGGAAGGTTGGTGGACCGAATGGCATAGCAATACGCCGCTGGACGGATTTTGGACCGAGTGGCAAAACAATACGCCGCTGGAAGGTTGGTGGACCGAAAGGCAATGAAATACGCCGCTGGACGGATTTTGGACCGAGTGGCAAAACAATACGCCGCTGGAAGGTTGGTGGACCGAATGGCAAAGCAATACGCCGCTGGAAGGTTGGTGGACCGAATGGCAAAGCAATACCCCGCTGGAAGGTTGGTGGACCGTATGGCAAAGCAATACGCCGCTGGACGGATCTTGGACCGAGTGGCAAAACAATACGCCGCTGGAAGGTTGGTGGACCGAAAGGCAAAGCAATACGCCGCTGGACGGATTGTGGACCGAAAGGCAAAGCAATACGCCGCTGGAAGGTTGGTGGACCGAATGGCAAAACAATACGCCGCTGGACGGATTTTGGACCGAGTGGCAAAACAATACGCCGCTGGAAGGTTGGTGGACCGAAAGGCAAAGCAATACGCCGCTGGACGGATTTTGGACCGAGTGGCAAAACAATACGCCGCTGGAAGGTTGGTGGACCGAATGGCAAAGCTATACGCCGCTGGACGGATTTTGCACCGAGTGGCAAAACAATACGCCGCTGGAAGGTTGGTGGACCGAATGGCAAACCAATACGCCGCTGGACGGATTTTGGACCGAGTGGCAAAGCAATACGCCGCTGGAAGGTTGGTAGACCGAAAGGCAAACATATACGCCGCTGGACGGATTTTGGACCGAGTGGCAAAACAATACGCCGCTGGAAGGTTGGTGGACCGAATGGCAAACCATTACGCCGCTGGACGGATTTTGGACCGAGTGGCAAAGCAATACGCCGCTGGAAGGTTAGTGGACCGAAAGGCAAACCAATACGCCGCTGGACGGATTTTGGACCGAAAGGCAAACCAATACGCCGCTGGACGGATTTTGGACCGAGTGGCAAAGCAATACGCCGCTGGAAGGTTGGTGGACCGAAAGGCAAACATATACGCCGCTGGAAGGTTGGTGGACCGAGTGGCAAAACAATACGCCGCTACAAGGTTGGTGGACCGAATGGCAAACCAATACGCCGCTGGACGGATTTTGGACCAAGTGGCAAAGCAATACGCCGCTGGAAGGTTAGTGGACCGAAAGGCAAACCAATACGCCGCTGGAAGGTTGGTGGACCGAGTGGCAAAACAATACGCCGCTGGAAGGTTGGTGGACCGAATGGCAAAGCAATACGCCGCTGGACGGATTGTGGACGGAAAGGCAAAGCAATACGCCGCTGGAAGGTTGGTGGACCGAATGGCAAAGCATTACGCCGCTGGACGGATTTTGGACCGAGTGGCAAAACAATACGCCGCTGGAAGGTTGGTGGACCGAATGGCAAAGCAATACGCCGCTGGAAGGTTGGTGGACCGAGTGGCAAAACAATACGCCGCTGGAAGGTTGGTGGACCGAAAGGCAAAGCAATACGCCGCTGGACGGATTTTGGACCGAGTGGCAAAGCAATACGCCGCTGGAAGGTTGGTAGACCGAAAGGCAAACATATACGCCGCTGGACGGATTTTGGACCGAGTGGCAAAACAATACGCCGCTGGAAGGTTGGTGGACCGAATGGCAAACCAATACGCCGCTGGACGGATTTTGGACCGAGTGGCAAAGCAATACGCCGCTGGAAGGTTAGTGGACCGAAATTCAAACCAATACGCCGCTGGACGGATTTTGGACCGAGTGGCAAAGCAATACGCCGCTGGAAGGTTAGTGGACCGAAAGGCAAACCAATACGCCGCTGGACGGATTTTGGACCGAGTGGCAAAACAATACGCCGCTGGAAGGTTGGTGGACCGAAAGGCAAACCAATACGCCGCTGGAAGGTTGGTGGACCGAGTGGCAAAACAATACGCCGCTGGAAGGTTGGTGGACCGAATGGCAAAGCAATACGCCGCTGGACGGATTGTGGACGGAAAGGCAAAGCAATACGCCGCTGGAAGGTTGGTGGACCGAAAGGCAAACGAATACGCCGCTGGACGGATTTTGGACCGAGTGGCAAAGCAATACGCCGCTGGAAGGTTGGTGGACCGAAAAGCAAACCAATACGCCGCTGGACGGATTTTGGACCGAGTGGCAAAGCAATACGCCGCTGGAAGGTTGGTAGACCGAAAGGCAAACATATTCGCCGCTGGACGGATTTTGGACCGAGTGACAAAACAATACGCCGCTGGAAGGTTGGTGGACCGAAAGGCAAACCAATACGCCGCTGGAAGGTTGGTGGACCGAGTGGCAAAACAATACGCCGCTGGAAGGTTGGTGGACCGAAAGGCAAACCAATACGCTGCTGGACGGATTTTGGACCGAGTGGCAAAACAATACGCCGCTGGAAGGTTGGTGGACCGAATAACAAAACAATACGCCGCTGGACGGATTTTGGACCGAGTGGCAAAGCAATACGCCGCTGGAAGGTTGGTGGACCGAAAGGCAAACCAATACGCCGCTGGACGGATTTTGGACCGAGTGGCAAACCAATACGCCGCTGGAAGGTTGGTGGACCGAGTGGCAAAACAATACGCCGCTGGAAGGTTGGTGGACCGAATGGCAAACCAATACGCCGCTGGACGGATTTTGGACCGAGTGGCAAAGCAATACGCCGCTGGAAGGTTGGTGGACCGAAAGGCAAAGCAATACGCCGCTGGACGGATTTTGGACCGAGTGGCAAAACAATACGCCGCTGGAAGGTTGGTGGACCGAATGGCAAAGCAATACGCCGCTGGACGGATTGTGGACGGAAAGGCAAAGCTATACGCCGCTGGAAGGTTGGTGGACCGAATGGCAAAGCAATACGCCGCTGGACGGATTTTGGACCGAGTGGCAAAACAATACGCCGCTGGAAGGTTGGTGGACCGAGTGGCAAAACAATACGCCGCTGGAAGGTTGGTGGACCGAAAGGCAAAACAATACGCCGCTGGACGGATTTTGGACCGAATGGCAAAGCAATACGCCGCTGGAAGGTTGGTGGACCGAAAGGCAAACCAATACGCCGCTGGACGGATTTTGGACCGAGTGGCAAAGCAATACGCCGCTGGAAGGTTGGTAGACCGAAAGGCAAACATATACGCCGCTGGACGGATTTTGGACCGAGTGGCAAAACAATACGCCGCTGGAAGGTTGGTGGACCGAATGGCAAACCAATACGCCGCTGGACGGATTTTGGACCGAGTGGCAAAGCAATACGCCGCTGGAAGGTTAGTGGACCGAAAGGCAAACCAATACGCCGCTGGACGGATTTTGGACCGAGTGGCAAAGCAATACGCCGCTGGAAGGTTAGTGGACCGAAAGGCAAACCAATACGCCGCTGGACGGATTTTGGACCGAGTGGCAAAACAATACGCCGCTGGAAGGTTGGTGGACCGAAAGGCAAACCAATACGCCGCTGGAAGGTTGGTGGACCGAATGGCAAACCAATACGCCGCTGGACGGATTTTGGACCGAATGGCAAAGCAATACGCCGCTGGAAGGTTGGAGGACCGAAAGGCAAAGCAATATGCCGCTGGAAGGTTGGTAGACCGAAAGGCAAAACAATACGCCGCTGGACGGATTTTGGACCGAGTGGCAAAACAATACGCCGCTGGAAGGTTGGTGGACCGAATGGCAAACCAATACGCCGCTGGACGGATTTTGGACCGAGTGGCAAAGCAATACGCCGCTGGAAGGTTGGTGGACCGAGTGGCAAAACAATACGCCGCTGGAAGGTTGGTGGACCGAAAGGCAAAGCAATACGCCGCTGGAAGGTTGGTAGACCGAAAGGCAAAACAATACGCCGCTGGACGGATTTTGGACCGAGTGGCAAAACAATACGCCGCTGGAAGGTTGGTGGACCGAATGGCAAAGCAATACGCCGCTGGACGGATTGTGGACCGAAAGGCAAAGCTATACGCCGCTTAAAGGTTGGTGGACCGAAAGGCAAACCAATACGCCGCTGGAAGGTTGGTGGACCGAGTGGCAAAACAATACGCCGCTGGAAGGTTGGTGGACCGAATGGCAAACCAATACGCCGCTGGACGGATTTTGGACCCAATGGCAAAGCAATACGCCGCTGGAAGGTTGGTGGACCGAAAGGCAAAGCAATACGCCGCTGGAAGGTTGGTAGACCGAAAGGCAAAACAATACGCCGCTGGACGGATTTTGGACCGAGTGGCAAAACAATACGCCGCTGGAAGGTTGGTGGACCGAATGGCAAACCACTACGCCGCTGGACGGATTTTGGACCGAGTGGCAAATCAATACGCCGCTGGAAGGTTGGTGGACCGAGTGGCAAAACAATACGCCGCTGGAAGGTTGGTGGACCGAATGGCAAAGCAATACGCCGCTGGAAGGTTGGTGGACCGAATGGCAAAGCAATACGCCACTGGAAGGTTGGTGGACCGAATGGCAAACCAATACGCCGCTGGACGGATTTTGGACCGAGTGGCAAAGCAATACGCCGCTGGAAGGTTGGTGGACCGTATGGCAAAGCAATACGCCGCTGGACGGATTTTGGACCGAGTGGCAAAACAATACGCCGCTGGAAGGTTGGTGGACCGAAAGGCAAAGCAATACGCCGCTGGACGGATTTTGGACCGAGTGGCAAATCAATACGCCGCTGGAAGGTTTGTGGACCGAATGGCAAAGCTATACGCCGCTGGACGGATTGTGGACCGAAAGGCAAAGCAATACGCCGCTGGAAGGTTGGTGGACCAAATGGCAAAACAATACGCCGCTGGACGGATTTTGGACCGAGTGGCAAAACAATACGCCGCTGGAAGGTTGGTGGACCGAATGGCAAAGCAATACGCCGCTGGAAGGTTGGTGGACCGAATGGCAAAGCAATACGCCGCTGGAAGGTTGGTAGACCGAAAGGCAAACCAATACGCCGCTGGACGGATTTTGGACCGAGTGGCAAAGCAATACGCCGCTGGAAGGTTGGTGGACCGAATGGCAAAGCTATACGCCGCTGGACGGATTTTGGACCGAGTGGCAAAACAATACGCCGCTGGAAGGTTGGTGGACCGAATGGCAAACCAATACGCCGCTGGACGGATTTTGGACCGAATGGCAAAGCAATACGCCGCTGGAAGGTTGGTGGACCGAATGGCAAAGCAATACGCCACTGGAAGGTTGGTGGACCGAGTGGCAAAACAATACGCCGCTGGAAGGTTGGTGGACCGAAAGGCAAAACAATACGCCGCTGGACGGATTTTGGACCGAATGGCAAAGCATTACGCCGCTGGAAAGTTGGTGGACCGAGTGGCAAAACAATACGCCGCTGGAAGGTTGGTGGACCGAATGGCAAACCAATACGCCGCTGGACGGATTTTGGACCGAGTGGCAAAGCAATACGCCGCTGGAAGGTTGGTGGACCGAAAGGCAAACCAATACGCCGCTGGACGGATTTTGGACCGAGTGGCAAAACAATACGCCGCTGGAAGGTTGGTGGACCGAATGGCAAAGCAATACGCCGCTGGACGGATTGTGGACCGAGTGGCAAAACAATACGCCGCTGGAAGGTTGGTGGACCGAATGGCAAAGCAATACGCCACTGGAAGGTTGGTGGACCGAGTGGCAAAACAATACGCCGCTGGAAGGTTGGTGGACCGAAAGGCAAAACAATACGCCGCTGGACGGATTTTGGACCGAATGGCAAAGCATTACGCCGCTGGAAGGTTGGTGGACCGAGTGGCAAAACAATACGCTGCTGGAAGGTTGGTGGACCGAATGGCAAACCAATACGCCGCTGGACGGATTTTGGACCGAGTGGCAAAGCAATACGCCGCTGGAAGGTTGGTGGACCGAATGGCATAGCAATACGCCGCTGGACGGATTTTGGACCGAGTGGCAAAACAATACGCCGCTGGAAGGTTGGTGGACCGAAAGGCAATGAAATACCCGCTGGACGGATTTTGGACCGAGTGGCAAAACAATACGCCGCTGGAAGGTTGGTGGACCGAATGGCAAACCAATACGCCGCTGGACGGATTTTGGACCGAGTGGCAAAGCAATACGCCGCTGGAAGGTTGGTGGACCGAAAGGCAAAGCAATACGCCGCTGGACGGATTGTGGACCGAAAGGCAAAACAATACGCCGCTGGAAGGTTGGTGGACCGAATGGCAAAGCAATACGCCACTGGAAGGTTGGTGGACCGAGTGGCAAAACAATACGCCGCTGGAAGGTTGGTGGACCGAAAGGCAAAACAATACGCCGCTGGACGGATTTTGGACCGAATGGCAAAGCATTACGCCGCTGGAAGGTTGGTGGACCGAGTGGCAAAACAATACGCCGCTGGAAGGTTGGTGGACCGAATGGCAAACCAATACGCTTCTGGACGGATTTTGGACCGCGTGGCAAAGCAATACGCCGCTGGAAGGTTGGTGGACCGAATGGCATAGCAATACGCCGCTGGACGGATTTTGGACCGAGTGGCAAAACAATACGCCGCTGGAAGGTTGGTGGACCGAAAGGCAATGAAATACGCCGCTGGACGGATTTTGGACCGAGTGGCAAAACAATACGCCGCTGGAAGGTTGGTGGACCGAATGGCAAACCAATACGCCGCTGGACGGATTTTGGACCGAGTGGCAAAGCAATACGCCGCTGGAAGGTTGGTGGACCGAAAGGCAAAGCAATACGCCGCTGGACGGATTGTGGACCGAAAGGCAAAACAATACGCCGCTGGAAGGTTGGTGGACCGAATGGCAAAGCAATACGCCACTGGAAGGTTGGTGGACCGAGTGGCAAACCAATACGCCGCTGGACGGATTTTGGACCGAATGGCAAAGCATTACGCCGCTGGAAGGTTGGTGGACCGAGTGGCAAAACAATACGCTGCTGGAAGGTTGGTGGACCGAATGGCAAACCAATACGCCGCTGGACGGATTTTGGACCGAGTGGCAAAGCAATACGCCGCTGGAAGGTTGGTGGACCGAATGGCATAGCAATACGCCGCTGGACGGATTTTGGACCGAGTGGCAAAACAATACGCCGCTGGAAGGTTGGTGGACCGAAAGGCAATGAAATACCCGCTGGACGGATTTTGGACCGAGTGGCAAAACAATACGCCGCTGGAAGGTTGGTGGACCGAATGGCAAACCAATACGCCGCTGGACGGATTTTGGACCGAGTGGCAAAGCAATACGCCGCTGGAAGGTTGGTGGACCGAAAGGCAAAGCAATACGCCGCTGGACGGATTGTGGACCGAAAGGCAAAACAATACGCCGCTGGAAGGTTGGTGGACCGAATGGCAAAGCAATACGCCACTGGAAGGTTGGTGGACCGAGTGGCAAAGCAATACGCCGCTGGAAGGTTGGTGGACCGAATGGCATAGCAATACGCCGCTGGACGGATTTTGGACCGAGTGGCAAAACAATACGCCGCTGGAAGGTTGGTGGACCGAAAGGCAATGAAATACGCCGCTGGACGGATTTTGGACCGAGTGGCAAAACAATACGCCGCTGGAAGGTTGGTGGACCGAATGGCAAACCAATACGCCGCTGGACGGATTTTGGACCGAGTGGCAAAGCAATACCCCGCTGGAAGGTTGGTGGACCGTATGGCAAAGCAATACGCCGCTGGACGGATCTTGGACCGAGTGGCAAAACAATACGCCGCTGGAAGGTTGGTGGACCGAAAGGCAAAGCAATACGCCGCTGGAAGGTTGGTGGACCGAATGGCAAAACAATACGCCGCTGGACGGATTTTGGACCGAGTGCCAAAACAATACGCCGCTGGAAGGTTGGTGGACCGAAAGGCAAAGCAATACGCCGCTGGACGGATTTTGGACCGAGTGGCAAAACAATACGCCGCTGGAAGGTTGGTGGACCGAATGGCAAAGCTATACGCCGCTGGACGGATTTTGCACCGAGTGGCAAAACAATACGCCGCTGGAAGGTTGGTGGACCGAATGGCAAACCAATACGCCGCTGGACGGATTTTGGACCGAGTGGCAAAGCAATACGCCGCTGGAAGGTTGGTAGACCGAAAGGCAAACATATACGCCGCTGGACGGATTTTGGACGGAGTGGCAAAACAATACGCCGCTGGAAGGTTGGTGGACCGAATGGCAAACCAATACGCCGCTGGACGGATTTTGGACCGAGTGGCAAAGCAATACGCCGCTGGAAGGTTAGTGGACCGAAAGGCAAACCAATACGCCGCTGGACGGATTTTGGACCGAGTGGCAAAGCAATACGCCGCTGGAAGGTTGGTGGACCGAAAGGCAAACCAATACGCCGCTGGAAGGTTGGTGGACCGAGTGGCAAAACAATACGCCGCTGGAAGGTTGGTGGACCGAATGGCAAACCAATATGCCGCTGGACGGATTTTGGACCGAATGGCAAAGCAATACGCCGCTGGAAGGTTGGTGGACCGAAAGGCAAAGCAATATGCCGCTGGAAGGTTGGTAGACCGAAAGGCAAAACAATACGCCGCTGGAAGGTTGGTGGACCGAATGGCAAAGCAATACGCCGCTGGACGGATTGTGGACGGAAAGGCAAAGCAATACGCCGCTGGAAGGTTGGTGGACCGAATGGCAAAGCAATACGCCGCTGGACGGATTTTGGACCGAGTGGCAAAACAATACGCCGCTGGAAGGTTGGTGGACCGAATGGCAAAGCAATACGCCGCTGGAAGGTTGGTGGACCGAGTGGCAAAACAATACGCCGCTGGAAGGTTGGTGGACCGAAAGGCAAAACAATACGCCGCTGGACGGATTTTGGACCGAATGGCAAAGCAATACGCCGCTGGAAGGTTGGTGGACCGAAAGGCAAACCTATACGCCGCTGGACGGATTTTGGACCGAGTGGCAAAGCAATACGCCGCTGGAAGGTTGGTGGACCGAAAGGCAAACCAATACGCCGCTGGACGGATTTTGGACCGAGTGGCAAAACAATACGCCGCTGGAAGGTTGGTGGACCGAATGGCAAAGCAATACGCCGCTGGACGGATTGTGGACCGAGTGGCAAAACAATACGCCGCTGGAAGGTTGGTGGACCGAATGGCAAAGCAATACGCCACTGGAAGGTTGGTGGACCGAGTGGCAAAACAATACGCCGCTGGAAGGTTGGTGGACCGAAAGGCAAAACAATACGCCGCTGGACGGATTTTGGACCGAATGGCAAAGCATTACGCCGCTGGAAGGTTGGTGGACCGAGTGGCAAAACAATACGCTGCTGGAAGGTTGGTGGACCGAATGGCAAACCAATACGCCGCTGGACGGATTTTGGACCGAGTGGCAAAGCATTACGCCGCTGGAAGTTTGGTGGACCGAATGGCATAGCAATACGCCGCTGGACGGATTTTGGACCGAGTGGCAAAACAATACGCCGCTGGAAGGTTGGTGGACCGAAAGGCAATGAAATACCCGCTGGACGGATTTTGGACCGAGTGGCAAAACAATACGCCGCAGGAAGGTTGGTGGACCGAATGGCAAACCAATACGCCGCTGGACGGATTTTGGACCGAGTGGCAAAGCAATACGCCGCTGGAAGGTTGGTAGACCGAAAGGCAAACATATACGCCGCTGGACGGGTTTTGGACCGAGTGGCAAAACAATACGCCGCTGGAAGGTTGGTGGACCGAATGGCAAACCAATACGCCGCTGGACGGATTTTGGACCGAGTGGCAAAGCAATACGCCGCTGGAAGGTTAGTGGACCGAAAGGCAAACCAATACGCCGCTGGACGGATTTTGGACCGAGTGGCAAAGCAATACGCCGCTGGAAGGTTGGTGGACCGAAAGGCAAACCAATACGCCGCTGGAAGGTTGGTGGACCGAGTGGCAAAACAATACGCCGCTGGAAGGTTGGTGGACCGAATGGCAAACCAATACGCCGCTGGACGGATTTTGGACCGAATGGCAAAGCAATACGCCGCTGGAAGGTTGGTGGACCGAAAGGCAAAGCAATATGCCGCTGGAAGGTTGGTAGACCGAAAGGCAAAACAATACGCCGCTGGAAGGTTGGTGGACCGAATGGCAAAGCAATACGCCGCTGGACGGATTGTGGACGGAAAGGCAAAGCAATACGCCGCTGGAAGGTTGGTGGACCGAATGGCAAAGCAATACGCCGCTGGACGGATTTTGGACCGAGTGGCAAAACATTACGCCGCTGGAAGGTTGGTGGACCGAATGGCAAAGCAATACGCCGCTGGAAGGTTGGTGGACCGAGTGGCAAAACAATACGCCGCTGGAAGGTTGGTGGACCGAAAGGCAAAACAATACGCCGCTGGACGGATTTTGGACCGAATGGCAAAGCAATACGCCGCTGGAAGGTTGGTGGACCGAAATGCAAACCAATACGCCGCTGGACGGATTTTGGACCGAGTGGCAAAGCAATACGCCGCTGGAAGGTTGGTAGACCGAAAGGCAAACATATACGCCGCTGGACGGATTTTGGACCCAGTGGCAAAACAATACGCCGCTGGAAGGTTGGTGGACCGAATGGCAAACCAATACGCCGCTGGACGGATTTTGGACCGAGTGGCAAAGCAATACGCCGCTGGAAGGTTAGTGGACCGAAAGGCAAACCAATACGCCGCTGGACGGATTTTGGACCGAGTGGCAAAGCAATACGCCGCTGGAAGGTTGGTGGACCGTATGGCAAAGCAATACGCCGCTGGACGGATTTTGGACCGAGTGGCAAAACAATACGCCGCTGGAAGGTTGGTGGACCGAAAGGCAAAGCAATACGCCGCTGGACGGATTTTGGACCGAGTGGCAAATCAATACGCCGCTGGAAGGTTTGTGGACCGAATGGCAAAGCTATACGCCGCTGGACGGATTGTGGACCGAAAGGCAAAGCAATACGCCGCTGGAAGGTTGGTGGACCAAATGGCAAAACAATACGCCGCTGGACGGATTTTGGACCGAGTGGCAAAACAATACGCCGCTGGAAGGTTGGTGGACCGAATGGCAAAGCAATACGCCGCTGGAAGGTTGGTGGACCGAATGGCAAAGCAATACGCCGCTGGAAGGTTGGTAGACCGAAAGGCAAACCAATACGCCGCTGGACGGATTTTGGACCGAGTGGCAAAGCAATACGCCGCTGGAAGGTTGGTGGACCGAATGGCAAAGCTATACGCCGCTGGACGGATTTTGGACCGAGTGGCAAAACAATACGCCGCTGGAAGGTTGGTGGACCGAATGGCAAACCAATACGCCGCTGGACGGATTTTGGACCGAATGGCAAAGCAATACGCCGCTGGAAGGTTGGTGGACCGAATGGCAAAGCAATACGCCACTGGAAGGTTGGTGGACCGAGTGGCAAAACAATACGCCGCTGGAAGGTTGGTGGACCGAAAGGCAAAACAATACGCCGCTGGACGGATTTTGGACCGAATGGCAAAGCATTACGCCGCTGGAAAGTTGGTGGACCGAGTGGCAAAACAATACGCCGCTGGAAGGTTGGTGGACCGAATGGCAAACCAATACGCCGCTGGACGGATTTTGGACCGAGTGGCAAAGCAATACGCCGCTGGAAGGTTGGTGGACCGAAAGGCAAACCAATACGCCGCTGGACGGATTTTGGACCGAGTGGCAAAACAATACGCCGCTGGAAGGTTGGTGGACCGAATGGCAAAGCAATACGCCGCTGGACGGATTGTGGACCGAGTGGCAAAACAATACGCCGCTGGAAGGTTGGTGGACCGAATGGCAAAGCAATACGCCACTGGAAGGTTGGTGGACCGAGTGGCAAAACAATACGCCGCTGGAAGGTTGGTGGACCGAATGGCAAAACAATACGCCGCTGGACGGATTTTGGACCGAATGGCAAAGCATTACGCCGCTGGAAGGTTGGTGGACCGAGTGGCAAAACAATACGCTGCTGGAAGGTTGGTGGACCGAATGGCAAACCAATACGCCGCTGGACGGATTTTGGACCGAGTGGCAAAGCAATACGCCGCTGGAAGGTTGGTGGACCGAATGGCATAGCAATACGCCGCTGGACGGATTTTGGACCGAGTGGCAAAACAATACGCCGCTGGAAGGTTGGTGGACCGAAAGGCAATGAAATACCCGCTGGACGGATTTTGGACCGAGTGGCAAAACAATACGCCGCTGGAAGGTTGGTGGACCGAATGGCAAACCAATACGCCGCTGGACGGATTTTGGACCGAGTGGCAAAGCAATACGCCGCTGGAAGGTTGGTGGACCGAAAGGCAAAGCAATACGCCGCTGGACGGATTGTGGACCGAAAGGCAAAACAATACGCCGCTGGAAGGTTGGTGGACCGAATGGCAAAGCAATACGCCACTGGAAGGTTGGTGGACCGAGTGGCAAAACAATACGCCGCTGGAAGGTTGGTGGACCGAAAGGCAAAACAATACGCCGCTGGACGGATTTTGGACCGAATGGCAAAGCATTACGCCGCTGGAAAGTTGGTGGACCGAGTGGCAAAACAATACGCCGCTGGAAGGTTGGTGGACCGAATGGCAAACCAATACGCCGCTGGACGGATTTTGGACCGAGTGGCAAAGCAATACGCCGCTGGAAGGTTGGTGGACCGAATGGCATAGCAATACGCCGCTGGACGGATTTTGGACCGAGTGGCAAAACAATACGCCGCTGGAAGGTTGGTGGACCGAAAGGCAATGAAATACGCCGCTGGACGGATTTTGGACCGAGTGGCAAAACAATACGCCGCTGGAAGGTTGGTGGACCGAATGGCAAACCAATACGCCGCTGGACGGATTTTGGACCGAGTGGCAAAGCAATACCCCGCTGGAAGGTTGGTGGACCGTATGGCAAAGCAATACGCCGCTGGACGGATCTTGGACCGAGTGGCAAAACAATACGCCGCTGGAAGGTTGGTGGACCGAAAGGCAAAGCAATACGCCGCTGGACGGATTGTGGACCGAAAGGCAAAGCAATACGCCGCTGGAAGGTTGGTGGACCGAATGGCAAAACAATACGCCGCTGGACGGATTTTGGACCGAGTGGCAAAACAATACGCCGCTGGAAGGTTGGTGGACCGAAAGGCAAAGCAATACGCCGCTGGACGGATTTTGGACCGAGTGGCAAAACAATACGCCGCTGGAAGGTTGGTGGACCGAATGGCAAAGCTATACGCCGCTGGACGGATTTTGCACCGAGTGGCAAAACAATACGCCGCTGGAAGGTTGGTGGACCGAATGGCAAACCAATACGCCGCTGGACGGATTTTGGACCGAGTGGCAAAGCAATACGCCGCTGGAAGGTTGGTGGACCGAAAGGCAAACCAATACGCCGCTGGAAGGTTGGTGGACCGAGTGGCAAAACAATACGCCGCTGGAAGGTTGGTGGACCGAATGGCAAACCAATACGCCGCTGGACGGATTTTGGACCGAATGGCAAAGCAATACGCCGCTGGAAGGTTGGTGGACCGAAAGGCAAAGCAATATGCCGCTGGAAGGTTGGTAGACCGAAAGGCAAAACAATACGCCGCTGGAAGGTTGGTGGACCGAATGGCAAAGCAATACGCCGCTGGACGGATTGTGGACGGAAAGGCAAAGCAATACGCCGCTGGAAGGTTGGTGGACCGAATGGCAAAGCAATACGCCGCTGGACGGATTTTGGACCGAGTGGCAAAACAATACGCCGCTGGAAGGTTGGTGGACCGAATGGCAAAGCAATACGCCGCTGGAAGGTTGGTGGACCGAGTGGCAAAACAATACGCCGCTGGAAGGTTGGTGGACCGAAAGGCAAAACAATACGCCGCTGGACGGATTTTGGACCGAATGGCAAAGCAATACGCCGCTGGAAGGTTGGTGGACCGAAAGGCAAACCAATACGCCGCTGGACGGATTTTGGACCGAGTGGCAAAGCAATACGCCGCTGGAAGGTTGGTGGACCGAAAGGCAAACCAATACGCCGCTGGACGGATTTTGGACCGAGTGGCAAAACAATACGCCGCTGGAAGGTTGGTGGACCGAATGGCAAAGCAATACGCCGCTGGACGGATTGTGGACCGAGTGGCAAAACAATACGCCGCTGGAAGGTTGGTGGACCGAATGGCAAAGCAATACGCCACTGGAAGGTTGGTGGACCGAGTGGCAAAACAATACGCCGCTGGAAGGTTGGTGGACCGAGTGGCAAAACAATACGCTGCTGGAAGGTTGGTGGACCGAATGGCAAACCAATACGCCGCTGGACGGATTTTGGACCGAGTGGCAAAGCAATACGCCGCTGGAAGGTTGGTGGACCGAATGGCATAGCAATACGCCGCTGGACGGATTTTGGACCGAGTGGCAAAACAATACGCCGCTGGAAGGTTGGTGGACCGAAAGGCAATGAAATACCCGCTGGACGGATTTTGGACCGAGTGGCAAAACAATACGCCGCAGGAAGGTTGGTGGACCGAATGGCAAACCAATACGCCGCTGGACGGATTTTGGACCGAGTGGCAAAGCAATACGCCGCTGGTAGGTTGGTGGACCGAAAGGCAAAGCAATACGCCGCTGGACGGATTGTGGACCGAATGGCAAACCAATACGCCGCTGGACGGATTTTGGACCGAGTGGCAAAGCAATACGCCGCTGGAAGGTTAGTGGACCGAAAGGCAAACCAATACGCCGCTGGAAGGTTGGTGGATCGAGTGGCAAAACAATACGCCGCTGGAAGGTTGGTGGACCGAATGGCAAACCAATACGCCGCTGGACGGATTTTGGACCGAGTGGCAAAGCAATACGCCGCTGGAAGGTTGGTGGACCGTATGGCAAAGCAATACGCCGCTGGACGGATTTTGGACCGAGTGGCAAAACAATACGCCGCTGGAAGGTTGGTGGACCGAAAGGCAAAGCAATACGCCGCTGGACGGATTTTGGACCGAGTGGCAAATCAATACGCCGCTGGAAGGTTTGTGGACCGAATGGCAAAGCTATACGCCGCTGGTCGGATTGTGGACCGAAAGGCAAAGCAATACGCCGCTGGAAGGTTGGTGGACCAAATGGCAAAACAATACGCCGCTGGACGGATTTTGGACCGAGTGGCAAAACAATATTCCGCTGGAAGGTTGGTGGACCGAATGACAAAGCAATACGCCGCTGGAAGGTTGGTGGACCGAATGGCAAAGCTATACGCCGCTGGAAGGTTGGTAGACCGAAAGGCAAACCAATACGCCGCTGGACGGATTTTGGACCGAGTGGCAAAGCAATACGCCGCTGGAAGGTTGGTGGACCGAATGGCAAAGCTATACGCCGCTGGACGGATTTTGGACCGAGTGGCAAAACAATACGCCGCTGGAAGGTTGGTGGACCGAAAGGCAAAGCTATACGCCGCTGGACGGATTTTGGACCGAGTGGCAAAACAATACGCCGCTGGAAGGTTTGTGGACCGAATGGCAAAGCTATACGCCGCTGGACGGATTGTGGACCGAAAGGCAAAGCAATACGCCGCTGGAAGGTTGGTGGACCAAATGGCAAAACAATACGCCGCTGGACGGATTTTGGACCGAGTGGCAAAACAATACGCCGCTGGAAGGTTGGTGGACCGAATGGCAAAGCAATACGCCGCTGGAAGGTTGGTGGACCGAATGGCAAAGCAATACGCAGCTGGAAGGTTGGTAGACCGAAAGGCAAACCAATACGCCGCTGGACGGATTTTGGACCGAGTGGCAAAGCAATACGCCGCTGGAAGGTTGGTGGACCGAATGGCAAACCAATACGCCGCTGGACGGATTTTGGACCGAATGGCAAAGCAATACGCCGCTGGAAGGTTGGTGGACCGAAAGGCAAACCAATACGCCGCTGGAAGGTTGGTAGACCGAAAGGCAAAACAATACGCCGCTGGACGGATTTTGGACCGAGTGGCAAAACAATACGCCGCTGGAAGGTTGGTGGACCGAATGGCAAACCACTACGCCGCTGGACGGATTTTGGACCGAGTGGCAAATCAATACGCCGCTGGAAGGTTGGTGGACCGAGTGGCAAAACAATACGCCGCTGGAAGGTTGGTGGACCGAATGGCAAAGCAATACGCCGCTGGAAGGTTGGTGGACCGAATGGCAAAGCAATACGCCACTGGAAGGTTGGTGGACCGAATGGCAAACCAATACGCCGCTGGACGGATTTTGGACCGAGTGGCAAAGCAATACGCCGCTGGAAGGTTGGTGGACCGTATGGCAAAGCAATACGCCGCTGGACGGATTTTGGACCGAGTGGCAAAACAATACGCCGCTGGAAGGTTGGTGGACCGAAAGGCAAAGCAATACGCCGCTGGACGGATTTTGGACCGAGTGGCAAATCAATACGCCGCTGGAAGGTTTGTGGACCGAATGGCAAAGCTATACGCCGCTGGTCGGATTGTGGACCGAAAGGCAAAGCAATACGCCGCTGGAAGGTTGGTGGACCAAATGGCAAAACAATACGCCGCTGGACGGATTTTGGACCGAGTGGCAAAACAATACGCCGCTGGAAGGTTGGTGGACCGAATGACAAAGCAATACGCCGCTGGAAGGTTGGTGGACCGAATGGCAAAGCTATACGCCGCTGGAAGGTTGGTAGACCGAAAGGCAAACCAATACGCCGCTGGACGGATTTTGGACCGAGTGGCAAAGCAATACGCCGCTGGAAGGTTGGTGGACCGAATGGCAAAGCTATACGCCGCTGGACGGATTGTGGACGGAAAGGCAAAGCAATACGCCGCTGGAAGGTTGGTGGACCGAATGGCAAAGCAATACGCCGCTGGACGGATTTTGGACCGAGTGGCAAAACAATACGCCGCTGGAAGGTTGGTGGACCGAATGGCAAAGCAATACGCCGCTGGAAGGTTGGTGGACCGAGTGGCAAAACAATACGCCGCTGGAAGGTTGGTGGACCGAAAGGCAAAACAATACGCCGCTGGACGGATTTTGGACCGAATGGCAAAGCAATACGCCGCTGGAAGGTTGGTGGACCGAAAGGCAAACCAATACGCCGCTGGACGGATTTTGGACCGAGTGGCAAAGCAATACGCCGCTGGAAGGTTGGTGGACCGAAAGGCAAACCAATACGCCGCTGGACGGATTTTGGACCGAGTGGCAAAACAATACGCCGCTGGAAGGTTGGTGGACCGAATGGCAAAGCAATACGCCGCTGGACGGATTGTGGACCGAGTGGCAAAACAATACGCCGCTGGAAGGTTGGTGGACCGAATGGCAAAGCAATACGCCACTGGAAGGTTGGTGGACCGAGTGGCAAAACAATACGCCGCTGGAAGGTTGGTGGACCGAGTGGCAAAACAATACGCTGCTGGAAGGTTGGTGGACCGAATGGCAAACCAATACGCCGCTGGACGGATTTTGGACCGAGTGGCAAAGCAATACGCCGCTGGAAGGTTGGTGGACCGAATGGCATAGCAATACGCCGCTGGACGGATTTTGGACCGAGTGGCAAAACAATACGCCGCTGGAAGGTTGGTGGACCGAAAGGCAATGAAATACCCGCTGGACGGATTTTGGACCGAGTGGCAAAACAATACGCCGCAGGAAGGTTGGTGGACCGAATGGCAAACCAATACGCCGCTGGACGGATTTTGGACCGAGTGGCAAAGCAATACGCCGCTGGTAGGTTGGTGGACCGAAAGGCAAAGCAATACGCCGCTGGACGGATTGTGGACCGAATGGCAAACCAATACGCCGCTGGACGGATTTTGGACCGAGTGGCAAAGCAATACGCCGCTGGAAGGTTAGTGGACCGAAAGGCAAACCAATACGCCGCTGGAAGGTTGGTGGATCGAGTGGCAAAACAATACGCCGCTGGAAGGTTGGTGGACCGAATGACAAAGCAATACGCCGCTGGAAGGTTGGTGGACCGAATGGCAAAGCTATACGCCGCTGGAAGGTTGGTAGACCGAAAGGCAAACCAATACGCCGCTGGACGGATTTTGGACCGAGTGGCAAAGCAATACGCCGCTGGAAGGTTGGTGGACCGAATGGCAAAGCTATACGCCGCTGGACGGATTTTGGACCGAGTGGCAAAACAATACGCCGCTGGAAGGTTGGTGGACCGAAAGGCAAAGCTATACGCCGCTGGACGGATTTTGGACCGAGTGGCAAAACAATACGCCGCTGGAAGGTTTGTGGACCGAATGGCAAAGCTATACGCCGCTGGACGGATTGTGGACCGAAAGGCAAAGCAATACGCCGCTGGAAGGTTGGTGGACCAAATGGCAAAACAATACGCCGCTGGACGGATTTTGGACCGAGTGGCAAAACAATACGCCGCTGGAAGGTTGGTGGACCGAATGGCAAAGCAATACGCCGCTGGAAGGTTGGTGGACCGAATGGCAAAGCAATACGCAGCTGGAAGGTTGGTAGACCGAAAGGCAAACCAATACGCCGCTGGACGGATTTTGGACCGAGTGGCAAAGCAATACGCCGCTGGAAGGTTGGTGGACCGAATGGCAAACCAATACGCCGCTGGACGGATTTTGGACCGAATGGCAAAGCAATACGCCGCTGGAAGGTTGGTGGACCGAAAGGCAAACCAATACGCCGCTGGAAGGTTGGTAGACCGAAAGGCAAAACAATACGCCGCTGGACGGATTTTGGACCGAGTGGCAAAACAATACGCCGCTGGAAGGTTGGTGGACCGAATGGCAAACCACTACGCCGCTGGACGGATTTTGGACCGAGTGGCAAATCAATACGCCGCTGGAAGGTTGGTGGACCGAGTGGCAAAACAATACGCCGCTGGAAGGTTGGTGGACCGAATGGCAAAGCAATACGCCGCTGGAAGGTTGGTGGACCGAATGGCAAAGCAATACGCCACTGGAAGGTTGGTGGACCGAATGGCAAACCAATACGCCGCTGGACGGATTTTGGACCGAGTGGCAAAGCAATACGCCGCTGGAAGGTTGGTGGACCGTATGGCAAAGCAATACGCCGCTGGACGGATTTTGGACCGAGTGGCAAAACAATACGCCGCTGGAAGGTTGGTGGACCGAAAGGCAAAGCAATACGCCGCTGGACGGATTTTGGACCGAGTGGCAAATCAATACGCCGCTGGAAGGTTTGTGGACCGAATGGCAAAGCTATACGCCGCTGGTCGGATTGTGGACCGAAAGGCAAAGCAATACGCCGCTGGAAGGTTGGTGGACCAAATGGCAAAACAATACGCCGCTGGACGGATTTTGGACCGAGTGGCAAAACAATACGCCGCTGGAAGGTTGGTGGACCGAATGACAAAGCAATACGCCGCTGGAAGGTTGGTGGACCGAATGGCAAAGCTATACGCCGCTGGAAGGTTGGTAGACCGAAAGGCAAACCAATACGCCGCTGGACGGATTTTGGACCGAGTGGCAAAGCAATACGCCGCTGGAAGGTTGGTGGACCGAATGGCAAAGCTATACGCCGCTGGACGGATTTTGGACCGAGTGGCAAAACAATACGCCGCTGGAAGGTTGGTGGACCGAAAGGCAAAGCTATACGCCGCTGGACGGATTTTGGACCGAGTGGCAAAACAATACGCCGCTGGAAGGTTTGTGGACCGAATGGCAAAGCTATACGCCGCTGGACGGATTGTGGACCGAAAGGCAAAGCAATACGCCGCTGGAAGGTTGGTGGACCAAATGGCAAAACAATACGCCGCTGGACGGATTTTGGACCGAGTGGCAAAACAATACGCCGCTGGAAGGTTGGTGGACCGAATGGCAAAGCAATACGCCGCTGGAAGGTTGGTGGACCGAATGGCAAAGCAATACGCAGCTGGAAGGTTGGTAGACCGAAAGGCAAACCAATACGCCGCTGGACGGATTTTGGACCGAGTGGCAAAGCAATACGCCGCTGGAAGGTTGGTGGACCGAATGGCAAACCAATACGCCGCTGGACGGATTTTGGACCGAATGGCAAAGCAATACGCCGCTGGAAGGTTGGTGGACCGAAAGGCAAACCAATACGCCGCTGGAAGGTTGGTAGACCGAAAGGCAAAACAATACGCCGCTGGACGGATTTTGGACCGAGTGGCAAAACATTACGCCGCTGGAAGGTTGGTGGACCGAATGGCAAACCAATACGCCGCTGGACGGATTTTGGACCGAGTTTCAAAGCAATACGCCGCTGGAAGGTTGGTGGACCGAGTGGCAAAACAATACGCCCCTGGAAGGTGGGTGGACCGAAAGGCAAACCAATACGCCGCTGGACGGATTTTGGACCGAGTGGCAAAGCAATACGCCGCTGGAAGGTTGGTGGACCGAATGGCAAAGCTATACGCCGCTGGACGGATTTTGGACCGAGTGGCAAAACAATACGCCGCTGGAAGGTTGGTGGACCGAATGGCAAACCAATACGCCGCTGGACGGATTTTGGACCGAGTGGCAAAACAATACGCCGCTGGAAGGTTGGTGGACCGAAAGGCAAAGCAATACGCCGCTGGACGGATTTTGGACCGAGTGGCAAAACAATACGCCGCTGGAAGGTTGGTGGACCGAATGGCAAAGCAATACGCCGCTGGACGGATTGTGGACCGAAAGGCAAAGCAATACGCCGCTGGAAGGTTGGTGGACCGAATGGCAAACCAATACGCCGCTGGTCGGATTTTGGACCGAATGGCAAAGCAATACGCCGCTGGAAGGTTGGTGGACCGAAAGGCAAAGCAATACGCCGCTGGAAGGTTGGTAGACCGAAAGGCAAAACAATACGCCGCTGGACGGATTTTGGACCGAGTGGCAAAACAATACGCCGCTGGAAGGTTGGTGGACCGAATGGCAAACCAATACGCCGCTGGAAGGTTGGTGGACCGAGTGGCAAAACAATACGCCCCTGGAAGGTGGGTGGACCGAATGGCAAAGCAATACGCCGCTGGAAGGTTGGTGGACCGAATGGCAATGCAATACGCCACTGGAAGGTTGGTGGACCGAGTGGCAAAACAATACGCCGCTGGAAGGTTGGTGGACCGAGTGACAAAACAATACGCCGCTGGAAGGTTGGTGGACCGAAAGGCAAAACAATACGCCGCTGGACGGATTTTGGACCGAGTGGCAAAACAATACGCCGCTGGAAGGTTGGTGGACCGAAAGGCAAAGCAATACGCCGCTGGACGGATTTTGGACCGAGTGGCAAAACAATACGCCGCTGGAAGGTTGGTGGACCGAATGGCAAACCAATACGCCGCTGGACGGATTTTGGACCGAAAGGCAAAGCAATACGCCGCTGGAAGGTTGGTGGACCGAATGGCAAAGCAATACGCCGCTGGACGGATTTTGGACCGAGTGGCAAAGCAATACGCCGCTGGAAGGTTGGTAGACCGAAAGGCAAACCAATACGCCGCTGGAAGGTTGGTGGACCGAATGGCAAAAAAATACGCCGCTGGACGGATTGTGGACCGAAAGGCAAAGCTATACGCCGCTTAAAGGTTGGTGGACCGAAAGGCAAACCAATACGCCGCTGGAAGGTTGGTGGACCGAGTGGCAAAACAATACGCCGCTGGAAGGTTGGTGGACCGAATGGCAAACCAATACGCCGCTGGACGGATTTTGGACCGAATGGCAAAGCAATACGCCGCTGGAAGCTTGGTGGACCGAAAGGCAAAGCAATACGCCGCTGGAAGGTTGGTAGACCGAAAGGCAAAACAATACGCCGCTGGACGGATTTTGGACCGAGTGGCAAAACAATACGCCACTGGAAGGTTGGTGGACCGAGTGGCAAAACAATACGCCGCTGGAAGGTTGGTGGACCGAAAGGCAAAACAATACGCCGCTGGACGGATTTTGGACCGAATGGCAAAGCATTACGCCGCTGGAAGGTTGGTGGACCGAGTGGCAAAACAATACGCCGCTGGAAGGTTGGTGGACAGAATGGCAAACCAATACGCCGCTGGACGGATTTTGGACCGAGTGGCAAAGCTATACGCCGCTGGAAGGTTGGTGGACCGAAAGGCAAAGCAATACGCCGCTGGAAGGTTGGTAGACCGAAAGGCAAACCAATACGCCGCTGGAAGGTTGGTGGACCGAGTAGCAAAACAATACGCCGCTGGAAGGTTGGTGGACCGAATGGCAAAGCAATACGCCGCTGGACGGATTTTGGTCCGAGTCGCAAAACATTACGCCGCTGGAAGGTTGGTGGACCGAATGGCAAAGCAATACGCCGCTGGAAGGTTGGTGGACCGAGTGGCAAAACAATACGCCGCTGGAAGGTTGGTGGACCGAATGGCAAACCAATACGCCGCTGGACGGATTTTGGACCGAGTGGCAAAACAATACGCCGCTGGAAGGTTGGTGGACCGAATGGCAAACCAATACGCCGCTGGACGGATTTTGGACCGAGTGGCAAAGCATTACGCCGCTGGAAGGTTGGTGGACCGAGTGGCAAAACAATACGCCGCTGGAAGGTTGGTGGACCGAATGGCAAAGCAATACGCCGCTGGAAGGTTGGTGGACCGAATGGCAAAGCAATACGCCACTGGAAGGTTGGTGGACCGAGTGGCAAAACAATACGCCGCTGGAAGGTTGGTGGACCGAAAGGCAAAACAATACGCCGCTGGACGGATTTTGGACCGAATGGCAAAGCATTACGCCGCTGGAAAGTTGGTGGACCGAGTGGCAAAACAATACGCCGCTGGAAGGTTGGTGGACCGAATGGCAAACCAATACGCCGCTGGACGGATTTTGGACCGAGTGGCAAAGCAATACGCCGCTGGAAGGTTGGTGGACCGAAAGGCAAACCAATACGCCGCTGGACGGATTTTGGACCGAGTGGCAAAACAATACGCCGCTGGAAGGTTGGTGGACCGAATGGCAAAGCAATACGCCGCTGGACGGATTGTGGACCGAGTGGCAAAACAATACGCCGCTGGAAGGTTGGTGGACCGAATGGCAAAGCAATACGCCACTGGAAGGTTGGTGGACCGAGTGGCAAAACAATACGCCGCTGGAAGGTTGGTGGACCGAAAGGCAAAACAATACGCCGCTGGACGGATTTTGGACCGAATGGCAAAGCATTACGCCGCTGGAAGGTTGGTGGAGCGAGTGGCAAAACAATACGCCGCTGGAAGGTTGGTGGACCGAATGGCAAACCAATACGCCGCTGGACGGATTTTGGAGCGAGTGGCAAATCAATACGCCGCTGGAAGGTTGGTGGACCGAATGGCATAGCAATACGCCGCTGGACGGATTTTGGACCGAGTGGCAAAACAATACGCCGCTGGAAGGTTGGTGGCCCGAAAGGCAATGAAATACGCCGCTGGACGGATTTTGGACCGAGTGGCAAAACAATACGCCGCTGGAAGGTTGGTGGACCGAATGGCAAACCAATACGCCGCTGGACGGATTTTGGACCGAGTGGCAAAGCAATACGCCGCTGGAAGGTTGGTGGACCGAAAGGCAAAGCAATACTCCGCTGGACGGATTGTGGACCGAAAGGCAAAACAATACGCCGCTGGAAGGTTGGTGGACCGAATGGCAAAGCAATACGCCACTGGAAGGTTGGTGGACCGAGTGGCAAAACAATACGCCGCTGGAAGGTTGGTGGACCGAAAGGCAAAACAATACGCCGCTGGACGGATTTTGGACCGAATGGCAAAGCATTACGCCGCTGGAAGGTTGGTGGACCGAGTGGCAAAACAATACGCCGCTGGAAGGTTGGTGGACCGAATGGCAAACCAATACGCCGCTGGACGGATTTTGGACCGAGTGGCAAAGCAATACGCCGCTGGAAGGTTGGTGGACCGTATGGCAAAGCAATACGCCGCTGGACGGATTGTGGACCGAAAGGCAAAGCAATACGCCGCTGGAAGGTTGGTGGACCGAATGGCAAAACAATACGCCGCTGGACGGATTTTGGACCGAGTGGCAAAACAATACGCCGCTGGAAGGTTGGTGGACCGAAAGGCAAAGCAATACGCCGCTGGACGGATTTTGGACCGAGTGGCAAAACAATACGCCGCTGGAAGGTTGGTGGACCGAATGGCAAAGCTATACGCCGCTGGACGGATTTTGCACCGAGTGGCAAAACAATACGCCGCTGGAAGGTTGGTGGACCGAATGGCAAAACAATACGCCGCTGAACGGATTTTGGACCGAGTGGCAAAACTATACGCCGCTGGAAGGTTGGTGGACCGAAAGGCAAAGCAATACGCCGCTGGACGGATTTTGGACCGAGTGGCAAAGCAATACGCCGCTGGAAGGTTGGTGGACCGAATGGCAAAGCAATACGCCGCTGGACGGATTTTGGACCGAGTGGCAAAACAATACGCCGCTGGAAGGTTGGTGGACCGAATGGCAAACCAATACGCCGCTGGACGGATTTTGGACCGAGTGGCAAAACTATACGCCGCTGGAAGGTTGGTGGACCGAAAGGCAAAGCAATACGCCGCTGGACGGATTTTGGACCGAGTGGCAAATCAATACGCCGCTGGTAGGTTGGTGGACCGAATGGCAAAGCAATACGCCGCTGGAAGGTTGATGGACCGAATGGCAAAGCAATACGCCATTGGAAGGTTGGTGGACCGAGTGGCAAAACAATACGCCGCTGGAAGGTTGGTGGACCGAATGGCAAAGCAATACGCCGCTGGACGGATTGTGGACCGAAAGGCAAAACAATCAGCCGCTGGAAGGTTGGTGGACCGAATGGCAAACCAATACGCCGCTGGACGGATTTTGGACCGAGTGGCAAAACAATACGCCGCTGGAAGGTTGGTGGACCGAAAGGCAAACCAATACGCCGCTGGACGGATTTTGGACCGAGTGGCAAAACAATACGCCGCTGGAAGGTTGGTGGACCGAATGGCAAAGCAATACGCCGCTGGACGGATTGTGGACCGAGTGGCAAAACAATACGCCGCTGGAAGGTTGGTGGACCGAATGGCAAAGCAATACGCCACTGGAAGGTTGGTGGACCGAGTGGCAAAACAATACGCCGCTGGAAGGTTGGTGGACCGAAAGGCAAAACAATACGCCGCTGGACGGATTTTGGACCGAATGGCAAAGCATTACGCCGCTGGAACGTTGGTGGAGCGAGTGGCAAAACAATACGCCGCTGGAAGGTTGGTGGACCGAATGGCAAACCAATACGCCGCTGGACGGATTTTGGAGCGAGTGGCAAAGCAATACGCCGCTGGAAGGTTGGTGGACCGAATGGCATAGCAATACGCCGCTGGACGGATTTTGGACCGAGTGGCAAAACAATACACCGCTGGAAGGTTGGTGGACCGAAAGGCAATGAAATACGCCGCTGGACGGATTTTGGACCGAGTGGCAAAACAATACGCCGCTGGAAGGTTGGTGGACCGAATGGCAAACCAATACGCCGCTGGACGGATTTTGGACCGAGTGGCAAAGCAATACGCCGCTGGAAGGTTGTTGGACCGAAAGGCAAAGCAATACTCCGCTGGACGGATTGTGGACCGAAAGGCAAAACAATACGCCGCTGGAAGGTTGGTGGACCGAATGGCAAAGCAATACGCCACTGGAAGGTTGGTGGACCGAGTTGCAAAACAATACGCCGCTGGAAGGTTGGTGGACCGAAAGGCAAAACAATACGCCGCTGGACGGATTTTGGACCGAATGGCAAAGCATTACGCCGCTGGAAGGTTGGTGGACCGAGTGGCAAAACAATACGCCGCTGGAAGGTTGGTGGACCGAATGGCAAACCAATACGCCGCTGGACGGATTTTGGACCGAGTGGCAAAGCAATACGCCGCTGGAAGGTTGGTGGACCGTATGGCAAAGCAATACGCCGCTGGACGGATTTTGGACCGAGTGGCAAAACAATACGCCGCTGGAAGGTTGGTGGACCGAAAGGCAAAGCAATAAGCCGCTGGACGGATTGTGGACCGAAAGGCAAAGCAATACGCCGCTGGAAGGTTGGTGGACCGAATGGCAAAACAATACGCCGCTGGACGGATTTTGGACCGAGTGGCAAAACAATACGCCGCTGGAAGGTTGGTGGACCGAAAGGCAAAGCAATACGCCGCTGGACGGATTTTGGACCGAGTGGCAAAACAATACGCCGCTGGAAGGTTGGTGGACCGAATGGCAAAGCTATACGCCGCTGGACGGATTTTGCACCGAGTGGCAAAACAATACGCCGCTGGAAGGTTGGTGGACCGAATGGCAAACCAATACGCCGCTGGACGGATTTTGGACCGAGTGGCAAAACTATACGCCGCTGGAAGGTTGTTGGACCGAAAGGCAAAGCAATACGCCGCTGGACGGATTTTGGACCGAGTGGCAAAGCAATACGCCGCTGGAAGGTTGGTGGACCGAATGGCAAAGCAATACGCCGCTGGACGGATTTTGGACCGAGTGGCAAAACAATACGCCGCTGGAAGGTTGGTGGACCGAATGGCAAACCAATACGCCGCTGGACGGATTTTGGACCGAGTGGCAAAACTATACGCCGCTGGAAGGTTGGTGGACCGAAAGGCAAAGCAATACGCCGCTGGACGGATTTTGGACCGAGTGGCAAAGCAATACGCCGCTGGTAGGTTGGTGGACCGAATGGCAAAGCAATACGCCGCTGGAAGGTTGGTGGACCGAATGGCAAAGCAATACGCCATTGGAAGGTTGGTGGACCGAGTGGCAAAACAATACGCCGCTGGAAGGTTGGTGGACCGAATGGCAAAGCAATACGCCGCTGGACGGATTGTGGACCGAAAGGCAAAGCTATACGCCGCTTAAAGGTTGGTTGACCGAAAGGCAAACCAATACGCCGCTGGAAGGTTGGTGGACCGAGTGGCAAAACAATACGCCGCTGGAAGGTTGGTGGACCGAATGGCAAACCAATACGCCGCTGGACGGATTTTGGACCGAATGGCAATGCAATACGCCGCTGGAAGGTTGGTGGACCGAAAGGCAAAGCAATACGCCGCTGGAAGGTTGGTAGACCGAGAGGCAAAACAATACGCCGCTGGACGGATTTTGGACCGAGTGGCAAAACAATACGCCGCTGGAAGGTTGGTGGACCGAATGGCAAACCAATACGCCGCTGGACGGATTTTGGACCGAGTGGCAAAGCAATACGCCGCTGGAAGGTTGGTGGACCGAGTGGCAAAACAATACGCCGCTGGAAGGTTGGTGGACCGAATGGCAAAGCAATACGCCGCTGGAAGGTTGGTGGACCGAATGGCAAAGCAATACGCCATTGGAAGGTTGGTGGACCGAGTGGCAAAACAATACGCCGCTGGAAGGTTGGTGGACCGAATGGCAAACCAATACGCCGCTGGACGTATTTTGGACCGAGTGGCAAAGCTATACGCCGCTGGAAGGTTGGTGGACCGAGTGGCAAAACAATACGCCGCTGGAAGGTTGGTGGACCGAATGGCAAAGCAATACGCCGCTGGAAGGTTGGTGGACCGAAAGGCAAAACAATACGCCGCTGGACGGATTTTGGACCGAGTGGCAAAGCAATACGCCGCTGGAAGGTTGGTGGACCGTATGGCAAAGCAGTACGCCGCTGGACGGATTTTGGACCGAGTGGCAAAACAATACGCTTCTGGAAGGTTGGTGGACAGAAAGGCAAAGCTATACGCCGCTGGACGGATTTTGGACCGAGTGGCAAAACAATACGCCGCTGGAAGGTTGGTGGACCGAAAGGCAAAGCAATACGCCGCTGGACGGATTGTGGACCGAAAGGCAAAGCAATACGCCGCTGGAAGGTTGGTGGACCGAATGGCAAAACAATACGCCGCTGGACGGATTTTGGACCGAGTGGCAAAACAATACGCCGCTGGAAGGTTGGTGGACCGAATGGCAAAGCAATACGCCGCTGGAAGGTTGGTGGACCGAATGGCAAAGCAATACGCCGCTGGAAGGTTGGTAGACCGAAAGGCAAACCAATACGCCGCTGGACGGATTTTGGACCGAGTGGCAAAGCACTACGCCGCTGGAAGGTTGGTGGACCGAATGGCAAAGCTATACGCCGCTGGACGGATTTTGGACCGAGTGGCAAAACAATACGCCGCTGGAAGGTTGGTGGACCGAATGGCAAAGCAATACGCCGCTGGACGGATTGTGGACCGAAAGGCAAAGCAATACGCCGCTGGAAGGTTGGTGGACCGAATGGCAAACCAATACGCCGCTGGACGGATTTTGGACCGAATGGCAAAGCAATACGCCGCTGGAAGGTTGGTGGACCGAAAGGCAAACCAATACGCCGCTGGAAGGTTGGTAGACCGAAAGGCAAAACAATACGCCGCTGGACGGATTTTGGACCGAGTGGCAAAACATTACGCCGCTGGAAGGTTGGTGGACCGAATGGCAAACCAATACGCCGCTGGACGGATTTTGGACCGAGTGGCAAAGCAATACGCCGCTGGAAGGTTGGTGGACCGAGTGGCAAAACAATACACCCCTGGAAGGTGGGTGGACCGAAAGGCAAACCAATACGCCGCTGGACGGATTTTGGACCGAGTGGCAAAGCAATACGCCGCTGGAAGGTTGGTGGACCGAATGGCAAAGCTATACGCCGCTGGACGGATTTTGGACCGAGTGGCAAAACAATACGCCGCTGGAAGGTTGGTGGACCGAATGGCAAACCAATACGCCGCTGGACGGATTTTGGACCGAGTGGCAAAACAATACGCCGCTGGAAGGTTGGTGGACCGAAAGGCAAAGCAATACGCCGCTGGACGGATTTTGGACCGAGTGGCAAAACAATACGCCGCTGGAAGGTTGGTGGACCGAATGGCAAACCAATACGCCGCTGGAAGGTTGGTGGACCGAAAGGCAAATCAATACGCCGCTGGAAGGTTGGTGGACCAAATGGCAAAACAATACGCCGCTGGACGGATTTTGGACCGAGTGGCAAAGCAATACGCCACTGGAAGGTTGGTGGACCGAGTGGCAAAACAATACGCCGCTGGAAGGTTGGTGGACCGAAAGGCAAAACAATACGCCGCTGGACGGATTTTGGACCGAATGGCAAAGCATTACGCCGCTGGAAGGTTGGTGGACCGAGTGGCAAAACAATACGCCGCTGGAAGGTTGGTGGACCGAATGGCAAACCAATACGCCGCTGGACGGATTTTGGACCGAGTGGCAAAGCAATACGCCGCTGGAAGGTTGGTGGACCGAATGGCATAGCAATACGCCGCTGGACGGATTTTGGACCGAGTGGCAAAACAATACGCCGCTGGAAGGTTGGTGGACCGAAAGGCAATGAAATACGCCGCTGGACGGATTTTGGACCGAGTGGCAAAACAATACGCCGCTGGAAGGTTGGTGGACCGAATGGCAAACCAATACGCCGCTGGACGGATTTTGGACCGAGTGGCAAAACATTACGCCGCTGGAAGGTTGGTGGACCGAATGGCAAACCAATACGCCGCTGGACGGATTTTGGACCGAGTGGCAAAGCAATACGCCGCTGGAAGGTTGGTGGACCGAGTGGCAAAACAATACGCCCCTGCAAGGTGGGTGGACCGAAAGGCAAACCAATACGCCGCTGGACGGATTTTGGACCGAGTGGCAAAGCAATACGCCGCTGGAAGGTTGGTGGACCGAATGGCAAAGCTATACGCCGCTGGACGGATTTTGGACCGAGTGGCAAAACAATACGCCGCTGGAAGGTTGGTGGACCGAATGGCAAAGCTATACGCCGCTGGACGGATTTTGGACCGAGTGGCAAAACAATACGCCGCTGGAAGGTTGGTGGACCGAATGGCAAACCAATACGCCGCTGGACGGATTTTGGACCGAGTGGCAAAACAATACGCCGCTGGAAGGTTGGTGGACCGAAAGGCAAAGCAATACGCCGCTGGACGGATTTTGGACCGAGTGGCAAAACAATACGCCGCTGGAAGGTTGGTGGACCGAATGGCAAAGCAATACGCCGCTGGACGGATTGTGGACCGAAAGGCAAAGCAATACGCCGCTGGAAGGTTGGTGGACCGAATGGCAAACCAATACGCCGCTGGAAGGTTGGTAGACCGAAAGGCAAAACAATACGCCGCTGGACGGATTTTTGACCGAGTGGCAAAACATTACGCCGCTGGAAGGTTGGTGGACCGAATGGCAAACCAATACGCCGCTGGACGGATTTTGGACCGAGTGGCAAAGCAATACGCCGCTGGAAGGTTGGTGGACCGAGTGGCAAAACAATACGCCCCTGGAAGGTGGGTGGACCGAAAGGCAAACCAATACGCCGCTGGACGGATTTTGGACCGAGTGGCAAAGCAATACGCCGCTGGAAGGTTGGTGGACCGAATGGCAAAGCTATACGCCGCTGGACGGATTTTGGACCGAGTGGCAAAACAATACGCCGCTGGAAGGTTGGTGGACCGAATGGCAAACCAATACGCCGCTGGACGGATTTTGGACCGAGTGGCAAAACAATACGCCGCTGGAAGGTTGGTGGACCGAATGGCAAAACAATACGCCGCTGGACGGATTTTGGACCGAATGGCAAAGCAATACGCCGCTGGAAGGTTGGTGGACCGAAAGGCAAAGCAATACGCCGCTGGAAGGTTGGTAGACCGAAAGGCAAAACAATACGCCGCTGGACGGATTTTGGACCGAGTGGCAAAACAATACGCCGCTGGAAGGTTGGTGGACCGAATGGAAAACCAATACGCCGCTGGAAGGTTGGTGGACCGAGTGGCAAAACAATACGCCCCTGGAAGGTGGGTGGACCGAATGGCAAAGCAATACGCCGCTGGAAGGTTGGTGGACCGAATGGCAAACCAATACGCCGCTGGAAGGTTGGTGGACCGAGTGGCAAAACAATACGCCCCTGGAAGGTGGGTGGACCGAATGGCAAAGCAATACGCCGCTGGAAGGTTGGTGGACCGAATGGCAATGCAATACGCCACTGGAAGGTTGGTGGACCGAGTGGCAAAACAATACGCCGCTGGAAGGTTGGTGGACCGAGTGACAAAACAATACGCCGCTGGAAGGTTGGTGGACCGAAAGGCAAAACAATACGCCGCTGGACGGATTTTGGACCGAGTGGCAAAACAATACGCCGCTGGAAGGTTGGTGGACCGAAAGGCAAAGCAATACGCCGCTGGACGGATTTTGGACCGAGTGGCAAAACACTACGCCGCTGGAAGGTTGGTGGACCGAATGGCAAACCAATACGCCGCTGGACGGATTTTGGACCGAAAGGCAAAGCAATACGCCGCTGGAAGGTTGGTGGACCGAATGGCAAAGCAATACGCCGCTGGACGGATTTTGGACCGAGTGGCAAAGCAATACGCCGCTGGAAGGTTGGTAGACCGAAAGGCAAACCAATACGCCGCTGGAAGGTTGGTGGACCGAGTGGCAAAACAATACGCCGCTGGAAGGTTGGTGGACCGAATGGCAAAGCAATACGCCGCTGGACGGATTTTGGTCCGAGTCGCAAAACATTACGCCGCTGGAAGGTTGGTGGACCGAATGGCAAAGCAATACGCCGCTGGAAGGTTGGTGGACCGAGTGGCAAAACAATACGCCGCTGGAAGGTTGGTGGACCGAATGGCAAAGAAATACGCCACTGGAAGGTTGGTGGACCGAATGGCAAACCAATACGCCGCTGGACGGATTTTGGACCGAGTTTCAAAACAATACGCCGCTGGAAGGTTGGTGGACCGAATGGCAAACCAATACGCCGCTGGAAGGTTGGTGGACCGAGTGGCAAAACAATACGCCGCTGGAAGGTTGGTGGACCGAATGGCAAAGCTATACGCCGCTGGACGGATTTTGCACCGAGTGGCAAAACAATACGCCGCTGGAAGGTTGGTGGACCGAATGGCAAACCAATACGCCGCTGGACAGATTTTGGACCGAGTGGCAAAACTATACGCCGCTGGAAGGTTGGTGGACCGAAAGGCAAAGCAATACGCCGCTGGACGGATTTTGGACCGAGTGGCAAAGCAATACGCCGCTGGAAGGTTGGTGGACCGAATGGCAAAGCAATACGCCATTGGAAGGTTGGTGGACCGAGTGGCAAAACAATACGCCGCTGGAAGGTTGGTGGACCGAATGGCAAACCAATACGCCGCTGGACGGATTTTGGACCGAGTGGCAAAGCAATACGCCGCTGGAAGGTTGGTGGACCGAGTGGCAAAACAATACGCCGCTGGAAGGTTGGTGGACCGAATGGCAAAGCAATACGCCGCTGGAAGGTTGGTGGACCGAAAGGCAAAACAATACGCCGCTGGACGGATTTTGGACCGAGTGGCAAAGCAATACGCCGCTGGAAGGTTGGTGGACCGTATGGCAAAACAATACGCCGCTGGACGGATTTTGGACCGAGTGGCAAAGCAATACGCCGCTGGAAGGTTGGTGGACCGTATGGCAAAGCAGTACGCCGCTGGACGGATTGTGGACCGAGTGGCAAAACAATACGCCGCTGGAAGGTTGGTGGACCGAATGGCAAAGCAATACGCCACTGGAAGGTTGGTGGACCGAGTGGCAAAACAATACGCCGCTGGAAGGTTGGTGGACCGAAAGGCAAAACAATACGCCGCTGGACGGATTTTGGACCGAATGGCAAAGCATTACGCCGCTGGAAGGTTGGTGGAGCGAGTGGCAAAACAATACGCCGCTGGAAGGTTGGTGGACCGAATGGCAAACCAATACGCCGCTGGACGGATTTTGGAGCGAGTGGCAAAGCAATACGCCGCTGGAAGGTTGGTGGACCGAATGGCATAGCAATACGCCGCTGGACGGATTTTGGACCGAGTGGCAAAACAATACGCCGCTGGAAGGTTGGTGGACCGAAAGGCAATGAAATACGCCGCTGGACGGATTTTGGACCGAGTGGCAAAACAATACGCCGCTGGAAGGTTGGTGGACCGAATGGCAAACCAATACGCCGCTGGACGGATTTTGGACCGAGTGGCAAAGCAATACGCCGCTGGAAGGTTGTTGGACCGAAAGGCAAAGCAATACTCCGCTGGACGGATTGTGGACCGAAAGGCAAAACAATACGCCGCTGGAAGGTTGGTGGACCGAATGGCAAAGCAATACGCCACTGGAAGGTTGGTGGACCGAGTTGCAAAACAATACGCCGCTGGAAGGTTGGTGGACCGAAAGGCAAAACAATACGCCGCTGGACGGATTTTGGACCGAATGGCAAAGCATTACGCCGCTGGAAGGTTGGTGGACCGAGTGGCAAAACAATACGCCGCTGGAAGGTTGGTGGACCGAATGGCAAACCAATACGCCGCTGGACGGATTTTGGACCGAGTGGCAAAGCAATACGCCGCTGGAAGGTTGGTGGACCGTATGGCAAAGCAATACGCCGCTGGACGGATTTTGGACCGAGTGGCAAAACAATACGCCGCTGGAAGGTTGGTGGACCGAAAGGCAAAGCAATACGCCGCTGGACGGATTGTGGACCGAAAGGCAAAGCAATACGCCGCTGGAAGGTTGGTGGACCGAATGGCAAAACAATACGCCGCTGGACGGATTTTGGACCGAGTGGCAAAACAATACGCCGCTGGAAGGTTGGTGGACCGAAAGGCAAAGCAATACGCCGCTGGACGGATTTTGGACCGAGTGGCAAAACAATACGCCGCTGGAAGGTTGGTGGACCGAATGGCAAAGCTATACGCCGCTGGACGGATTTTGCACCGAGTGGCAAAACAATACGCCGCTGGAAGGTTGGTGGACCGAATGGCAAACCAATACGCCGCTGGACGGATTTTGGACCGAGTGGCAAAACTATACGCCGCTGGAAGGTTGGTGGACCGAAAGGCAAAGCAATACGCCGCTGGACGGATTTTGGACCGAGTGGCAAAGCAATACGCCGCTGGAAGGTTGGTGGACCGAATGGCAAAGCAATACGCCGCTGGACGGATTTTGGACCGAGTGGCAAAACAATACGCCGCTGGAAGGTTGGTGGACCGAATGGCAAACCAATACGCCGCTGGACGGATTTTGGACCGAGTGGCAAAACTATACGCCGCTGGAAGGTTGGTGGACCGAAAGGCAAAGCAATACGCCGCTGGACGGATTTTGGACCGAGTGGCAAAGCAATACGCCGCTGGTAGGTTGGTGGACCGAATGGCAAAGCAATACGCCGCTGGAAGGTTGGTGGACCGAATGGCAAAGCAATACGCCATTGGAAGGTTGGTGGACCGAGTGGCAAAACAATACGCCGCTGGAAGGTTGGTGGACCGAATGGCAAAGCAATACGCCGCTGGACGGATTGTGGACCGAAAGGCAAAGCTATACGCCGCTTAAAGGTTGGTTGACCGAAAGGCAAACCAATACGCCGCTGGAAGGTTGGTGGACCGAGTGGCAAAACAATACGCCGCTGGAAGGTTGGTGGACCGAATGGCAAACCAATACGCCGCTGGACGGATTTTGGACCGAATGGCAATGCAATACGCCGCTGGAAGGTTGGTGGACCGAAAGGCAAAGCAATACGCCGCTGGAAGGTTGGTAGACCGAGAGGCAAAACAATACGCCGCTGGACGGATTTTGGACCGAGTGGCAAAACAATACGCCGCTGGAAGGTTGGTGGACCGAATGGCAAACCAATACGCCGCTGGACGGATTTTGGACCGAGTGGCAAAGCAATACGCCGCTGGAAGGTTGGTGGACCGAGTGGCAAAACAATACGCCGCTGGAAGGTTGGTGGACCGAATGGCAAAGCAATACGCCGCTGGAAGGTTGGTGGACCGAATGGCAAAGCAATACGCCATTGGAAGGTTGGTGGACCGAGTGGCAAAACAATACGCCGCTGGAAGGTTGGTGGACCGAATGGCAAACCAATACGCCGCTGGACGTATTTTGGACCGAGTGGCAAAGCAATACGCCGCTGGAAGGTTGGTGGACCGAGTGGCAAAACAATACGCCGCTGGAAGGTTGGTGGACCGAATGGCAAAGCAATACGCCGCTGGAAGGTTGGTGGACCGAAAGGCAAAACAATACGCCGCTGGACGGATTTTGGACCGAGTGGCAAAGCAATACGCCGCTGGAAGGTTGGTGGACCGTATGGCAAAGCAGTACGCCGCTGGACGGATTTTGGACCGAGTGGCAAAACAATACGCTTCTGGAAGGTTGGTGGACAGAAAGGCAAAGCTATACGCCGCTGGACGGATTTTGGACCGAGTGGCAAAACAATACGCCGCTGGACGGATTTTGGACCGAGTGGCAAAGCAATACGCCGCTGGACGGATTGTGGACCGAAAGGCAAAGCAATACGCCGCTGGAAGGTTGGTGGACCGAATGGCAAAACAATACGCCGCTGGACGGATTTTGGACCGAGTGGCAAAACAATACGCCGCTGGAAGGTTGGTGGACCGAATGGCAAAGCAATACGCCGCTGGAAGGTTGGTGGACCGAATGGCAAAGCAATACGCCGCTGGAAGGTTGGTAGACCGAAAGGCAAACCAATACGCCGCTGGACGGATTTTGGACCGAGTGGCAAAGCACTACGCCGCTGGAAGGTTGGTGGACCGAATGGCAAAGCTATACGCCGCTGGACGGATTTTGGACCGAGTGGCAAAACAATACGCCGCTGGAAGGTTGGTGGACCGAATGGCAAAGCAATACGCCGCTGGACGGATTGTGGACCGAAAGGCAAAGCAATACGCCGCTGGAAGGTTGGTGGACCGAATGGCAAACCAATACGCCGCTGGACGGATTTTGGACCGAATGGCAAAGCAATACGCCGCTGGAAGGTTGGTGGACCGAAAGGCAAACCAATACGCCGCTGGAAGGTTGGTAGACCGAAAGGCAAAACAATACGCCGCTGGACGGATTTTGGACCGAGTGGCAAAACATTACGCCGCTGGAAGGTTGGTGGACCGAATGGCAAACCAATACGCCGCTGGACGGATTTTGGACCGAGTGGCAAAGCAATACGCCGCTGGAAGGTTGGTGGACCGAGTGGCAAAACAATACACCCCTGGAAGGTGGGTGGACCGAAAGGCAAACCAATACGCCGCTGGACGGATTTTGGACCGAGTGGCAAAGCAATACGCCGCTGGAAGGTTGGTGGACCGAATGGCAAAGCTATACGCCGCTGGACGGATTTTGGACCGAGTGGCAAAACAATACGCCGCTGGAAGGTTGGTGGACCGAATGGCAAACCAATACGCCGCTGGACGGATTTTGGACCGAGTGGCAAAACAATACGCCGCTGGAAGGTTGGTGGACCGAAAGGCAAAGCAATACGCCGCTGGACGGATTTTGGACCGAGTGGCAAAACAATACGCCGCTGGAAGGTTGGTGGACCGAATGGCAAACCAATACGCCGCTGGAAGGTTGGTGGACCGAAAGGCAAATCAATACGCCGCTGGAAGGTTGGTGGACCAAATGGCAAAACAATACGCCGCTGGACGGATTTTGGACCGAGTGGCAAAGCAATACGCCACTGGAAGGTTGGTGGACCGAGTGGCAAAACAATACGCCGCTGGAAGGTTGGTGGACCGAAAGGCAAAACAATACGCCGCTGGACGGATTTTGGACCGAATGGCAAAGCATTACGCCGCTGGAAGGTTGGTGGACCGAGTGGCAAAACAATACGCCGCTGGAAGGTTGGTGGACCGAATGGCAAACCAATACGCCGCTGGACGGATTTTGGACCGAGTGGCAAAGCAATACGCCGCTGGAAGGTTGGTGGACCGAATGGCATAGCAATACGCCGCTGGACGGATTTTGGACCGAGTGGCAAAACAATACGCCGCTGGAAGGTTGGTGGACCGAAAGGCAATGAAATACGCCGCTGGACGGATTTTGGACCGAGTGGCAAAACAATACGCCGCTGGAAGGTTGGTGGACCGAATGGCAAACCAATACGCCGCTGGACGGATTTTGGACCGAGTGGCAAAACATTACGCCGCTGGAAGGTTGGTGGACCGAATGGCAAACCAATACGCCGCTGGACGGATTTTGGACCGAGTGGCAAAGCAATACGCCGCTGGAAGGTTGGTGGACCGAGTGGCAAAACAATACGCCCCTGCAAGGTGGGTGGACCGAAAGGCAAACCAATACGCCGCTGGACGGATTTTGGACCGAGTGGCAAAGCAATACGCCGCTGGAAGGTTGGTGGACCGAATGGCAAAGCTATACGCCGCTGGACGGATTTTGGACCGAGTGGCAAAACAATACGCCGCTGGAAGGTTGGTGGACCGAATGGCAAAGCTATACGCCGCTGGACGGATTTTGGACCGAGTGGCAAAACAATACGCCGCTGGAAGGTTGGTGGACCGAATGGCAAACCAATACGCCGCTGGACGGATTTTGGACCGAGTGGCAAAACAATACGCCGCTGGAAGGTTGGTGGACCGAAAGGCAAAGCAATACGCCGCTGGACGGATTTTGGACCGAGTGGCAAAACAATACGCCGCTGGAAGGTTGGTGGACCGAATGGCAAAGCAATACGCCGCTGGACGGATTGTGGACCGAAAGGCAAAGCAATACGCCGCTGGAAGGTTGGTGGACCGAATGGCAAACCAATACGCCGCTGGAAGGTTGGTAGACCGAAAGGCAAAACAATACGCCGCTGGACGGATTTTTGACCGAGTGGCAAAACATTACGCCGCTGGAAGGTTGGTGGACCGAATGGCAAACCAATACGCCGCTGGACGGATTTTGGACCGAGTGGCAAAGCAATACGCCGCTGGAAGGTTGGTGGACCGAGTGGCAAAACAATACGCCCCTGGAAGGTGGGTGGACCGAAAGGCAAACCATTACGCCGCTGGACGGATTTTGGACCGAGTGGCAAAGCAATACGCCGCTGGAAGGTTGGTGGACCGAATGGCAAAGCTATACGCCGCTGGACGGATTTTGGACCGAGTGGCAAAACAATACGCCGCTGGAAGGTTGGTGGACCGAATGGCAAACCAATACGCCGCTGGACGGATTTTGGACCGAGTGGCAAAACAATACGCCGCTGGAAGGTTGGTGGACCGAATGGCAAAACAATACGCCGCTGGACGGATTTTGGACCGAATGGCAAAGCAATACGCCGCTGGAAGGTTGGTGGACCGAAAGGCAAAGCAATACGCCGCTGGAAGGTTGGTAGACCGAAAGGCAAAACAATACGCCGCTGGACGGATTTTGGACCGAGTGGCAAAACAATACGCCGCTGGAAGGTTGGTGGACCGAATGGAAAACCAATACGCCGCTGGAAGGTTGGTGGACCGAGTGGCAAAACAATACGCCCCTGGAAGGTGGGTGGACCGAATGGCAAAGCAATACGCCGCTGGAAGGTTGGTGGACCGAATGGCAAACCAATACGCCGCTGGAAGGTTGGTGGACCGAGTGGCAAAACAATACGCCCCTGGAAGGTGGGTGGACCGAATGGCAAAGCAATACGCCGCTGGAAGGTTGGTGGACCGAATGGCAATGCAATACGCCACTGGAAGGTTGGTGGACCGAGTGGCAAAACAATACGCCGCTGGAAGGTTGGTGGACCGAGTGACAAAACAATACGCCGCTGGAAGGTTGGTGGACCGAAAGGCAAAACAATACGCCGCTGGACGGATTTTGGACCGAGTGGCAAAACAATACGCCGCTGGAAGGTTGGTGGACCGAAAGGCAAAGCAATACGCCGCTGGACGGATTTTGGACCGAGTGGCAAAACACTACGCCGCTGGAAGGTTGGTGGACCGAATGGCAAACCAATACGCCGCTGGACGGATTTTGGACCGAAAGGCAAAGCAATACGCCGCTGGAAGGTTGGTGGACCGAATGGCAAAGCAATACGCCGCTGGACGGATTTTGGACCGAGTGGCAAAGCAATACGCCGCTGGAAGGTTGGTAGACCGAAAGGCAAACCAATACGCCGCTGGAAGGTTGGTGGACCGAGTGGCAAAACAATACGCCGCTGGAAGGTTGGTGGACCGAATGGCAAAGCAATACGCCGCTGGACGGATTTTGGTCCGAGTCGCAAAACATTACGCCGCTGGAAGGTTGGTGGACCGAATGGCAAAGCAATACGCCGCTGGAAGGTTGGTGGACCGAGTGGCAAAACAATACGCCGCTGGAAGGTTGGTGGACCGAATGGCAAAGAAATACGCCACTGGAAGGTTGGTGGACCGAATGGCAAACCAATACGCCGCTGGACGGATTTTGGACCGAGTTTCAAAACAATACGCCGCTGGAAGGTTGGTGGACCGAATGGCAAACCAATACGCCGCTGGAAGGTTGGTGGACCGAGTGGCAAAACAATACGCCGCTGGAAGGTTGGTGGACCGAATGGCAAAGCTATACGCCGCTGGACGGATTTTGCACCGAGTGGCAAAACAATACGCCGCTGGAAGGTTGGTGGACCGAATGGCAAACCAATACGCCGCTGGACAGATTTTGGACCGAGTGGCAAAACTATACGCCGCTGGAAGGTTGGTGGACCGAAAGGCAAAGCAATACGCCGCTGGACGGATTTTGGACCGAGTGGCAAAGCAATACGCCGCTGGAAGGTTGGTGGACCGAATGGCAAAGCAATACGCCATTGGAAGGTTGGTGGACCGAGTGGCAAAACAATACGCCGCTGGAAGGTTGGTGGACCGAATGGCAAACCAATACGCCGCTGGACGGATTTTGGACCGAGTGGCAAAGCAATACGCCGCTGGAAGGTTGGTGGACCGAGTGGCAAAACAATACGCCGCTGGAAGGTTGGTGGACCGAATGGCAAAGCAATACGCCGCTGGAAGGTTGGTGGACCGAAAGGCAAAACAATACGCCGCTGGACGGATTTTGGACCGAGTGGCAAAGCAATACGCCGCTGGAAGGTTGGTGGACCGTATGGCAAAACAATACGCCGCTGGACGGATTTTGGACCGAGTGGCAAAGCAATACGCCGCTGGAAGGTTGGTGGACCGTATGGCAAAGCAGTACGCCGCTGGACGGATTTTGGACCGAGTGGCAAAGCAATACGCCGCTGGAAGGTTGGTGGACCGAGTGGCAAAACAATACGCCCCTGGAAGGTGGGTGGACCGAAAGGCAAACCAATACGCCGCTGGACGGATTTTGGACCGAGTGGCAAAGCAATACGCCGCTGGAAGGTTGGTGGACCGAATGGCAAAGCTATACGCCGCTGGACGGATTTTGGACCGAGTGGCAAAACAATACGCCGCTGGAAGGTTGGTGGACCGAATGGCAAACCAATACGCCGCTGGACGGATTTTGGACCGAGTGGCAAAACAATACGCCGCTGGAAGGTTGGTGGACCGAATGGCAAAACAATACGCCGCTGGACGGATTTTGGACCGAATGGCAAAGCAATACGCCGCTGGAAGGTTGGTGGACCGAAAGGCAAAGCAATACGCCGCTGGAAGGTTGGTAGACCGAAAGGCAAAACAATACGCCGCTGGACGGATTTTGGACCGAGTGGCAAAACAATACGCCGCTGGAAGGTTGGTGGACCGAATGGAAAACCAATACGCCGCTGGAAGGTTGGTGGACCGAGTGGCAAAACAATACGCCCCTGGAAGGTGGGTGGACCGAATGGCAAAGCAATACGCCGCTGGAAGGTTGGTGGACCGAATGGCAAACCAATACGCCGCTGGAAGGTTGGTGGACCGAGTGGCAAAACAATACGCCCCTGGAAGGTGGGTGGACCGAATGGCAAAGCAATACGCCGCTGGAAGGTTGGTGGACCGAATGGCAATGCAATACGCCACTGGAAGGTTGGTGGACCGAGTGGCAAAACAATACGCCGCTGGAAGGTTGGTGGACCGAGTGACAAAACAATACGCCGCTGGAAGGTTGGTGGACCGAAAGGCAAAACAATACGCCGCTGGACGGATTTTGGACCGAGTGGCAAAACAATACGCCGCTGGAAGGTTGGTGGACCGAAAGGCAAAGCAATACGCCGCTGGACGGATTTTGGACCGAGTGGCAAAACACTACGCCGCTGGAAGGTTGGTGGACCGAATGGCAAACCAATACGCCGCTGGACGGATTTTGGACCGAAAGGCAAAGCAATACGCCGCTGGAAGGTTGGTGGACCGAATGGCAAAGCAATACGCCGCTGGACGGATTTTGGACCGAGTGGCAAAGCAATACGCCGCTGGAAGGTTGGTAGACCGAAAGGCAAACCAATACGCCGCTGGAAGGTTGGTGGACCGAGTGGCAAAACAATACGCCGCTGGAAGGTTGGTGGACCGAATGGCAAAGCAATACGCCGCTGGACGGATTTTGGTCCGAGTCGCAAAACATTACGCCGCTGGAAGGTTGGTGGACCGAATGGCAAAGCAATACGCCGCTGGAAGGTTGGTGGACCGAGTGGCAAAACAATACGCCGCTGGAAGGTTGGTGGACCGAATGGCAAAGAAATACGCCACTGGAAGGTTGGTGGACCGAATGGCAAACCAATACGCCGCTGGACGGATTTTGGACCGAGTTTCAAAACAATACGCCGCTGGAAGGTTGGTGGACCGAATGGCAAACCAATACGCCGCTGGAAGGTTGGTGGACCGAGTGGCAAAACAATACGCCGCTGGAAGGTTGGTGGACCGAATGGCAAAGCTATACGCCGCTGGACGGATTTTGCACCGAGTGGCAAAACAATACGCCGCTGGAAGGTTGGTGGACCGAATGGCAAACCAATACGCCGCTGGACAGATTTTGGACCGAGTGGCAAAACTATACGCCGCTGGAAGGTTGGTGGACCGAAAGGCAAAGCAATACGCCGCTGGACGGATTTTGGACCGAGTGGCAAAGCAATACGCCGCTGGAAGGTTGGTGGACCGAATGGCAAAGCAATACGCCATTGGAAGGTTGGTGGACCGAGTGGCAAAACAATACGCCGCTGGAAGGTTGGTGGACCGAATGGCAAACCAATACGCCGCTGGACGGATTTTGGACCGAGTGGCAAAGCAATACGCCGCTGGAAGGTTGGTGGACCGAGTGGCAAAACAATACGCCGCTGGAAGGTTGGTGGACCGAATGGCAAAGCAATACGCCGCTGGAAGGTTGGTGGACCGAAAGGCAAAACAATACGCCGCTGGACGGATTTTGGACCGAGTGGCAAAGCAATACGCCGCTGGAAGGTTGGTGGACCGTATGGCAAAACAATACGCCGCTGGACGGATTTTGGACCGAGTGGCAAAGCAATACGCCGCTGGAAGGTTGGTGGACCGTATGGCAAAGCAGTACGCCGCTGGACGGATTTTGGACCGAGTGGCAAAACAATACGCTTCTGGAAGGTTGGTGGACCGAAAGGCAAAGCTATACGCCGCTGGACGGATTTTGGACCGAGTGGCAAAACAATACGCCGCTGGAAGGTTGGTGGACCGAAAGGCAAAGCAATACGCCGCTGGAAGGTTGGTGGACCGAATGGCAAAGCAATACGCCGCTGGAAGGTTGGTGGACCGAAAGGCAAAACAATACGCCGCTGGACGGATTTTGGACCGAGTGGCAAAGCAATACGCCGCTGGAAGGTTGGTGGACCGTATGGCAAAACAATACGCCGCTGGACGGATTTTGGACCGAGTGGCAAAGCAATACGCCGCTGGAAGGTTGGTGGACCGTATGGCAAAGCAGTACGCCGCTGGACGGATTTTGGACCGAGTGGCAAAACAATACGCTTCTGGAAGGTTGGTGGACCGAAAGGCAAAGCTATACGCCGCTGGACGGATTTTGGACCGAGTGGCAAAACAATACGCCGCTGGAAGGTTGGTGGACCGAAAGGCAAAGCAATACGCCGCTGGACGGATTGTGGACCGAAAGGCAAAGCAATACGCCGCTGGAAGGTTGGTGGACCGAATGGCAAAACAATACGCCGCTGGACGGATTTTGGACCGAGTGGCAAAACAATACGCCGCTGGAAGGTTGGTGGACCGAATGGCAAAGCAATACGCCGCTGGAAGGTTGGTAGACCGAAAGGCAAACCAATACGCCGCTGGACGGATTTTGGACCGAGTGGCAAAGCACTACGCCGCTGGAAGGTTGGTGGACCGAATGGCAAAGCTATACGCCGCTGGACGGATTTTGGACCGAGTGGCAAAACAATACGCCGCTGGAAGGTTGGTGGACCGAATGGCAACGCAATACGCCGCTGGACGGATTGTGGACCGAAAGGCAAAGCAATACGCCGCTGGAAGGTTGGTGGACCGAATGGCAAACCAATACGCCGCTGGACGGATTTTGGACCGAATGGCAAAGCAATACGCCGCTGGAAGGTTGGTGGACCGAAAGGCAAACCAATACGCCGCTGGAAGGTTGGTAGACCGAAAGGCAAAACAATACGCCGCTGGACGGATTTTGGACCGAGTGGCAAAACATTACGCCGCTGGAAGGTTGGTGGACCGAATGGCAAACCAATACGCCGCTGGACGGATTTTGGACCGAGTGGCAAAGCAATACGCCGCTGGAAGGTTGGTGGACCGAGTGGCAAAACAATACGCCCCTGGAAGGTGGGTGGACCGAAAGGCAAACCAATACGCCGCTGGACGGATTTTGGACCGAGTGGCAAAGCAATACGCCGCTGGAAGGTTGGTGGACCGAATGGCAAACCAATACGCCGCTGGACGGATTTTGGACCGAGTGGCAAAACTATACGCCGCTGGAAGGTTGGTGGACCGAAAGGCAAAGCAATACGCCGCTGGACGGATTTTGGACCGAGTGGCAAAACAATACGCCGCTGGAAGGTTCGTGGACCGAATGGCAAACCAATACGCCGCTGGACGGATTTTGGACCGAATGGCAAAGCAATACGCCGCTGGAAGGTTGGTGGACCGAAAGGCAAAGCAATACGCCGCTGGAAGGTTGGTAGACCGAAAGGCAAGACAATACGCCGCTGGACGGATTTTGGACCGAGTTTCAAAACAATACGCCGCTGGAAGGTTGGTGGACCGAATGGCAAACCAATACGCCGCTGGAAGGTTGGTGGACCGAGTGGCAAAACAATACGCCCCTGGACGGATTTTGGACCGAATGGCAAAGCATTACGCCGCTGGAAGGTTGGTGGAGCGAGTGGCAAAACAATACGCCGCTGGAAGGTTGGTGGACCGAATGGCAAAACAATACGCCGCTGGACGGATTTTGGAGCGAGTGGCAAAGCAATACGCCGCTGGAAGGTTGGTGGACCGAATGGCATAGCAATACGCCGCTGGACGGATTTTGGACCGAGTGGCAAAACAATACGCCGCTGGAAGGTTGGTGGACCGAAAGGCAATGAAATACGCCGCTGGACGGATTTTGGACCGAGTGGCAAAACAATACGCCGCTGGAAGGTTGGTGGACCGAATGGCAAACCAATACGCCGCTGGACGGATTTTGGACCGAGTGGCAAAGCAATACGCCGCTGGACGGATTTTGGACCGAGTGGCAAAGCAATACGCCGCTGGAAGGTTGGTGGACCGTATGGCAAAGCAATACGCCGCTGGACGGATTTTGGACCGAGTGGCAAAACAATACGCCGCTGGAAGGTTGGTGGACCGAAAGGCAAAGCAATACGCCGCTGGACGGATTGTGGACCGAAAGGCAAAGCAATACGCCGCTGGAAGGTTGGTGGACCGAACGGCAAAACAATACGCCGCTGGACGGATTTTGGACCGAGTGGCAAAACAATACGCCGCTGGAAGGTTGGTGGACCGAAAGGCAAAGCAATACGCCGCTGGACGGATTTTGGACCGAGTGGCAAAACAATACGCCGCTGGAAGGTTGGTGGACCGAATGGCAAAGCTATACGCCGCTGGACGGATTTTGCACCGAGTGGCAAAACAATACGCCGCTGGAAGGTTGGTGGACCGAATGGCAAACCAATACGCCGCTGGACGGATTTTGGACCGAGTGGCAAAACTATACGCCGCTGGAAGGTTGGTGGACCGAAAGGCAAAGCAATACGCCGCTGGACGGATTTTGGACCGAGTGGCAAAGCAATACGCCGCTGGAAGGTTGGTGGACCGAATGGCAAAGCAATACGCCGCTGGACGGATTTTGGACCGAGTGGCAAAACAATACGCCGCTGGAAGGTTGGTGGACCGAATGGCAAACCAATACGCCGCTGGACGGATTTTGGACCGAGTGGCAAAACTATACGCCGCTGGAAGGTTGGTGGACCGAAAGGCAAAGCAATACGCCGCTGGACGGATTTTGGACCGAGTGGCAAAGCAATACGCCGCTGGTAGGTTGGTGGACCGAATGGCAAAGCAATACGCCGCTGGAAGGTTGGTGGACCGAATGGCAAAGCAATACGCCATTGGAAGGTTGGTGGACCGAGTGGCAAAACAATACGCCGCTGGAAGGTTGGTGGACCGAATGGCAAAGCAATACGCCGCTGGACGGATTGTGGACCGAAAGGCAAAGCTATACGCCGCTTAAAGGTTGGTTGACCGAAAGGCAAACCAATACGCCGCTGGAAGGTTGGTGGACCGAGTGGCAAAACAATACGCCGCTGGAAGGTTGGTGGACCGAATGGCAAACCAATACGCCGCTGGACGGATTTTGGACCGAATGGCAATGCAATACGCCGCTGGAAGGTTGGTGGACCGATAGGCAAAGCAATACGCCGCTGGAAGGTTGGTAGACCGAGAGGCAAAACAATACGCCGCTGGACGGATTTTGGACCGAGTGGCAAAACAATACGCCGCTGGAAGGTTGGTGGACCGAATGGCAAACCAATACGCCGCTGGACGGATTTTGGACCGAGTGGCAAAGCAATACGCCGCTGGAAGGTTGGTGGACCGAGTGGCAAAACAATACGCCGCTGGAAGGTTGGTGGACCGAATGGCAAAGCAATACGCCGCTGGAAGGTTGGTGGACCGAATGGCAAAGCAATACGCCATTGGAAGGTTGGTGGACCGAGTGGCAAAACAATACGCCGCTGGAAGGTTGGTGGACCGAATGGCAAACCAATACGCCGCTGGACGTATTTTGGACCGAGTGGCAAAGCAATACGCCGCTGGAAGGTTGGTGGACCGAGTGGCAAAACAATACGCCGCTGGAAGGTTGGTGGACCGAATGGCAAAGCAATACGCCGCTGGAAGGTTGGTGGACCGAAAGGCAAAACAATACGCCGCTGGACGGATTTTGGACCGAGTGGCAAAGCAATACGCCGCTGGAAGGTTGGTGGACCGTATGGCAAAGCAGTACGCCGCTGGACGGATTTTGGACCGAGTGGCAAAACAATACGCTTCTGGAAGGTTGGTGGACAGAAAGGCAAAGCTATACGCCGCTGGACGGATTTTGGACCGAGTGGCAAAACAATACGCCGCTGGAAGGTTGGTGGACCGAAAGGCAAAGCAATACGCCGCTGGACGGATTGTGGACCGAAAGGCAAAGCAATACGCCGCTGGAAGGTTGGTGGACCGAATGGCAAAACAATACGCCGCTGGACGGATTTTGGACCGAGTGGCAAAACAATACGCCGCTGGAAGGTTGGTGGACCGAATGGCAAAGCAATACGCCGCTGGAAGGTTGGTGGACCGAATGGCAAAGCAATACGCCGCTGGAAGGTTGGTAGACCGAAAGGCAAACCAATACGCCGCTGGACGGATTTTGGACCGAGTGGCAAAGCACTACGCCGCTGGAAGGTTGGTGGACCGAATGGCAAAGCTATACGCCGCTGGACGGATTTTGGACCGAGTGGCAAAACAATACGCCGCTGGAAGGTTGGTGGACCGAATGGCAAAGCAATACGCCGCTGGACGGATTGTGGACCGAAAGGCAAAGCAATACGCCGCTGGAAGGTTGGTGGACCGAATGGCAAACCAATACGCCGCTGGACGGATTTTGGACCGAATGGCAAAGCAATACGCCGCTGGAAGGTTGGTGGACCGAAAGGCAAACCAATACGCCGCTGGAAGGTTGGTAGACCGAAAGGCAAAACAATACGCCGCTGGACGGATTTTGGACCGAGTGGCAAAACATTACGCCGCTGGAAGGTTGGTGGACCGAATGGCAAACCAATACGCCGCTGGACGGATTTTGGACCGAGTGGCAAAGCGATACGCCGCTGGAAGGTTGGTGGACCGAGTGGCAAAACAATACACCCCTGGAAGGTGGGTGGACCGAAAGGCAAACCAATACGCCGCTGGACGGATTTTGAACCGAGTGGCAAAGCAATACGCCGCTGGAAGGTTGGTGGACCGAATGGCAAAGCTATACGCCGCTGGACGGATTTTGGACCGAGTGGCAAAACAATACGCCGCTGGAAGGTTGGTGGACCGAATGGCAAACCAATACGCCGCTGGACGGATTTTGGACCGAGTGGCAAAACAATACGCCGCTGGAAGGTTGGTGGACCGAAAGGCAAAGCAATACGCCGCTGGACGGATTTTGGACCGAGTGGCAAAACAATACGCCGCTGGAAGGTTGGTGGACCGAATGGCAAACCAATACGCCGCTGGAAGGTTGGTGGACCGAAAGGCAAATCAATACGCCGCTGGAAGGTTGGTGGACCAAATGGCAAAACAATACGCCGCTGGACGGATTTTGGACCGAGTGGCAAAGCAATACGCCACTGGAAGGTTGGTGGACCGAGTGGCAAAACAATACGCCGCTGGAAGGTTGGTGGACCGAATGGCATAGCAATACGCCGCTGGACGGATTTTGGACCGAGTGGCAAAACAATACGCCGCTGGAAGGTTGGTGGACCGAAAGGCAATGAAATACGCCGCTGGACGGATTTTGGACCGAGTGGCAAAACAATACGCCGCTGGAAGGTTGGTGGACCGAATGGCAAACCAATACGCCGCTGGACGGATTTTGGACCGAGTGGCAAAACATTACGCCGCTGGAAGGTTGGTGGACCGAATGGCAAACCAATACGCCGCTGGACGGATTTTGGACCGAGTGGCAAAGCAATACGCCGCTGGAAGGTTGGTGGACCGAGTGGCAAAACAATACGCCCCTGCAAGGTGGGTGGACCGAAAGGCAAACCAATACGCCGCTGGACGGATTTTGGACCGAGTGGCAAAGCAATACGCCGCTGGAAGGTTGGTGGACCGAATGGCAAAGCTATACGCCGCTGGACGGATTTTGGACCGAGTGGCAAAACAATACGCCGCTGGAAGGTTGGTGGACCGAATGGCAAAGCTATACGCCGCTGGACGGATTTTGGACCGAGTGGCAAAACAATACGCCGCTTGAAGGTTGGTGGACCGAATGGCAAACCAATACGCCGCTGGACGGATTTTGGACCGAGTGGCAAAACAATACGCCGCTGGAAGGTTGGTGGACCGAAAGGCAAAGCAATACGCCGCTGGACGGATTTTGGACCGAGTGGCAAAACAATACGCCGCTGGAAGGTTGGTGGACCGAATGGCAAAGCAATACGCCGCTGGACGGATTGTGGACCGAAAGGCAAAGCAATACGCCGCTGGAAGGTTGGTGGACCGAATGGCAAACCAATACGCCGCTGGAAGGTTGGTAGACCGAAAGGCAAAACAATACGCCGCTGGACGGTTTTGGACCGAGTGGCAAAACATTACGCCGCTGGAAGGTTGGTGGACCGAATGGCAAACCAATACGCCGCTGGACGGATTTTGGACCGAGTGGCAAAGCAATACGCCGCTGGAAGGTTGGTGGACCGAGTGGCAAAACAATACGCCCCTGGAAGGTGGGTGGACCGAAAGGCAAACCAATACGCCGCTGGACGGATTTTGGACCGAGTGGCAAAGCAATACGCCGCTGGAAGGTTGGTGGACCGAATGGCAAAGCTATACGCCGCTGGACGGATTTTGGACCGAGTGGCAAAACAATACGCCGCTGGAAGGTTGGTGGACCGAATGGCAAACCAATACGCCGCTGGACGGATTTTGGACCGAGTGGCAAAACAATACGCCGCTGGAAGGTTGGTGGACCGAATGGCAAACCAATACGCCGCTGGACGGATTTTGGACCGAATGGCAAAGCAATACGCCGCTGGAAGGTTGGTGGACCGAAAGGCAAAGCAATACGCCGCTGGAAGGTTGGTAGACCGAAAGGCAAAACAATACGCCGCTGGACGGATTTTGGACCGAGTGGCAAAACAATACGCCGCTGGAAGGTTGGTGGACCGAATGGCAAACCAATACGCCGCTGGAAGGTTGGTGGACCGAGTGGCAAAACAATACGCCCCTGGAAGGTGGGTGGACCGAATGGCAAAGCAATACGCCGCTGGAAGGTTGGTGGACCGAATGGCAATGCAATACGCCACTGGAAGGTTGGTGGACCGAGTGGCAAAACAATACGCCGCTGGAAGGTTGGTGGACCGAGTGACAAAACAATACGCCGCTGGAAGGTTGGTGGACCGAAAGGCAAAACAATACGCCGCTGGACGGATTTTGGACCGAGTGGCAAAACAATACGCCGCTGGAAGGTTGGTGGACCGAAAGGCAAAGCAATACGCCGCTGGACGGATTTTGGACCGAGTGGCAAAACAATACGCCGCTGGAAGGTTGGTGGACCGAATGGCAAACCAATACGCCGCTGGACGGATTTTGGACCGAAAGGCAAAGCAATACGCCGCTGGAAGGTTGGTGGACCGAATGGCAAAGCAATACGCCGCTGGACGGATTTTGGACCGAGTGGCAAAGCAATACGCCGCTGGAAGGTTGGTAGACCGAAAGGCAAAGCAATACGCCGCTGGAAGATTGGTGGACCGAATGGCAAAGCAATACGCCGCTGGACGGATTGTGGACCGAAAGGCAAAGCAATACGCCGCTGGAAGGTTGGTAGACCGAAAGGCAAACCAATACGCCGCTGGAAGGTTGGTGGACCGAGTGGCAAAACAATACGCCGCTGGAAGGTTGGTGGACCGTATGGCAAAGCAGTACGCCGCTGGACGGATTTTGGACCGAGTGGCAAAACAATACGCTTCTGGAAGGTTGGTGGACCGAAAGGCAAAGCTATACGCCGCTGGACGGATTTTGGACCGAAAGGCAAAGCAATACGCCGCTGGAAGGTTGGTGGACCGAATGGCAAAACAATACGCCGCTGGACGGATTTTGGACCGAGTGGCAAAACAATACGCCGCTGGAAGGTTGGTGGATCGAATGGCAAAGCAATACGCCGCTGGAAGGTTGGTGGACCGAATGGCAAAGCAATACGCCGCTGGAAGGTTGGTAGACCGAAAGGCAAACCAATACGCCGCTGGACGGATTTTGGACCGAGTGGCAAAGCACTACGCCGCTGGAAGGTTGGTGGACCGAATGGCAAAGCTATACGCCGCTGGACGGATTTTGGACCGAGTGGCAAAACAATACGCCGCTGGAAGGTTGGTGGACCGAATGGCAAAGCAATACGCCGCTGGACGGATTGTGGACCGAAAGGCAAAGCAATACGCCGCTGGAAGGTTGGTGGACCGAATGGCAAACCAATACGCCGCTGGACGGATTTTGGACCGAATGGCAAAGCAATACGCCGCTGGAAGGTTGGTGGACCGAAAGGCAAACCAATACGCTTCTGGAAGGTTGGTGGACCGAAAGGCAAAGCTATACGCCGCTGGACGGATTTTGGACCGAGTGGCAAAACAATACGCCGCTGGAAGGTTGGTGGACCGAAAGGCAAAGCAATACGCCGCTGGACGGATTGTGGACCGAAAGGCAAAGCAATACGCCGCTGGAAGGTTGGTGGACCGAATGGCAAAACAATACGCCGCTGGACGGATTTTGGACCGAGTGGCAAAACAATACGCCGCTGGAAGGTTGGTGGACCGAATGGCAAAGCAATACGCCGCTGGAAGGTTGGTAGACCGAAAGGCAAACCAATACGCCGCTGGACGGATTTTGGACCGAGTGGCAAAGCACTACGCCGCTGGAAGGTTGGTGGACCGAATGGCAAAGCTATACGCCGCTGGACGGATTTTGGACCGAGTGGCAAAACAATACGCCGCTGGAAGGTTGGTGGACCGAATGGCAACGCAATACGCCGCTGGACGGATTGTGGACCGAAAGGCAAAGCAATACGCCGCTGGAAGGTTGGTGGACCGAATGGCAAACCAATACGCCGCTGGACGGATTTTGGACCGAATGGCAAAGCAATACGCCGCTGGAAGGTTGGTGGACCGAAAGGCAAACCAATACGCCGCTGGAAGGTTGGTAGACCGAAAGGCAAAACAATACGCCGCTGGACGGATTTTGGACCGAGTGGCAAAACATTACGCCGCTGGAAGGTTGGTGGACCGAATGGCAAACCAATACGCCGCTGGACGGATTTTGGACCGAGTGGCAAAGCAATACGCCGCTGGAAGGTTGGTGGACCGAGTGGCAAAACAATACGCCCCTGGAAGGTGGGTGGACCGAAAGGCAAACCAATACGCCGCTGGACGGATTTTGGACCGAGTGGCAAAGCAATACGCCGCTGGAAGGTTGGTGGACCGAATGGCAAACCAATACGCCGCTGGACGGATTTTGGACCGAGTGGCAAAACTATACGCCGCTGGAAGGTTGGTGGACCGAAAGGCAAAGCAATACGCCGCTGGACGGATTTTGGACCGAGTGGCAAAACAATACGCCGCTGGAAGGTTCGTGGACCGAATGGCAAACCAATACGCCGCTGGACGGATTTTGGACCGAATGGCAAAGCAATACGCCGCTGGAAGGTTGGTGGACCGAAAGGCAAAGCAATACGCCGCTGGAAGGTTGGTAGACCGAAAGGCAAGACAATACGCCGCTGGACGGATTTTGGACCGAGTTTCAAAACAATACGCCGCTGGAAGGTTGGTGGACCGAATGGCAAACCAATACGCCGCTGGAAGGTTGGTGGACCGAGTGGCAAAACAATACGCCCCTGGACGGATTTTGGACCGAATGGCAAAGCATTACGCCGCTGGAAGGTTGGTGGAGCGAGTGGCAAAACAATACGCCGCTGGAAGGTTGGTGGACCGAATGGCAAAACAATACGCCGCTGGACGGATTTTGGAGCGAGTGGCAAAGCAATACGCCGCTGGAAGGTTGGTGGACCGAATGGCATAGCAATACGCCGCTGGACGGATTTTGGACCGAGTGGCAAAACAATACGCCGCTGGAAGGTTGGTGGACCGAAAGGCAATGAAATACGCCGCTGGACGGATTTTGGACCGAGTGGCAAAACAATACGCCGCTGGAAGGTTGGTGGACCGAATGGCAAACCAATACGCCGCTGGACGGATTTTGGACCGAGTGGCAAAGCAATACGCCGCTGGAAGGTTGGTGGACCGAAAGGCAAAGCAATACTCCGCTGGACGGATTGTGGACCGAAAGGCAAAACAATACGCCGCTGGAAGGTTGGTGGACCGAATGGCAAAGCAATACGCCACTGGAAGGTTGGTGGACCGAGTTGCAAAACAATACGCCGCTGGAAGGTTGGTGGACCGAAAGGCAAAACAATACGCCGCTGGACGGATTTTGGACCGAATGGCAAAGCATTACGCCGCTGGAAGGTTGGTGGACCGAGTGGCAAAACAATACGCCGCTGGAAGGTTGGTGGACCGAATGGCAAACCAATACGCCGCTGGACGGATTTTGGACCGAGTGGCAAAGCAATACGCCGCTGGAAGGTTGGTGGACCGTATGGCAAAGCAATACGCCGCTGGACGGATTTTGGACCGAGTGGCAAAACAATACGCCGCTGGAAGGTTGGTGGACCGAAAGGCAAAGCAATACGCCGCTGGACGGATTGTGGACCGAAAGGCAAAGCAATACGCCGCTGGAAGGTTGGTGGACCGAATGGCAAAACAATACGCCGCTGGACGGATTTTGGACCGAGTGGCAAAACAATACGCCGCTGGAAGGTTGGTGGACCGAAAGGCAAAGCAATACGCCGCTGGACGGATTTTGGACCGAGTGGCAAAACAATACGCCGCTGGAAGGTTGGTGGACCGAATGGCAAAGCTATACGCCGCTGGACGGATTTTGCACCGAGTGGCAAAACAATACGCCGCTGGAAGGTTGGTGGACCGAATGGCAAACCAATACGCCGCTGGACGGATTTTGGACCGAGTGGCAAAACTATACGCCGCTGGAAGGTTGGTGGACCGAAAGGCAAAGCAATACGCCGCTGGACGGATTTTGGACCGAGTGGCAAAGCAATACGCCGCTGGAAGGTTGGCGGACCGAATGGCAAAGCAATACGCCGCTGGACGGATTTTGGACCGAGTGGCAAAACAATACGCCGCTGGAAGGTTGGTGGACCGAATGGCAAACCAATACGCCGCTGGACGGATTTTGGACCGAGTGGCAAAACTATACGCCGCTGGAAGGTTGGTGGACCGAAAGGCAAAGCAATACGCCGCTGGACGGATTTTGGACCGAGTGGCAAAGCAATACGCCGCTGGTAGGTTGGTGGACCGAATGGCAAAGCAATACGCCGCTGGAAGGTTGGTGGACCGAATGGCAAAGCAATACGCCATTGGAAGGTTGGTGGACCGAGTGGCAAAACAATACGCCGCTGGAAGGTTGGTGGACCGAATGGCAAAGCAATACGCCGCTGGACGGATTGTGGACCGAAAGGCAAAGCTATACGCCGCTTAAAGGTTGGTTGACCGAAAGGCAAACCAATACGCCGCTGGAAGGTTGGTGGACCGAGTGGCAAAACAATACGCCGCTGGAAGGTTGGTGGACCGAATGGCAAACCAATACGCCGCTGGACGGATTTTGGACCGAATGGCAATGCAATACGCCGCTGGAAGGTTGGTGGACCGATAGGCAAAGCAATACGCCGCTGGAAGGTTGGTAGACCGAGAGGCAAAACAATACGCCGCTGGACGGATTTTGGACCGAGTGGCAAAACAATACGCCGCTGGAAGGTTGGTGGACCGAATGGCAAACCAATACGCCGCTGGACGGATTTTGGACCGAGTGGCAAAGCAATACGCCGCTGGAAGGTTGGTGGACCGAGTGGCAAAACAATACGCCGCTGGAAGGTTGGTGGACCGAATGGCAAAGCAATACGCCGCTGGAAGGTTGGTGGACCGAATGGCAAAGCAATACGCCATTGGAAGGTTGGTGGACCGAGTGGCAAAACAATACGCCGCTGGAAGGTTGGTGGACCGAATGGCAAACCAATACGCCGCTGGACGTATTTTGGACCGAGTGGCAAAGCAATACGCCGCTGGAAGGTTGGTGGACCGAGTGGCAAAACAATACGCCGCTGGAAGGTTGGTGGACCGAATGGCAAAGCAATACGCCGCTGGAAGGTTGGTGGACCGAAAGGCAAAACAATACGCCGCTGGACGGATTTTGGACCGAGTGGCAAAGCAATACGCCGCTGGAAGGTTGGTGGACCGTATGGCAAAGCAGTACGCCGCTGGACGGATTTTGGACCGAGTGGCAAAACAATACGCTTCTGGAAGGTTGGTGGACAGAAAGGCAAAGCTATACGCCGCTGGACGGATTTTGGACCGAGTGGCAAAACAATACGCCGCTGGAAGGTTGGTGGACCGAAAGGCAAAGCAATACGCCGCTGGACGGATTGTGGACCGAAAGGCAAAGCAATACGCCGCTGGAAGGTTGGTGGACCGAATGGCAAAACAATACGCCGCTGGACGGATTTTGGACCGAGTGGCAAAACAATACGCCGCTGGAAGGTTGGTGGACCGAATGGCAAAGCAATACGCCGCTGGAAGGTTGGTGGACCGAATGGCAAAGCAATACGCCGCTGGAAGGTTGGTAGACCGAAAGGCAAACCAATACGCCGCTGGACGGATTTTGGACCGAGTGGCAAAGCACTACGCCGCTGGAAGGTTGGTGGACCGAATGGCAAAGCTATACGCCGCTGGACGGATTTTGGACCGAGTGGCAAAACAATACGCCGCTGGAAGGTTGGTGGACCGAATGGCAAAGCAATACGCCGCTGGACGGATTGTGGACCGAAAGGCAAAGCAATACGCCGCTGGAAGGTTGGTGGACCGAATGGCAAACCAATACGCCGCTGGACGGATTTTGGACCGAATGGCAAAGCAATACGCCGCTGGAAGGTTGGTGGACCGAAAGGCAAACCAATACGCCGCTGGAAGGTTGGTAGACCGAAAGGCAAAACAATACGCCGCTGGACGGATTTTGGACCGAGTGGCAAAACATTACGCCGCTGGAAGGTTGGTGGACCGAATGGCAAACCAATACGCCGCTGGACGGATTTTGGACCGAGTGGCAAAGCAATACGCCGCTGGAAGGTTGGTGGACCGAGTGGCAAAACAATACACCCCTGGAAGGTGGGTGGACCGAAAGGCAAACCAATACGCCGCTGGACGGATTTTGAACCGAGTGGCAAAGCAATACGCCGCTGGAAGGTTGGTGGACCGAATGGCAAAGCTATACGCCGCTGGACGGATTTTGGACCGAGTGGCAAAACAATACGCCGCTGGAAGGTTGGTGGACCGAATGGCAAACCAATACGCCGCTGGACGGATTTTGGACCGAGTGGCAAAACAATACGCCGCTGGAAGGTTGGTGGACCGAAAGGCAAAGCAATACGCCGCTGGACGGATTTTGGACCGAGTGGCAAAACAATACGCCGCTGGAAGGTTGGTGGACCGAATGGCAAACCAATACGCCGCTGGAAGGTTGGTGGACCGAAAGGCAAATCAATACGCCGCTGGAAGGTTGGTGGACCAAATGGCAAAACAATACGCCGCTGGACGGATTTTGGACCGAGTGGCAAAGCAATACGCCACTGGAAGGTTGGTGGACCGAGTGGCAAAACAATACGCCGCTGGAAGGTTGGTGGACCGAATGGCATAGCAATACGCCGCTGGACGGATTTTGGACCGAGTGGCAAAACAATACGCCGCTGGAAGGTTGGTGGACCGAAAGGCAATGAAATACGCCGCTGGACGGATTTTGGACCGAGTGGCAAAACAATACGCCGCTGGAAGGTTGGTGGACCGAATGGCAAACCAATACGCCGCTGGACGGATTTTGGACCGAGTGGCAAAACATTACGCCGCTGGAAGGTTGGTGGACCGAATGGCAAACCAATACGCCGCTGGACGGATTTTGGACCGAGTGGCAAAGCAATACGCCGCTGGAAGGTTGGTGGACCGAGTGGCAAAACAATACGCCCCTGCAAGGTGGGTGGACCGAAAGGCAAACCAATACGCCGCTGGACGGATTTTGGACCGAGTGGCAAAGCAATACGCCGCTGGAAGGTTGGTGGACCGAATGGCAAAGCTATACGCCGCTGGACGGATTTTGGACCGAGTGGCAAAACAATACGCCGCTGGAAGGTTGGTGGACCGAATGGCAAAGCTATACGCCGCTGGACGGATTTTGGACCGAGTGGCAAAACAATACGCCGCTTGAAGGTTGGTGGACCGAATGGCAAACCAATACGCCGCTGGACGGATTTTGGACCGAGTGGCAAAACAATACGCCGCTGGAAGGTTGGTGGACCGAAAGGCAAAGCAATACGCCGCTGGACGGATTTTGGACCGAGTGGCAAAACAATACGCCGCTGGAAGGTTGGTGGACCGAATGGCAAAGCAATACGCCGCTGGACGGATTGTGGACCGAAAGGCAAAGCAATACGCCGCTGGAAGGTTGGTGGACCGAATGGCAAACCAATACGCCGCTGGAAGGTTGGTAGACCGAAAGGCAAAACAATACGCCGCTGGACGGTTTTGGACCGAGTGGCAAAACATTACGCCGCTGGAAGGTTGGTGGACCGAATGGCAAACCAATACGCCGCTGGACGGATTTTGGACCGAGTGGCAAAGCAATACGCCGCTGGAAGGTTGGTGGACCGAGTGGCAAAACAATACGCCCCTGGAAGGTGGGTGGACCGAAAGGCAAACCAATACGCCGCTGGACGGATTTTGGACCGAGTGGCAAAGCAATACGCCGCTGGAAGGTTGGTGGACCGAATGGCAAAGCTATACGCCGCTGGACGGATTTTGGACCGAGTGGCAAAACAATACGCCGCTGGAAGGTTGGTGGACCGAATGGCAAACCAATACGCCGCTGGACGGATTTTGGACCGAGTGGCAAAACAATACGCCGCTGGAAGGTTGGTGGACCGAATGGCAAACCAATACGCCGCTGGACGGATTTTGGACCGAATGGCAAAGCAATACGCCGCTGGAAGGTTGGTGGACCGAAAGGCAAAGCAATACGCCGCTGGAAGGTTGGTAGACCGAAAGGCAAAACAATACGCCGCTGGACGGATTTTGGACCGAGTGGCAAAACAATACGCCGCTGGAAGGTTGGTGGACCGAATGGCAAACCAATACGCCGCTGGAAGGTTGGTGGACCGAGTGGCAAAACAATACGCCCCTGGAAGGTGGGTGGACCGAATGGCAAAGCAATACGCCGCTGGAAGGTTGGTGGACCGAATGGCAATGCAATACGCCACTGGAAGGTTGGTGGACCGAGTGGCAAAACAATACGCCGCTGGAAGGTTGGTGGACCGAGTGACAAAACAATACGCCGCTGGAAGGTTGGTGGACCGAAAGGCAAAACAATACGCCGCTGGACGGATTTTGGACCGAGTGGCAAAACAATACGCCGCTGGAAGGTTGGTGGACCGAAAGGCAAAGCAATACGCCGCTGGACGGATTTTGGACCGAGTGGCAAAACAATACGCCGCTGGAAGGTTGGTGGACCGAATGGCAAACCAATACGCCGCTGGACGGATTTTGGACCGAAAGGCAAAGCAATACGCCGCTGGAAGGTTGGTGGACCGAATGGCAAAGCAATACGCCGCTGGACGGATTTTGGACCGAGTGGCAAAGCAATACGCCGCTGGAAGGTTGGTAGACCGAAAGGCAAAGCAATACGCCGCTGGAAGATTGGTGGACCGAATGGCAAAGCAATACGCCGCTGGACGGATTGTGGACCGAAAGGCAAAGCAATACGCCGCTGGAAGGTTGGTAGACCGAAAGGCAAACCAATACGCCGCTGGAAGGTTGGTGGACCGAGTGGCAAAACAATACGCCGCTGGAAGGTTGGTGGACCGTATGGCAAAGCAGTACGCCGCTGGACGGATTTTGGACCGAGTGGCAAAACAATACGCTTCTGGAAGGTTGGTGGACCGAAAGGCAAAGCTATACGCCGCTGGACGGATTTTGGACCGAAAGGCAAAGCAATACGCCGCTGGAAGGTTGGTGGACCGAATGGCAAAACAATACGCCGCTGGACGGATTTTGGACCGAGTGGCAAAACAATACGCCGCTGGAAGGTTGGTGGATCGAATGGCAAAGCAATACGCCGCTGGAAGGTTGGTGGACCGAATGGCAAAGCAATACGCCGCTGGAAGGTTGGTAGACCGAAAGGCAAACCAATACGCCGCTGGACGGATTTTGGACCGAGTGGCAAAGCACTACGCCGCTGGAAGGTTGGTGGACCGAATGGCAAAGCTATACGCCGCTGGACGGATTTTGGACCGAGTGGCAAAACAATACGCCGCTGGAAGGTTGGTGGACCGAATGGCAAAGCAATACGCCGCTGGACGGATTGTGGACCGAAAGGCAAAGCAATACGCCGCTGGAAGGTTGGTGGACCGAATGGCAAACCAATACGCCGCTGGACGGATTTTGGACCGAATGGCAAAGCAATACGCCGCTGGAAGGTTGGTGGACCGAAAGGCAAACCAATACGCCGCTGGAAGGTTGGTAGACCGAAAGGCAAAACAATACGCCGCTGGACGGATTTTGGACCGAGTGGCAAAACATTACGCCGCTGGAAGGTTGGTGGACCGAATGGCAAACCAATACGCCGCTGGACGGATTTTGGACCGAGTGGCAAAGCAATACGCCGCTGGAAGGTTGGTGGACCGAGTGGCAAAACAATACGCCGCTGGAAGGTTGGTGGACCGAGTGACAAAACAATACGCCGCTGGAAGGTTGGTGGACCGAAAGGCAAAACAATACGCCGCTGGACGGATTTTGGACCGAGTGGCAAAACAATACGCCGCTGGAAGGTTGGTGGACCGAAAGGCAAAGCAATACGCCGCTGGACGGATTTTGGACCGAGTGGCAAAACAATACGCCGCTGGAAGGTTGGTGGACCGAATGGCAAACCAATACGCCGCTGGACGGATTTTGGACCGAAAGGCAAAGCAATACGCCGCTGGAAGGTTGGTGGACCGAATGGCAAAGCAATACGCCGCTGGACGGATTTTGGACCGAGTGGCAAAGCAATACGCCGCTGGAAGGTTGGTAGACCGAAAGGCAAAGCAATACGCCGCTGGAAGATTGGTGGACCGAATGGCAAAGCAATACGCCGCTGGACGGATTGTGGACCGAAAGGCAAAGCAATACGCCGCTGGAAGGTTGGTAGACCGAAAGGCAAACCAATACGCCGCTGGAAGGTTGGTGGACCGAGTGGCAAAACAATACGCCGCTGGAAGGTTGGTGGACCGAATGGCAAAGCAATACGCCGCTGGACGGATTTTGGACCGAGTGGCAAAACAATACGCTTCTGGAAGGTTGGTGGACCGAAAGGCAAAGCTATACGCCGCTGGACGGATTTTGGACCGAGTGGCAAAACAATACGCCGCTGGAAGGTTGGTGGACCGAAAGGCAAAGCAATACGCCGCTGGACGGATTTTGGACCGAGTGGCAAAACAATACGCCGCTGGAAGGTTCGTGGACCGAATGGCAAACCAATACGCCGCTGGACGGATTTTGGACCGAATGGCAAAGCAATACGCCGCTGGAAGGTTGGTGGACCGAAAGGCAAAGCAATACGCCGCTGGAAGGTTGGTAGACCGAAAGGCAAGACAATACGCCGCTGGACGGATTTTGGACCGAGTTTCAAAACAATACGCCGCTGGAAGGTTGGTGGACCGAATGGCAAACCAATACGCCGCTGGAAGGTTGGTGGACCGAGTGGCAAAACAATACGCCCCTGGAAGGTGGGTGGACCGAATGGCAAAGCAATACGCCGCTGGAAGGTTGGTGGACCGAATGGCAATGCAATACGCCACTGGAAGGTTGGTGGACCGAGTGGCAAAACAATACGCCGCTGGAAGGTTGGTGGACCGAGTGGCAAAACAATACGCCGCTGGAAGGTTGGTGGACCGAATGGCAAAGCAATACGCCACTGGAAGGTTGGTGGACCGAATGGCAAACCAATACGCCGCTGGAAGGTTGGTGGACCGAATGGCAAACCAATACGCCGCTGGACGGATTTTGGACCGAGTGGCAAAGCAATACGCCGCTGGAAGGTTGGTAGACCGAAAGGCAAACCAATACGCCGCTGGAAGGTTGGTGGACCGAATGGCAAAGCAATACGCCGCTGGGCGGATTGTGGACCGAAAGGCAAAGCTATACGCCGCTTAAAGGTTGGTGGACCGAAAGGCAAACCAATACGCCGCTGGAAGGTTGGTGGACTGAGTGGCAAAACAATACGCCGCTGGAAGGTTGGTGGACCGAATGGCAAACCAATACGCCGCTGGACGGATTTTGGACCGAATGGCAAAGCAATACGCCGCTGGAAGCTTGGTGGACCGAAAGGCAAAGCAATACGCCGCTGGAAGGTTGGTAGACCGAAAGGCAAAACAATACGCCGCTGGACGGATTTTGGACCGAGTGGCAAAACAATACGCCACTGGAAGGTTGGTGGACCGAGTGGCAAAACAATACGCCGCTGGAAGGTTGGTGGACCGAAAGGCAAGACAATACGCCGCTGGACGGATTTTGGACCGAATGGCAAAGCATTACGCCGCTGGAAGGTTGGTGGACCGAGTGGCAAAACAATACGCCGCTGGAAGGTTGGTGGACCGAATGGCAAACCAATACGCCGCTGGACGGATTTTGGACCGAGTGGCAAAGCTATACGCCGCTGGAAGGTTGGTGGACCGAAAGGCAAAGCAATACGCCGCTGGAAGGTTGGTAGACCGAAAGGCAAACCAATACGCCGCTGGAAGGTTGGTGGACCGAGTGGCAAAACAATACGCCGCTGGAAGGTTGGTGGACCGAATGGCAAAGCAATACGCCGCTGGACGGATTTTGGTCCGATTCGCAAAACATTACGCCGCTGGAAGGTTGGTGGACCGAATGGCAAAGCAATACGCCGCTGGAAGGTTGGTGGACCGAGTGGCAAAACAATACGCCGCTGGAAGGTTGGTGGACCGAATGGCAAAGAAATACGCCACTGGAAGGTTGGTGGACCGAATGGCAAACCAATACGCCGCTGGACGGATTTTGGACCGAGTTTCAAAACAATACGCCGCTGGAAGGTTGGTGGACCGAATGGCAAACCAATACGCCGCTGGAAGGTTGGTGGACCGAGTGGCAAAACAATACGCCGCTGGAAGGTTGGTGGACCGAATGGCAAAGCTATACGCCGCTGGACGGATTTTGCACCGAGTGGCAAAACAATACGCCGCTGGAAGGTTGGTGGACCGAATGGCAAACCAATACGCCGCTGGACGGATTTTGGACCGAGTGGCAAAACTATACGCCGCTGGAAGGTTGGTGGACCGAAAGGCAAAGCAATACGCCGCTGGACGGATTTTGGACCGAGTGGCAAAGCAATACGCCGCTGGAAGGTTGGTGGACCGAATGGCAAAGCAATACGCCATTGGAAGGTTGGTGGACCGAGTGGCAAAACAATACGCCGCTGGAAGGTTGGTGGACCGAATGGCAAACCAATACGCCGCTGGACGGATTTTGGACCGAGTGGCAAAGCAATACGCCGCTGGAAGGTTGGTGGACCGAGTGGCAAAACAATACGCCGCTGGAAGGTTGGTGGACCGAATGGCAAAGCAATACGCCGCTGGAAGGTTGGTGGACCGTATGGCAAAACAATACGCCGCTGGACGGATTTTGGACCGAGTGGCAAAGCAATACGCCGCTGGAAGGTTGGTGGACCGTATGGCAAAGCAGTACGCCGCTGGACGGATTTTGGACCGAGTGGCAAAACAATACGCTTCTGGAAGGTTGGTGGACCGAAAGGCAAAGCTATACGCCGCTGGACGGATTTTGGACCGAGTGGCAAAACAATACGCCGCTGGAAGGTTGGTGGACCGAAAGGCAAAGCAATACGCCGCTTGACGGATCGTGGACCGAAAGGCAAAGCAATTCGCCGCTGGAAGGTTGGTGGACCGAATGGCAAAACAATACGCCGCTGGACGGATTTTGGACCGAGTGGCAAAACAATACGCCGCTGGAAGGTTGGTGGACCGAATGGCAAAGCAATACGCCGCTGGAAGGTTGGTAGACCGAAAGGCAAACCAATACGCCGCTGGACGGATTTTGGACCGAGTGGCAAAGCACTACGCCGCTGGAAGGTTGGTGGACCGAATGGCAAAGCAATACGCCGCTGGAAGGTTGGTGGACCGAATGGCAAACCAATACGCCGCTGGACGGATTTTGGACCGAATGGCAAAGCAATACGCCGCTGGAAGGTTGGTGGACCGAAAGGCAAACCAATACGCCGCTGGAAGGTTGGTAGACCGAAAGGCAAAACAATACGCCGCTGGACGGATTTTGGACCGAGTGGCAAAACATTACGCCGCTGGAAGGTTGGTGGACCGAATGGCAAACCAATACGCCGCTGGACGGATTTTGGACCGAGTGGCAAAGCAATACGCCGCTGGAAGGTTGGTGGACCGAGTGGCAAAACAATACGCCCCTGGAAGGTGGGTGGACCGAAAGGCAAACCAATACGCCGCTGGACGGATTTTGGACCGAGTGGCAAAGCAATACGCCGCTGGAAGGTTGGTGGACCGAATGGCAAAGCTATACGCCGCTGGACGGATTTTGGACCGAGTGGCAAAACAATACGCCGCTGGAAGGTTGGTGGACCGAATGGCAAACCAATACGCCGCTGGACGGATTTTGGACCGAGTGGCAAAACAATACGCCGCTGGAAGGTTGGTGGACCGAATGGCAAACCAATACGCCGCTGGACGGATTTTGGACCGAATGGCAAAGCAATACGCCGCTGGAAGGTTGGTGGACCGAAAGGCAAAGCAATACGCCGCTGGAAGGTTGGTAGACCGAAAGGCAAAACAATACGCCGCTGGACGGATTTTGGACCGAGTGGCAAAACAATACGCCGCTGGAAGGTTGGTGGACCGAATGGCAAACCAATACGCCGCTGGAAGGTTGGTGGACCGAGTGGCAAAACAATACGCCCCTGGAAGGTGGGTGGACCGAATGGCAAAGCAATACGCCGCTGGAAGGTTGGTGGACCGAATGGCAATGCAATACGCCACTGGAAGGTTGGTGGACCGAGTGGCAAAACAATACGCCGCTGGAAGGTTGGTGGACCGAGTGACAAAACAATACGCCGCTGGAAGGTTGGTGGACCGAAAGGCAAAACAATACGCCGCTGGACGGATTTTGGACCGAGTGGCAAAACAATACGCCGCTGGAAGGTTGGTGAACCGAAAGGCAAAGCCATACGCCGCTGGACGGATTTTGGACCGAGTGGCAAAACAATACGCCGCTGGAAGGTTGGTGGACCGAATGGCAAACCAATACGCCGCTGGACGGATTTTGGACCGAAAGGCAAAGCAATACGCCGCTGGAAGGTTGGTGGACCGAATGGCAAAGCAATACGCCGCTGGACGGATTTTGGACCGAGTGGCAAAGCAATACGCCGCTGGAAGGTTGGTAGACCGAAAGGCAAAGCAATACGCCGCTGGAAGATTGGTGGACCGAATGGCAAAGCAATACGCCGCTGGACGGATTGTGGACCGAAAGGCAAAGCAATACGCCGCTGGAAGGTTGGTAGACCGAAAGGCAAACCAATACGCCGCTGGAAGGTTGGTGGACCGAGTGGCAAAACAATACGCCGCTGGAAGGTTGGTGGACCGTATGGCAAAGCAGTACGCCGCTGGACGGATTTTGGACCGAGTGGCAAAACAATACGCTTCTGGAAGGTTGGTGGACAGAAAGGCAAAGCTATACGCCGCTGGACGGATTTTGGACCGAGTGGCAAAACAATACGCCGCTGGAAGGTTGGTGGACCGAAAGGCAAAGCAATACGCCGCTGGACGGATTGTGGACCGAAAGGCAAAGCAATACGCCGCTGGAAGGTTGGTGGACCGAATGGCAAAACAATACGCCGCTGGACGGATTTTGGACCGAGTGGCAAAACAATACGCCGCTGGAAGGTTGGTGGACCGAATGGCAAAGCAATACGCCGCTGGAAGGTTGGTGGACCGAATGGCAAAGCAATACGCCGCTGGAAGGTTGGTAGACCGAAAGGCAAACCAATACGCCGCTGGACGGATTTTGGACCGAGTGGCAAAGCACTACGCCGCTGGAAGGTTGGTGGACCGAATGGCAAAGCTATACGCCGCTGGACGGATTTTGGACCGAGTGGCAAAACAATACGCCGCTGGAAGGTTGGTGGACCGAATGGCAAAGCAATACGCCGCTGGACGGATTGTGGACCGAAAGGCAAAGCAATACGCCGCTGGAAGGTTGGTGGACCGAATGGCAAACCAATACGCCGCTGGACGGATTTTGGACCGAATGGCAAAGCAATACGCCGCTGGAAGGTTGGTGGACCGAAAGGCAAACCAATACGCCGCTGGAAGGTTGGTAGACCGAAAGGCAAAACAATACGCCGCTGGACGGATTTTGGACCGAGTGGCAAAACATTACGCCGCTGGAAGGTTGGTGGACCGAATGGCAAACCAATACGCCGCTGGACGGATTTTGGACCGAGTGGCAAAGCAATACGCCGCTGGAAGGTTGGTGGACCGAGTGGCAAAACAATACGCCGCTGGAAGGTTGGTGGACCGAGTGACAAAACAATACGCCGCTGGAAGGTTGGTGGACCGAAAGGCAAAACAATACGCCGCTGGACGGATTTTGGACCGAGTGGCAAAACAATACGCCGCTGGAAGGTTGGTGGACCGAAAGGCAAAGCAATACGCCGCTGGACGGATTTTGGACCGAGTGGCAAAACAATACGCCGCTGGAAGGTTGGTGGACCGAATGGCAAACCAATACGCCGCTGGACGGATTTTGGACCGAAAGGCAAAGCAATACGCCGCTGGAAGGTTGGTGGACCGAATGGCAAAGCAATACGCCGCTGGACGGATTTTGGACCGAGTGGCAAAGCAATACGCCGCTGGAAGGTTGGTAGACCGAAAGGCAAAGCAATACGCCGCTGGAAGATTGGTGGACCGAATGGCAAAGCAATACGCCGCTGGACGGATTGTGGACCGAAAGGCAAAGCAATACGCCGCTGGAAGGTTGGTAGACCGAAAGGCAAACCAATACGCCGCTGGAAGGTTGGTGGACCGAGTGGCAAAACAATACGCCGCTGGAAGGTTGGTGGACCGAATGGCAAAGCAATACGCCGCTGGACGGATTTTGGACCGAGTGGCAAAACAATACGCTTCTGGAAGGTTGGTGGACCGAAAGGCAAAGCTATACGCCGCTGGACGGATTTTGGACCGAGTGGCAAAACAATACGCCGCTGGAAGGTTGGTGGACCGAAAGGCAAAGCAATACGCCGCTGGACGGATTTTGGACCGAGTGGCAAAACAATACGCCGCTGGAAGGTTCGTGGACCGAATGGCAAACCAATACGCCGCTGGACGGATTTTGGACCGAATGGCAAAGCAATACGCCGCTGGAAGGTTGGTGGACCGAAAGGCAAAGCAATACGCCGCTGGAAGGTTGGTAGACCGAAAGGCAAGACAATACGCCGCTGGACGGATTTTGGACCGAGTTTCAAAACAATACGCCGCTGGAAGGTTGGTGGACCGAATGGCAAACCAATACGCCGCTGGAAGGTTGGTGGACCGAGTGGCAAAACAATACGCCCCTGGAAGGTGGGTGGACCGAATGGCAAAGCAATACGCCGCTGGAAGGTTGGTGGACCGAATGGCAATGCAATACGCCACTGGAAGGTTGGTGGACCGAGTGGCAAAACAATACGCCGCTGGAAGGTTGGTGGACCGAGTGGCAAAACAATACGCCGCTGGAAGGTTGGTGGACCGAATGGCAAAGCAATACGCCACTGGAAGGTTGGTGGACCGAATGGCAAACCAATACGCCGCTGGAAGGTTGGTGGACCGAATGGCAAACCAATACGCCGCTGGACGGATTTTGGACCGAGTGGCAAAGCAATACGCCGCTGGAAGGTTGGTAGACCGAAAGGCAAACCAATACGCCGCTGGAAGGTTGGTGGACCGAATGGCAAAGCAATACGCCGCTGGGCGGATTGTGGACCGAAAGGCAAAGCTATACGCCGCTTAAAGGTTGGTGGACCGAAAGGCAAACCAATACGCCGCTGGAAGGTTGGTGGACTGAGTGGCAAAACAATACGCCGCTGGAAGGTTGGTGGACCGAATGGCAAACCAATACGCCGCTGGACGGATTTTGGACCGAATGGCAAAGCAATACGCCGCTGGAAGCTTGGTGGACCGAAAGGCAAAGCAATACGCCGCTGGAAGGTTGGTAGACCGAAAGGCAAAACAATACGCCGCTGGACGGATTTTGGACCGAGTGGCAAAACAATACGCCACTGGAAGGTTGGTGGACCGAGTGGCAAAACAATACGCCGCTGGAAGGTTGGTGGACCGAAAGGCAAGACAATACGCCGCTGGACGGATTTTGGACCGAATGGCAAAGCATTACGCCGCTGGAAGGTTGGTGGACCGAGTGGCAAAACAATACGCCGCTGGAAGGTTGGTGGACCGAATGGCAAACCAATACGCCGCTGGACGGATTTTGGACCGAGTGGCAAAGCTATACGCCGCTGGAAGGTTGGTGGACCGAAAGGCAAAGCAATACGCCGCTGGAAGGTTGGTAGACCGAAAGGCAAACCAATACGCCGCTGGAAGGTTGGTGGACCGAGTGGCAAAACAATACGCCGCTGGAAGGTTGGTGGACCGAATGGCAAAGCAATACGCCGCTGGACGGATTTTGGTCCGAGTCGCAAAACATTACGCCGCTGGAAGGTTGGTGGACCGAATGGCAAAGCAATACGCCGCTGGAAGGTTGGTGGACCGAGTGGCAAAACAATACGCCGCTGGAAGGTTGGTGGACCGAATGGCAAAGAAATACGCCACTGGAAGGTTGGTGGACCGAATGGCAAACCAATACGCCGCTGGACGGATTTTGGACCGAGTTTCAAAACAATACGCCGCTGGAAGGTTGGTGGACCGAATGGCAAACCAATACGCCGCTGGAAGGTTGGTGGACCGAGTGGCAAAACAATACGCCGCTGGAAGGTTGGTGGACCGAATGGCAAAGCTATACGCCGCTGGACGGATTTTGCACCGAGTGGCAAAACAATACGCCGCTGGAAGGTTGGTGGACCGAATGGCAAACCAATACGCCGCTGGACGGATTTTGGACCGAGTGGCAAAACTATACGCCGCTGGAAGGTTGGTGGACCGAAAGGCAAAGCAATACGCCGCTGGACGGATTTTGGACCGAGTGGCAAAGCAATACGCCGCTGGAAGGTTGGTGGACCGAATGGCAAAGCAATACGCCATTGGAAGGTTGGTGGACCGAGTGGCAAAACAATACGCCGCTGGAAGGTTGGTGGACCGAATGGCAAACCAATACGCCGCTGGACGGATTTTGGACCGAGTGGCAAAGCAATACGCCGCTGGAAGGTTGGTGGACCGTATGGCAAAGCAGTACGCCGCTGGACGGATTTTGGACCGAGTGGCAAAACAATACGCTTCTGGAAGGTTGGTGGACCGAAAGGCAAAGCTATACGCCGCTGGACGGATTTTGGACCGAGTGGCAAAACAATACGCCGCTGGAAGGTTGGTGGACCGAAAGGCAAAGCAATACGCCGCTTGACGGATCGTGGACCGAAAGGCAAAGCAATTCGCCGCTGGAAGGTTGGTGGACCGAATGGCAAAACAATACGCCGCTGGACGGATTTTGGACCGAGTGGCAAAACAATACGCCGCTGGAAGGTTGGTGGACCGAATGGCAAAGCAATACGCCGCTGGAAGGTTGGTAGACCGAAAGGCAAACCAATACGCCGCTGGACGGATTTTGGACCGAGTGGCAAAGCACTACGCCGCTGGAAGGTTGGTGGACCGAATGGCAAAGCAATACGCCGCTGGACGGATTGTGGACCGAAAGGCAAAGCAATACGCCGCTGGAAGGTTGGTGGACCGAATGGCAAACCAATACGCCGCTGGACGGATTTTGGACCGAATGGCAAAGCAATACGCCGCTGGAAGGTTGGTGGACCGAAAGGCAAACCAATACGCCGCTGGAAGGTTGGTAGACCGAAAGGCAAAACAATACGCCGCTGGACGGATTTTGGACCGAGTGGCAAAACATTACGCCGCTGGAAGGTTGGTGGACCGAATGGCAAACCAATACGCCGCTGGACGGATTTTGGACCGAGTGGCAAAGCAATACGCCGCTGGAAGGTTGGTGGACCGAGTGGCAAAACAATACGCCCCTGGAAGGTGGGTGGACCGAAAGGCAAACCAATACGCCGCTGGACGGATTTTGGACCGAGTGGCAAAGCAATACGCCGCTGGAAGGTTGGTGGACCGAATGGCAAACCAATACGCCGCTGGACGGATTTTGGACCGAGTGGCAAAACGATACGCCGCTGGAAGGTTGGTGGACCGAAAGGCAAAGCAATACGCCGCTGGACGGATTTTGGACCGAGTGGCAAAACAATACGCCGCTGGAAGGTTCGTGGACCGAATGGCAAACCAATACGCCGCTGGACGGATTTTGGACCGAATGGCAAAGCAATACGCCGCTGGAAGGTTGGTGGACCGAAAGGCAAAGCAATACGCCGCTGGAAGGTTGGTAGACCGAAAGGCAAGACAATACGCCGCTGGACGGATTTTGGACCGAGTTTCAAAACAATACGCCGCTGGAAGGTTGGTGGACCGAATGGCAAACCAATACGCCGCTGGAAGGTTGGTGGACCGAGTGGCAAAACAATACGCCCCTGGAAGGTGGGTGGACCGAATGGCAAAGCAATACGCCGCTGGAAGGTTGGTGGACCGAATGGCAATGCAATACGCCACTGGAAGGTTGGTGGACCGAGTGGCAAAACAATACGCCGCTGGAAGGTTGGTGGACCGAGTGGCAAAACATTACGCCGCTGGAAGGTTGGTGGACCGAATGGCAAAGCAATACGCCACTGGAAGGTTGGTGGACCGAATGGCAAACCAATACGCCGCTGGACGGATTTTGGACCGAGTGGCAAAGCAATACGCCGCTGGAAGGTTGGTGGACCGAATGGCAAAGCAATACGCCGCTGGAAGGTTGGTGGACCGAATGGCAAAGCAATACGCCGCTGGAAGGTTGGTGGACCGAAAGGCAAAACAATACGCCGCTGGACGGATTTTGGACCGAGTGGCAAAGCAATACGCCGCTGGAAGGTTGGTGGACCGTATGGCAAAACAATACGCTTCTGGAAGGTTGGTGGACCGAAAGGCAAAGCTATACGCCGCTGGACGGATTTTGGACCGAGTGGCAAAACAATACGCCGCTGGAAGGTTGGTGGACCGAAAGGCAAAGCAATACGCCGCTGGACGGATTGTGGACCGAAAGGCAAAGCATTACGCCGCTGGAAGGTTGGTGGACCGAATGGCAAAACAATACGCCGCTGGACGGATTTTGGACCGAGTGGCAACACAATACGCCGCTGGAAGGTTGGTGGACCGAATGGCAAAGCAATACGCCGCTGGAAGGTTGGTAGACCGAAAGGCAAACCAATACGCCGCTGGACGGATTTTGGACCGAGTGGCAAAGCACTACGCCGCTGGAAGGTTGGTGGACCGAATGGCAAAGCTATACGCCGCTGGACGGATTTTGGACCGAGTGGCAAAACAATACGCCGCTGGAAGGTTGGTGGACCGAATGGCAAAGCAATACGCCGCTGGACGGATTGTGGACCGAAAGGCAAAGCAATACGCCGCTGGAAGGTTGGTGGACCGAATGGCAAACCAATACGCCGCTGGACGGATTTTGGACCGAATGGCAAAGCAATACGCCGCTGGAAGGTTGGTGGACCGAAAGGCAAACCAATACGCCGCTGGAAGGTTGGTAGACCGAAAGGCAAAACAATACGCCGCTGGACGGATTTTGGACCGAGTGGCAAAACATTACGCCGCTGGAAGGTTGGTGGACCGAATGGCAAACCAATACGCCGCTGGACGGATTTTGGACCGAGTGGCAAAGCAATACGCCGCTGGAAGGTTGGTGGACCGTATGGCAAAGCAATACGCCGCTGGACGGATTTTGGACCGAGTGGCAAAACAATACGCCGCTGGAAGGTTGGTGGACCGAAAGGCAAAGCAATACGCCGCTGGACGGATTTTGGACCGAGTGGCAAAACAATACGCCGCTGGAAGGTTGGTAGACCGAATGGCAAAGCTATACGCCGCTGGACGGATTGTGGACCGAAAGGCAAAGCAATACGCCGCTGGAAGGTTGGTGGACCAAATGGCAAAACAATACGCCGCTGGACGGATTTTGGACCGAGTGGCAAAGCAATACGCCGCTGGAAGGTTGGTGGACCGAATGGCAAAGCTATACGCCGCTGGACGGATTTTGGACCGAGTGGCAAAACAATACGCCGCTGGAAGGTTGGTGGACCGAAAGGCAAAGCTATACGCCGCTGGACGGATTTTGGACCGAGTGGCAAAACAATACGCCGCTGGAAGGTTGGTGGACCGAATGGCAAACCAATACGCCGCTGGACGGATTTTGGACCGAGTGGCAAAACAATACGCCGCTGGAAGGTTGGTGGACCGAAAGGCAAAGCAATACGCGGCTGGACGGATTTTGGACCGAGTGGCAAAACAATACGCTTCTGGAAGGTTGGTGGACCGAATGGCAAAGCAATACGCCGCTGGACGGATTGTGGACCGAAAGGCAAAGCAATACGCCGCTGGAAGGTTGGTGGACCGAATGGCAAACCAATACGCCGCTGGACGGATTTTGGACCGAATGGCAAAGCAATACGCCGCTGGAAGGTTGGTGGACCGAAAGGCAAACCAATACGCCGCTGGAAGGTTGGTACACCGAAAGGCAAAACAATACGCCGCTGGACGGATTTTGGACCGAGTGGCAAAACATTACGCCGCTGGAAGGTTGGTGGACCGAGTGGCAAAACAATACGCCGCTGGAAGGTTGGTGGACCGAATGGCAAAGCAATACGCCGCTGGAAGGTTGGTGGACCGAAAGGCAAAACAATACGCCGCTGGACGGATTTTGGACCGAGTGGCAAAGCAATACGCCGCTGGAAGGTTGGTGGACCGAGTGGCAAAACAATACGCCGCTGGAAGGTTGGTGGACCGAATGGCAAAGCAATACGCCGCTGGAAGGTTGGTGGACCGAATGGCAAAGCAATACGCCATTGGAAGGTTGGTGGACCGAGTGGCAAAACAATACGCCGCTGGAAGGTTGGTGGACCGAATGGCAAACCAATACGCCGCTGGACGGATTTTGGACCGAGTGGCAAAGCAATACGCCGCTGGAAGGTTGGTGGACCGAGTGGCAAAACAATACGCCGCTGGAAGGTTGGTGGACCGAATGGCAAAGCAATACGCCGCTGGAAGGTTGGTGGACCGAAAGGCAAAACAATACGCCGCTGGACGGATTTTGGACCGAGTGGCAAAGCAATACGCCGCTGGAAGGTTGGTGGACCGTATGGCAAAACAATACGCCGCTGGACGGATTTTGGACCGAGTGGCAAAGCAATACGCCGCTGGAAGGTTGGTGGACCGTATGGCAAAGCAGTACGCCGCTGGACGGATTTTGGACCGAGTGGCAAAACAATACGCTTCTGGAAGGTTGGTGGACCGAAAGGCAAAGCTATACGCCGCTGGACGGATTTTGGACCGAGTGGCAAAACAATACGCCGCTGGAAGGTAGGTGGACCGAAAGGCAAAGCAATACGCCGCTGGACGGATTGTGGACCGAAAGGCAAAGCAATACGCCGCTGGAAGGTTGGTGGACCGAATGGCAAAACAATACGCCGCTGGACGGATTTTGGACCGAGTGGCAAAACAATACGCCGTTGGAAGGTTGGTGGACCGAATGGCAAAGCAATACGCCGCTGGAAGGTTGGTAGACCGAAAGGCAAACCAATACGCCGCTGGACGGATTTTGGACCGAGTGGCAAAGCACTACGCCGCTGGAAGGTTGGTGGACCGAATGGCAAAGCTATACGCCGCTGGACGGATTTTGGACCGAGTGGCAAAACAATACGCCGCTGGAAGGTTGGTGGACCGAATGGCAAAGCAATACGCCGCTGGACGGATTGTGGACCGAAAGGCAAAGCAATACGCCGCTGGAAGGTTGGTGGACCGAATGGCAAACCAATACGCTGCTGGACGGATTTTGGACCGAATGGCAAAGCAATACGCCGCTGGAAGGTTGGTGGACCGAAAGGCAAACCAATACGCTGCTGGAAGGTTGGTAGACCGAAAGGCAAAACAATACGCCGCTGGACGGATTTTGGACCGAGTGGCAAAACATTACGCCGCTGGAAGGTTGGTGGACCGAATGGCAAACCAATACGCCGCTGGACGGATTTTGGACCGAGTGGCAAAGCAATACGCCGCTGGAAGGTTGGTGGACCGAGTGGCAAAACAATACGCCCCTGGAAGGTGGGTGGACCGAAAGGCAAACCAATACGCCGCTGGACGGATTTTGGACCGAGTGGCAAAGCAATACGCCGCTGGAAGGTTGGTGGACCGAATGGCAAACCAATACGCCGCTGGACGGATTTTGGACCGAGTGGCAAAACTATACGCCGCTGGAAGGTTGGTGGACCGAAAGGCAAAGCAATACGCCGCTGGACGGATTTTGGACCGAGTGGCAAAACAATACGCCGCTGGAAGGTTCGTGGACCGAATGGCAAACCAATACGCCGCTGGACGGATTTTGGACCGAATGGCAAAGCAATACGCCGCTGGAAGGTTGGTGGACCGAAAGGCAAAGCAATACGCCGCTGGAAGGTTGGTAGACCGAAAGGCAAGACAATACGCCGCTGGACGGATTTTGGACCGAGTTTCAAAACAATACGCTGCTGGAAGGTTGGTGGACCGAATGGCAAACCAATACGCCGCTGGAAGGTTGGTGGACCGAGTGGCAAAACAATACGCCCCTGGAAGGTGGGTGGACCGAATGGCAAAGCAATACGCCGCTGGAAGGTTGGTGGACCGAATGGCAATGCAATACGCCACTGGAAGGTTGGTGGACCGAGTGGCAAAACAATACGCCGCTGGAAGGTTGGTGGACCGAGTGGCAAAACAATACGCCGCTGGAAGGTTGGTGGACCGAATGGCAAAGCAATACGCCACTGGAAGGTTGGTGGACCGAATGGCAAACCAATACGCCGCTGGACGGATTTTGGACCGAGTGGCAAAGCAATACGCCGCTGGAAGGTTGGTGGACCGTATGGCAAAGCAATACGCCGCTGGACGGATTTTGGACCGAGTGGCAAAACAATACGCCGCTGGAAGGTTGGTGGACCGAAAGGCAAAGCAATACGCCGCTGGACGGATTTTGGACCGAGTGGCAAAACAATACGCCGCTGGAAGGTTGGTGGACCGAATGGCAAAGCTATACGCCGCTGGACGGATTGTGGACCGAAAGGCAAAGCAATACGCCGCTGGAAGGTTGGTGGACCAAATGGCAAAACAATACGCCGCTGGACGGATTTTGGACCGAGTGGCAAAGCAATACGCCGCTGGAAGGTTGGTGGACCGAATGGCAAAGCTATACGCCGCTGGACGGATTTTGGACCGAGTGGCAAAACAATACGCCGCTGGAAGGTTGGTGGACCGAAAGGCAAAGCTATACGCCGCTGGACGGATTTTGGACCGAGTGGCAAAACAATACGCCGCTGGAAGGTTGGTGGACCGAATGGCAAACCAATACGCCGCTGGACGGATTTTGGACCGAGTGGCAAAACAATACGCCGCTGGAAGGTTGGTGGACCGAAAGGCAAAGCAATACGCGGCTGGACGGATTTTGGACCGAGTGGCAAAACAATACGCCGCTGGAAGGTTGGTGGACCGAATGGCAAAGCAATACGCCGCTGGAAGGTTGGTGGACCGAATGGCAAACCAATACGCCGCTGGACGGATTTTGGACCGAATGGCAAAGCAATACGCCGCTGGAAGGTTGGTGGACCGAAAGGCAAACCAATACGCCGCTGGAAGGTTGGTAGACCGAAAGGCAAAACAATACGCCGCTGGACGGATTTTGGACCGAGTGGCAAAACAATACGCCGCTGGAAGGTTGGTGGACCGAAAGGCAAAGCAATACGCCGCTGGACGGATTTTGGACCGAGTGGCAAAACATTACGCCGCTGGAAGGTTGGTGGACCGAATGGCAAAGCAATACGCCGCTGGACGGATTGTGGACCGAAAGGCAAAGCAATACGCCGCTGGAAGGTTGGTGGACCGAATGGCAAACCAATACGCCGCTGGACGGATTTTGGACCGAATGGCAAAGCAATACGCCGCTGGAAGGTTGGTGGACCGAAAGGCAAAGCAATACGCCGCTGGAAGGTTGGTAGACCGAAAGGCAAAACAATACGCCGCTGGACGGATTTTGGACCGAGTGGCAAAACAATACGCCGCTGGAAGGTTGGTGGACCGAATGGCAAACCAATACGCCGCTGGAAGGTTGGTGGACCGAGTGGCAAAACAATACGCCCCTGGAAGGTGGGTGGACCGAATGGCAAAGCAATACGCCGCTGGAAGGTTGGTGGACCGAATGGCAATGCAATACGCCACTGGAAGGTTGGTGGACCGAGTGGCAAAACAATACGCCGCTGGAAGGTTGGTGGACCGAGTGACAAAACAATACGCCGCTGGAAGGTTGGTGGACCGAAAGGCAAAGCAATACGCCGCTGGACGGATTTTGGACCGAGTGGCAAAACAATACGCCGCTGGAAGGTTGGTGGACCGAATGGCAAAGCAATACGCCGCTGGACGGATTTTGGACCGAGTGGCAAAACAATACGCCGCTGGAAGGTTGGTAGACCGAAAGGCAAACCAATACGCCGCTGGACGGATTTTGGACCGAGTGGCAAAACAATACGCCGCTGGAAGGTTGGTGGACCGAATGGCAAAGCAATACGCCACTGGAAGGTTGGTGGACCGAGTGGCAAAACAATACGCCGCTGGAAGGTTGGTGGACCGAAAGGCAAAACAATACGCCGCTGGACGGATTTTGGACCGAATGGCAAAGCATTACGCCGCTGGAAGGTTGGTGGACCGAGTGGCAAAACAATACGCCGCTGGAAGGTTGGTGGACCGAATGGCAAACCAATACGCCGCTGGACGGATTTTGGACCGAGTGGCAAAGCAATACGCCGCTTAAAGGTTGGTTGACCGAAAGGCAAACCAATACGCCGCTGGAAGGTTGGTGGACCGAGTGGCAAAACAATACGCCGCTGGAAGGTTGGTGGACCGAATGGCAAACCATTACGCCGCTGGACGGATTTTGGACCGAATGGCAATGCAATACGCCGCTGGAAGGTTGGTGGACCGAAAGGCAAAGCAATACGCCGCTGGAAGGTTGGTAGACCGAGAGGCAAAACAATACGCCGCTGGACGGATTTTGGACCGAGTGGCAAAACAATACGCCGCTGGAAGGTTGGTGGACCGAATGGCAAACCAATACGCCGCTGGACGGATTTTGGACCGAGTGGCAAAGCAATACGCCGCTGGAAGGTTGGTGGACCGAGTGGCAAAACAATACGCCGCTGGAAGGTTGGTGGACCGAATGGCAAAGCAATACGCCGCTGGAAGGTTGGTGGACCGAATGGCAAAGCAATACGCCATTGGAAGGTTGGTGGACCGAAAGGCAAAACAATACGCCGCTGGAAGGTTGGTGGACCGAAAGGCAAAGCAATACGCCGCTGGACGGATTTTGGACCGAGTGGCAAAACAATACGCCGGTGGAAGGTTGGTGGACCGAATGGCAAAGCAATACGCCGCTGGACGGATTGTGGACCGAAAGGCAAAGCAATACGCCGCTGGAAGGTTGGTGGACCGAATGGCAAACCAATACGCCGCTGGACGGATTTTGGACCGAATGGCAAAGCATTACGCCGCTGGAAGGTTGGTGGACCGAAAGGCAAACCAATACGCCGCTGGAAGGTTGGTAGACCGAAAGGCAAAACAATACGCCGCTGGACGGATTTTGGACCGAGTGGCAAAACATTACGCCGCTTTAAGGTTGGTGGACCGAATGGCAAACCAATACGCTGCTGGACGGATTTTGGACCGAGTGGCAAAGCAATACGCCGCTGGAAGGTTGGTGGACCGAGTGGCAAAACAATACGCCCCTGGAAGGTGGGTGGACCGAAAGGCAAACCAATACGCCGCTGGACGGATTTTGGACCGAGTGGCAAAGCAATACGCCGCTGGAAGGTTGGTGGACCGAATGGCAAAGCTATACGCCGCTGGACGGATTTTGGACCGAGTGGCAAAACAATACGCCCCTGGAAGGTTGGTGGACCGAATGGCAAACCAATACGCCGCTGGACGGATTTTGGACCGAGTGGCAAAACAATACGCCGCTGGAAGGTTGGTGGACCGAAAGGCAAAGCTATACGCCGCTGGAAGGTTGGTAGACCGAAAGGCAAAACAATACGCCGCTGGACGGATTTTGGACCGAGTGGCAAAACAATACGCCGCTGGAAGGTTGGTGGACCGAATGGCAAACCAATACGCCGCTGGAAGGTTGGTGGACCGAATGGCAAACCAATACGCCGCTGGACGGATTTTGGACCGAGTGGCAAAACAATACGCCGCTGGAAGGTTGGTTTACCGAAAGGCAAAGCAATACGCCGCTGGACGGATTTTGGACCGAGTGGCAAAACAATACGCCGCTGGAAGGTTGGTGGACCGAATGGCAAAGCAATACGCCGCTGGACGGATTGTGGACCGAAAGGCAAAGCAATACGCCGCTGGAAGGTTGGTGGACCGAATGGCAAACCAATACGCCGCTGGACGGATTTTGGACCGAATGGCAAAGCAATACGCCGCTGGAAGGTTGGTGGACCGAAAGGCAAAGCAATACGCCGCTGGAAGGTTGGTGGACCGAATGGCAAAGCAATACGCCGCTGGACGGATTTTGGACCGAGTGGCAAAACATTACGCCGCTGGAAGGTTGGTGGACCGAATGGCAAAGCAATACGCCGCTGGACGGATTTTGGACCGAGTGGCAAAACAATACGCCGCTGGAAGGTTGGTGGACCGAATGGCAAACCAATACGCCGCTGGAGGGATTTTGGACCGAGTGGCAAAGCAATACGCCGCTGGAAGGTTGGTGGACCGAGTGGCAAAACAATACGCCGCTGGAAGGTTGGTGGACCGAATGGCAAAGCAATACGCCGCTGGAAGGTTGGTCGACCGAATGGCAAAGCAATACGCCACTGGAAGGTTGGTGGACCGAGTGGCAAAACAATACGCCGCTGGAAGGTTGGTGGACCGAAAGGCAAAGCAATACGCCGCTGGACGGATTTTGGACCGAATGGCAAAGCAATACGCCGCTGGAAGGTTGGTGGACCAAAAGGCAAACCAATATGCCGCTGGAAGGTTGGTAGACCGAAAGGCAAAACAATACGCCGCTGGACGGATTTTGGACCGAGTGGCAAAACATTACGCCGCTGGAAGGTTGGTGGACCGAATGGCAAACCAATACGCCGCTGGACGGATTTTGGACCGAGTGGCAAAGCAATACGCCGCTGGAAGGTTGGTGGACCGAGTGGCAAAACAATACGCCGCTGGAAGGTTGGTGGACCGAAAGGCAAAGCAATACGCCGCTGGACGGATTTTGGACCGAGTGGCAAAGCAATACGCCGCTGGAAGGTTGGTGGACCGAAAGGCAAACCAATACGCCGCTGGACGGATTTTGGACCGAGTGGCAAAACAATACGCCGCTGGAAGGTTGGTGGACCGAATGGCAAAGCAATACGCCGCTGGACGGATTGTGGACCGAAAGGCAAAGCTATACGCCGCTTAAAGGTTGGTTGACCGAAAGGCAAACCAATACGCCGCTGGAAGGTTGGTGGACCGAGTGGCAAAACAATACGCCGCTGGAAGGTTGGTGGACCGAATGGCAAACCAATACGCCGCTGGACGGATTTTGGACCGAATGGCAATGCAATACGCCGCTGGAAGGTTGGTGGACCGAAAGGCAAAGCAATACGCCGCTGGAAGGTTGGTAGACCGAAAGGCAAAACAATACGCCGCTGGACGGATTTTGGACCGAGTGGCAAAACAATACGCCGCTGGAAGGTTGGTGGACCGAATGGCAAAGCAATACGCCGCTGGAAGGTTGGTGGACCGAATGGCAAAGCAATACGCCACTGGAAGGTTGGTGGACCGAGTGGCAAAACAATACGCCGCTGGAAGGTTGGTGGACCGAGTGACAAAACAATACGCCGCTGGAAGGTTGGTGGACCGAAAGGCAAAGCAATACGCCGCTGGACGGATTTTGGACCGAGTGGCAAAACAATACGCCGCTGGAAGGTTGGTGGACCGAAAGGCAAAGCTATACGCCGCTGGACGGATTTTGGACCGAGTGGCAAAACAATACGCCGCTGGAAGGTTGGTGGACCGAAAGGCAAAGCAATACGCCGCTGGACGGATTGTGGACCGAAAGGCAAAGCAATACGCCGCTGGAAGGTTGGTGGACCGAATGGCAAAACAATACGCCGCTGGACGGATTTTGGACCGAGTGGCAAAACATTACGCCGCTGGAAGGTTGGTGGACCGAATGGCAAACCAATACGCCGCTGGACGGATTTTGGACCGAGTGGCAAAGCAATACGCCGCTGGAAGGTTGGTGGACCGAGTGGCAAAACAATACGCCCCTGGAAGGTGGGTGGACCGAAAGGCAAACCAATACGCCGCTGGACGGATTTTGGACCGAGTGGCAAAACAATACGCCGCTGGAAGGTTGGTGGACCGAATGGCAAAGCAATACGCCGCTGGACGGATTGTGGACCGAAAGGCAAAGCAATACGCCGCTGGAAGGTTGGTGGACCGAATGGCAAACCAATACGCCGCTGGACGGATTTTGGACCGAATGGCAAACCAATACGCCGCTGGACGGATTTTGGACCGAGTGGCAAAGCAATACGCCGCTGGAAGGTTGGTGGACCGAGTGGCAAAACAATACGCCCCTGGAAGGTGGGTGGACCGAAAGGCAAACCAATACGCCGCTGGACGGATTTTGGACCGAGTGGCAAAGCAATACGCCGCTGGAAGGTTGGTGGACCGAATGGCAAAGCTATACGCCGCTGGACGGATTTTGGACCGAGTGGCAAAACAATACGCCGCTGGAAGGTTGGTGGACCGAATGGCAAACCAATACGCCGCTGGACGGATTTTGGACCGAGTGGCAAAACAATACGCCGCTGGAAGGTTGGTGGACCGAAAGGCAAAGCAATACGCCGCTGGACGGATTTTGGACCGAGTGGCAAAACATTACGCCGCTGGAAGGTTGGTGGACCGAATGGCAAAGCAATACGCCGCTGGACGGATTGTGGACCGAAAGGCAAAGCAATACGCCGCTGGAAGGTTGGTGGACCGAATGGCAAACCAATACGCCGCTGGACGGATTTTGGACCGAATGGCAAAGCAATACGCCGCTGGAAGGTTGGTGGACCGAAAGGCAAAGCAATACGCCGCTGGAAGGTTGGTAGACCGAAAGGCAAAACAATACGCCGCTGGACGGATTTTGGACCGAGTGGCAAAACAATACGCCGCTGGACGGATTTTGGACCGAATGGCAAAGCAATACGCCGCTGGAAGGTTGGTGGACCGAAAGGCAAAGCAATACGCCGCTGGAAGGTTGGTAGACCGAAAGGCAAAACAATACGCCGCTGGACGGATTTTGGACCGAGTGGCAAAACAATACGCCGCTGGAAGGTTGGTGGACCGAATGGCAAACCAATACGCCGCTGGAAGGTTGGTGGACCGAGTGGCAAAACAATACGCCCCTGGAAGGTGGGTGGACCGAATGGCAAAGCAATACGCCGCTGGAAGGTTGGTGGACCGAATGGCAATGCAATACGCCACTGGAAGGTTGGTGGACCGAAAGGCAAAGCAATACGCCGCTGGAAGGTTGGTGGACCGAATGGCAAACCAATACGCCGCTGGACGGATTTTGGACCGAATGGCAAAGCAATACGCCGCTGGAAGGTTGGTGGACCGAAAGGCAAACCAATACGCCGCTGGAAGGTTGGTAGACCGAAAGGCAAAACAATACGCCGCTGGACGGATTTTGGACCGAGTGGCAAAACATTACGCCGCTGGAAGGTTGGTGGACCGAATGGCAAACCAATACGCCGCTGGACGGATTTTGGACCGAGTGGCAAAGCAATACGCCGCTGGAAGGTTGGTGGACCGAGTGGCAAAACAATACGCCCCTGGAAGGTGGGTGGACCGAATGGCAAAGCAATACGCCGCTGGACGGATTGTGGACCGAAAGGCAAAGCAATACGCCGCTGGAAGGTTGGTGGACCGAATGGCAAAGCTATACGCCGCTGGACGGATTTTGGACCGAGTGGCAAAACAATACGCCGCTGGAAGGTTGGTGGACCGAATGGCAAACCAATACGCCGCTGGACGGATTTTGGACCGAGTGGCAAAACAATACGCCGCTGGAAGGTTGGTGGACCGAAAGGCAAAGCAATACGCCGCTGGACGGATTTTGGACCGAGTGGCAAAACATTACGCCGCTGGAAGGTTGGTGGACCGAATGGCAAAGCAATACGCCGCTGGACGGATTGTGGACCGAAAGGCAAAGCAATACGCCGCTGGAAGGTTGGTGGACCGAATGGCAAACCAATACGCCGCTGGACGGATTTTGGACCGAATGGCAAAGCAATACGCCGCTGGAAGGTTGGTGGACCGAAAGGCAAAGCAATACGCCGCTGGAAGGTTGGTAGACCGAAAGGCAAAACAATACGCCGCTGGACGGATTTTGGACCGAGTGGCAAAACAATACGCCGCTGGAAGGTTGGTGGACCGAATGGCAAACCAATACGCCGCTGGAAGGTTGGTGGACCGAGTGGCAAAACAATACGCCCCTGGAAGGTGGGTGGACCGAATGGCAAAGCAATACGCCGCTGGAAGGTTGGTGGACCGAATGGCAATGCAATACGCCACTGGAAGGTTGGTGGACCGAGTGGCAAAACAATACGCCGCTGGAAGGTTGGTGGACCGAGTGACAAAACAATACGCCGCTGGAAGGTTGGTGGACCGAAAGGCAAAGCAATACGCCGCTGGACGGATTTTGGACCGAGTGGCAAAACAATACGCCGCTGGAAGGTTGGTGGACCGAATGGCAAAGCAATACGCCGCTGGACGGATTTTGGACCGAGTGGCAAAGCAATACGCCGCTGGAAGGTTGGTAGACCGAAAGGCAAACCAATACGCCGCTGGAAGGTTGGTGGACCGAATGGCAAAGCAATACGCCGCTGGACGGATTGTGGACCGAAAGGCAAAGCTATACGCCGCTTAAAGGTTGGTGGACCGAAAGGCAAACCAATACGCCGCTGGAAGGTTGGTGGACCGAAAGGCAAAGCAATACGCCGCTGGAAGGTTGGTAGACCGAAAGGCAAAACAATACGTCGCTGGACGGATTTTGGACCGAGTGGCAAAACAATACGCCAGTGGAAGGTTGGTGGACCGAGTGGCAAAACAATACGCCGCTGGAAGGTTGGTGGACCGAAAGGCAAAACAATACGCCGCTGGACGGATTTTGGACCGAATGGCAAAGCATTACGCCGCTGGAAGGTTGGTGGACCGAGTGGCAAAACAATACGCCGCTGGAAGGTTGGTGGACCGAATGGCAAACCAATACGCCGCTGGACGGATTTTGGACCGAGTGGCAAAGCTATACGCCGCTGGAAGGTTGGTGGACCGAAAGGCAAAGCAATACGCCGCTGGAAGGTTGGTAGACCGAAAGGCAAACCAATACGCCGCTGGAAGGTTGGTGGACCGAGTGGCAAAACAATACGCCGCTGGAAGGTTGGTGGACCGAATGGCAAAGCAATACGCCGCTGGACGGATTTTGATCCGAGTCGCAAAACATTACGCCGCTGGAAGGTTGGTGGACCGAATGGCAAAGCAATACGCCGCTGGAAGGTTGGTGGACCGAGTGGGAAAACAATACGCCGCTGGAAGGTTGGTGGACCGAATGGCAAACCAATACGCCGCTGGACGGATTTTGGACCGAGTGGCAAAACAATACGCCGCTGGAAGGTTGGTGGACCGAATGGCAAACCAATACGCCGCTGGACGGATTTTGGACCGAGTGGCAAAGCAATACGCCGCTGGAAGGTTGGTGGACCGAGTGGCAAAACAATACGCCGCTGGAAGGTTGGTGGACCGAATGGCAAAGCAATACGCCACTGGAAGGTTGGTGGACCGAGTGGCAAAACAATACGCCGCTGGAAGGTTGGTGGACCGAAAGGCAAAACAATACGCCGCTGGACGGATTTTGGACCGAATGGCAAAGCATTACGCCGCTGGAAAGTTGGTGGACCGAGTGGCAAAACAATACGCCGCTGGAAGGTTGGTGGACCGAATGGCAAACCAATACGCCGCTGGACGGATTTTGGACCGAGTGGCAAAGCAATACGCCGCTGGAAGGTTGGTGGACCGAAAGGCAAACCAATACGCCGCTGGACGGATTTTGGACCGAGTGGCAAAACAATACGCCGCTGGAAGGTTGGTGGACCGAATGGCAAACCAATACGCCGCTGGACGGATTTTGGACCGAGTGGCAAAACAATACGCCGCTGGAAGGTTGGTGGACCGAATGGCAAAGCAATACGCCGCTGGACGGATTGTGGACCGAGTGGCAAAACAATACGCCGCTGGAAGGTTGGTGGTCCGAATGGCAAAGCAATACGCCACTGGAAGGTTGGTGGACCGAGTGGCAAAACAATACGCCGCTGGAAGGTTGGTGGACCGAAAGGCAAAACAATACGCCGCTGGACGGATTTTGGACCGAATGGCAAAGCATTACGCCGCTGGAAGGTTGGTGGACCGAGTAGCAAAACAATACGCCACTGGAAGGTTGGTGGACCGAATGGCAAACCAATACGCCGCTGGACGGATTTTGGACCGAGTGGCAAAGCAATACGCCGCTGGAAGGTTGGTGGACCGAATGGCATAGCAATACGCCGCTGGACGGATTTTGGACCGAGTGGCAAAACAATACGCCGCTGGAAGGTTGGTGGACCGAAAGGCAATGAAATACGCCGCTGGACGGATTTTGGACCGAGTGGCAAAACAATACGCCGCTGGAAGGTTGGTGGACCGAATGGCAAACCAATACGCCGCTGGACGGATTTTGGACCGAGTGGCAAAGCAATACGCCGCTGGAAGGTTGGTGGACTGAAAGGCAAAGCAATACGCCGCTGGACGGATTGTGGACCGAAAGGCAAAACAATACGCCGCTGGAAGGTTGGTGGACCGAATGGCAAAGCAATACGCCACTGGAAGGTTGGTGGACCGAGTGGCAAAACAATACGCCGCTGGAAGGTTGGTGGACCGAAAGGCAAAACAATACGCCGCTGGACGGATTTTGGACCGAATGGCAAAGCATTACGCCGCTGGAAGGTTGGTGGACCGAGTGGCAAAACAATACGCCGCTGGAAGGTTGGTGGACCGAATGGCATAGCAACACGCCGCTGGACGGATTTTGGACCGAGTGGCAAAACAATACGCCGCTGGAAGGTTGGTGGACCGAAAGGCAATGAAATACGCCGCTGGACGGATTTTGGACCGAGTGGCAAAACAATACGCCGCTGGAAGGTTGGTGGACCGAATGGCAAACCAATACGCCGCTGGACGGATTTTGGACCGAGTGGCAAAGCAATACGCCGCTGGAAGGTTGGTGGACCGTATGGCAAAGCAATACGCCGCTGGACGGATTTTGGACCGAGTGGCAAAACAATACGCCGCTGGAAGGTTGGTGGACCGAAAGGCAAAGCTATACGCCGCTGGACGGATTTTGGACCGAGTGGCAAAACAATACGCCGCTGGAAGGTTGGTGGACCGAAAGGCAAAGCAATACGCCGCTGGACGGATTGTGGACCGAAAGGCAAAGCAATACGCCGCTGGAAGGTTGGTGGACCGAATGGCAAAACAATACGCCGCTGGACGGATTTTGGACCGAGTGGCAAAACAATACGCCGCTGGAAGGTTGGTGGACCGAAAGGCAAAGCAATACGCCGCTGGACGGATTTTGGACCGAGTGGCAAAACAATACGCCGCTGGAAGGTTGGTCGACCGAATGGCAAAGCTATACGCCGCTGGACGGATTTTGCACCGAGTGGCAAAACAATACGCCGCTGGAAGGTTGGTGGACCGAATGGCAAACCAATACGCCGCTGGACGGATTTTGGACCGAGTGGCAAAGCAATACGCCGCTGGAAGGTTGGTGGACCGAATGGCAAAGCAATACGCCGCTGGACGGATTGTGGACCGAAAGGCAAAGCTATACGCCGCTTAAAGGTTGGTTGACCGAAAGGCAAACCAATACGCCGCTGGAAGGTTGGTGGACCGAGTGGCAAAACAATACGCCGCTGGAAGGTTGGTGGACCGAATGGCAAACCATTACGCCGCTGGACGGATTTTGGACCGAATGGCAATGCAATACGCCGCTGGAAGGTTGGTGGACCGAAAGGCAAAGCAATACGCCGCTGGAAGGTTGGTAGACCGAGAGGCAAAACAATACGCCGCTGGACGGATTTTGGACCGAGTGGCAAAACAATACGCCGCTGGAAGGTTGGTGGACCGAATGGCAAACCAATACGCCGCTGGACGGATTTTGGACCGAGTGGCAAAGCAATACGCCGCTGGAAGGTTGGTGGACCGAGTGGCAAAACAATACGCCGCTGGAAGGTTGGTGGACCGAATGGCAAAGCAATACGCCGCTGGAAGGTTGGTGGACCGAATGGCAAAGCAATACGCCATTGGAAGGTTGGTGGACCGAAAGGCAAAACAATACGCCGCTGGAAGGTTGGTGGACCGAAAGGCAAAGCAATACGCCGCTGGACGGATTTTGGACCGAGTGGCAAAACAATACGCCGGTGGAAGGTTGGTAGACCGAATGGCAAAGCAATACGCCGCTGGACGGATTGTGGACCGAAAGGCAAAGCAATACGCCGCTGGAAGGTTGGTGGACCGAATGGCAAACCAATACGCCGCTGGACGGATTTTGGACCGAATGGCAAAGCAATACGCCGCTGGAAGGTTGGTGGACCGAAAGGCAAACCAATACGCCGCTGGAAGGTTTTTAGACCGAAAGGCAAAACAATACGCCGCTGGACGGATTTTGGACCGAGTGGCAAAACATTACGCCGCTGGAAGGTTGGTGGACCGAATGGCAAACCAATACGCTGCTGGACGGATTTTGGACCGAGTGGCAAAGCAATACGCCGCTGGAAGGTTGGTGGACCGAGTGGCAAAACAATACGCCCCTGGAAGGTGGGTGGACCGAAAGGCAAACCAATACGCCGCTGGACGGATTTTGGACCGAGTGGCAAAGCAATACGCCGCTGGAAGGTTGGTGGACCGTATGGCAAAGCAGTACGCCGCTGGACGGATTTTGGACCGAGTGGCAAAACAATACGCTTCTGGAAGGTTGGTGGACCGAAAGGCAAAGCTATACGCCGCTGGACGGATTTTGGACCGAGTGGCAAAACAATACGCCGCTGGAAGGTAGGTGGACCGAAAGGCAAAGCAATACGCCGCTGGACGGATTGTGGACCGAAAGGCAAAGCAATACGCCGCTGGAAGGTTGGTGGACCGAATGGCAAAACAATACGCCGCTGGACGGATTTTGGACCGAGTGGCAAAACAATACGCCGTTGGAAGGTTGGTGGACCGAATGGCAAAGCATTACGCCGCTGGAAGGTTGGTAGACCGAAAGGCAAACCAATACGCCGCTGGACGGATTTTGGACCGAGTGGCAAAGCACTACGCCGCTGGAAGGTTGGTGGACCGAATGGCAAAGCTATACGCCGCTGGACGGATTTTGGACCGAGTGGCAAAACAATACGCCGCTGGAAGGTTGGTGGACCGAATGGCAAAGCAATACGCCGCTGGACGGATTGTGGACCGAAAGGCAAAGCAATACGCCGCTGGAAGGTTGGTGGACCGAATGGCAAACCAATACGCTGCTGGACGGATTTTGGACCGAATGGCAAAGCAATACGCCGCTGGAAGGTTGGTGGACCGAAAGGCAAACCAATACGCTGCTGGAAGGTTGGTAGACCGAAAGGCAAAACAATACGCCGCTGGACGGATTTTGGACCGAGTGGCAAAACATTACGCCGCTGGAAGGTTGGTGGACCGAATGGCAAACCAATACGCCGCTGGACGGATTTTGGACCGAGTGGCAAAGCAATACGCCGCTGGAAGGTTGGTGGACCGAGTGGCAAAACAATACGCCCCTGGAAGGTGGGTGGACCGAAAGGCAAACCAATACGCCGCTGGACGGATTTTGGACCGAGTGGCAAAGCAATACGCCGCTGGAAGGTTGGTGGACCGAATGGCAAACCAATACGCCGCTGGACGGATTTTGGACCGAGTGGCAAAACTATACGCCGCTGGAAGGTTGGTGGACCGAAAGGCAAAGCAATACGCCGCTGGACGGATTTTGGACCGAGTGGCAAAACAATACGCCGCTGGAAGGTTCGTGGACCGAATGGCAAACCAATACGCCGCTGGACGGATTTTGGACCGAATGGCAAAGCAATACGCCGCTGGAAGGTTGGTGGACCGAAAGGCAAAGCAATACGCCGCTGGAAGGTTGGTAGACCGAAAGGCAAGACAATACGCCGCTGGACGGATTTTGGACCGAGTTTCAAAACAATACGCTGCTGGAAGGTTGGTGGACCGAATGGCAAACCAATACGCCGCTGGAAGGTTGGTGGACCGAGTGGCAAAACAATACGCCCCTGGAAGGTGGGTGGACCGAATGGCAAAGCAATACGCCGCTGGAAGGTTGGTGGACCGAATGGCAATGCAATACGCCACTGGAAGGTTGGTGGACCGAGTGGCAAAACAATACGCCGCTGGAAGGTTGGTGGACCGAGTGGCAAAACAATACGCCGCTGGAAGGTTGGTGGACCGAATGGCAAAGCAATACGCCACTGGAAGGTTGGTGGACCGAATGGCAAACCAATACGCCGCTGGACGGATTTTGGACCGAGTGGCAAAGCAATACGCCGCTGGAAGGTTGGTGGACCGTATGGCAAAGCAATACGCCGCTGGACGGATTTTGGACCGAGTGGCAAAACAATACGCCGCTGGAAGGTTGGTGGACCGAAAGGCAAAGCAATACGCCGCTGGACGGATTTTGGACCGAGTGGCAAAACAATACGCCGCTGGAAGGTTGGTGGACCGAATGGCAAAGCTATACGCCGCTGGACGGATTGTGGACCGAAAGGCAAAGCAATACGCCGCTGGAAGGTTGGTGGACCAAATGGCAAAACAATACGCCGCTGGACGGATTTTGGACCGAGTGGCAAAGCAATACGCCGCTGGAAGGTTGGTGGACCGAATGGCAAAGCTATACGCCGCTGGACGGATTTTGGACCGAGTGGCAAAACAATACGCCGCTGGAAGGTTGGTGGACCGAAAGGCAAAGCTATACGCCGCTGGACGGATTTTGGACCGAGTGGCAAAACAATACGCCGCTGGAAGGTTGGTGGACCGAATGGCAAACCAATACGCCGCTGGACGGATTTTGGACCGAGTGGCAAAACAATACGCCGCTGGAAGGTTGGTGGACCGAAAGGCAAAGCAATACGCGGCTGGACGGATTTTGGACCGAGTGGCAAAACAATACGCCGCTGGAAGGTTGGTGGACCGAATGGCAAAGCAATACGCCGCTGGAAGGTTGGTGGACCGAATGGCAAACCAATACGCCGCTGGACGGATTTTGGACCGAATGGCAAAGCAATACGCCGCTGGAAGGTTGGTGGACCGAAAGGCAAACCAATACGCCGCTGGAAGGTTGGTAGACCGAAAGGCAAAACAATACGCCGCTGGACGGATTTTGGACCGAGTGGCAAAACATTACGCCGCTGGAAGGTTGGTGGACCGAATGGCAAACCAATACGCCGCTGGACGGATTTTGGACCGAGTGGCAAAGCAATACGCCGCTGGAAGGTTGGTGGACCGAGTGGCAAAACAATACGCCCCTGGAAGGTGGGTGGACCGAAAGGCAAACCAATACGCCGCTGGACGGATTTTGGACCGAGTGGCAAAGCAATACGCCGCTGGAAGGTTGGTGGACCGAATGGCAAAGCTATACGCCGCTGGACGGATTTTGGACCGAGTGGCAAAACAATACGCCGCTGGAAGGTTGGTGGACCGAATGGCAAACCAATACGCCGCTGGACGGATTTTGGACCGAGTGGCAAAACAATACGCCGCTGGAAGGTTGGTGGACCGAAAGGCAAAGCAATACGCCGCTGGACGGATTTTGGACCGAGTGGCAAAACATTACGCCGCTGGAAGGTTGGTGGACCGAATGGCAAAGCAATACGCCGCTGGACGGATTGTGGACCGAAAGGCAAAGCAATACGCCGCTGGAAGGTTGGTGGACCGAATGGCAAACCAATACGCCGCTGGACGGATTTTGGACCGAATGGCAAAGCAATACGCCGCTGGAAGGTTGGTGGACCGAAAGGCAAAGCAATACGCCGCTGGAAGGTTGGTAGACCGAAAGGCAAAACAATACGCCGCTGGACGGATTTTGGACCGAGTGGCAAAACAATACGCCGCTGGAAGGTTGGTGGACCGAATGGCAAACCAATACGCCGCTGGAAGGTTGGTGGACCGAGTGGCAAAACAATACGCCCCTGGAAGGTGGGTGGACCGAATGGCAAAGCAATACGCCGCTGGAAGGTTGGTGGACCGAATGGCAATGCAATACGCCACTGGAAGGTTGGTGGACCGAGTGGCAAAACAATACGCCGCTGGAAGGTTGGTGGACCGAGTGACAAAACAATACGCCGCTGGAAGGTTGGTGGACCGAAAGGCAAAGCAATACGCCGCTGGACGGATTTTGGACCGAGTGGCAAAACAATACGCCGCTGGAAGGTTGGTGGACCGAATGGCAAAGCAATACGCCGCTGGACGGATTTTGGACCGAGTGGCAAAACAATACGCCGCTGGAAGGTTGGTAGACCGAAAGGCAAACCAATACGCCGCTGGAAGGTTGGTGGACCGAGTGGCAAAACAATACGCCGCTGGAAGGTTGGTGGACCGAATGGCAAAGCAATACGCCGCTGGATGGATTTTGATCCGAGTCGCAAAACATTACGCCGCTGGAAGGTTGGTGGACCGAATGGCAAAGCAATACGCCGCTGGAAGGTTGGTGGACCGAGTGGGAAAACAATACGCCGCTGGAAGGTTGGTGGACCGAATGGCAAACCAATACGCCGCTGGACGGATTTTGGACCGAGTGGCAAAACAATACGCCGCTGGAAGGTTGGTGGACCGAATGGCAAACCAATACGCCGCTGGACGGATTTTGGACCGAGTGGCAAAGCAATACGCCGCTGGAAGGTTGGTGGACCGAGTGGCAAAACAATACGCCGCTGGAAGGTTGGTGGACCGAATGGCAAAGCAATACGCCACTGGAAGGTTGGTGGACCGAGTGGCAAAACAATACGCCGCTGGAAGGTTGGTGGACCGAAAGGCAAAACAATACGCCGCTGGACGGATTTTGGACCGAATGGCAAAGCATTACGCCGCTGGAAAGTTGGTGGACCGAGTGGCAAAACAATACGCCGCTGGAAGGTTGGTGGACCGAATGGCAAACCAATACGCCGCTGGACGGATTTTGGACCGAGTGGCAAAGCAATACGCCGCTGGAAGGTTGGTGGACCGAAAGGCAAACCAATACGCCGCTGGACGGATTTTGGACCGAGTGGCAAAACAATACGCCGCTGGAAGGTTGGTGGACCGAATGGCAAACCAATACGCCGCTGGACGGATTTTGGACCGAGTGGCAAAACAATACGCCGCTGGAAGGTTGGTGGACCGAATGGCAAAGCAATACGCCGCTGGACGGATTGTGGACCGAGTGGCAAAACAATACGCCGCTGGAAGGTTGGTGGACCGAATGGCAAAGCAATACGCCACTGGAAGGTTGGTGGACCGAGTGGCAAAACAATACGCCGCTGGAAGGTTGGTGGACCGAAAGGCAAAACAATACGCCGCTGGACGGATTTTGGACCGAATGGCAAAGCATTACGCCGCTGGAAGGTTGGTGGACCGAGTGGCAAAACAATACGCCGCTGGAAGGTTGGTGGACCGAATGGCAAACCAATACGCCGCTGGACGGATTTTGGACCGAATGGCAAACGAATACGCCGCTGGAAGGTTGGTGGACCGAAAGGCAAACCAATACGCCGCTGGAAGGTTGGTAGACCGAAAGGCAAAACAATACGCCGCTGGACGGATTTTGGACCGAGTGGCAAAACATTACGCCGCTGGAAGGTTGGTGGACCGAATGGCAAACCAATACGCCGCTGGACGGATTTTGGACCGAGTGGCAAAGCAATACGCCGCTGGAAGGTTGGTGGACCGAGTGGCAAAACAATACGCCCCTGGAAGGTGGGTGGACCGAAAGGCAAACCAATACGCCGCTGGACGGATTTTGGACCGAGTGGCAAAGCAATACGCCGCTGGAAGGTTGGTGGACCGAATGGCAAAGCTATACGCCGCTGGACGGATTTTGGACCGAGTGGCAAAACAATACGCCGCTGGAAGGTTGGTGGACCGAATGGCAAACCAATACGCCGCTGGACGGATTTTGGACCGAGTGGCAAAACAATACGCCGCTGGAAGGTTGGTCGACCGAATGGCAAAGCTATACGCCGCTGGACGGATTTTGCACCGAGTGGCAAAACAATACGCCGCTGGAAGGTTGGTGGACCGAATGGCAAACCAATACGCCGCTGGACGGATTTTGGACCGAGTGGCAAAACTATACGCCGCTGGAAGGTTGGTGGACCGAAAGGCAAAGCAATACGCCGCTGGACGGATTTTGGACCGAGTGGCAAAGCAATACGCCGCTGGAAGGTTGGTGGACCGAATGGCAAAGCAATACGCCGCTGGACGGATTGTGGACCGAAAGGCAAAGCTATACGCCGCTTAAAGATTGGTTGACCGAAAGGCAAACCAATACGCCGCTGGAAGGTTGGTGGACCGAGTGGCAAAACAATACGCCGCTGGAAGGTTGGTGGACCGAATGGCAAACCATTACGCCGCTGGACGGATTTTGGACCGAATGGCAATGCAATACGCCGCTGGAAGGTTGGTGGACCGAAAGGCAAAGCAATACGCCGCTGGAAGGTTGGTAGACCGAGAGGCAAAACAATACGCCGCTGGACGGATTTTGGACCGAGTGGCAAAACAATACGCCGCTGGAAGGTTGGTGGACCGAATGGCAAACCAATACGCCGCTGGACGGATTTTGGACCGAGTGGCAAAGCAATACGCCGCTGGAAGGTTGGTGGACCGAGTGGCAAAACAATACGCCGCTGGAAGGTTGGTGGACCGAATGGCAAAGCAATACGCCGCTGGAAGGTTGGTGGACCGAATGGCAAAGCAATACGCCATTGGAAGGTTGGTGGACCGAAAGGCAAAACAATACGCCGCTGGAAGGTTGGTGGACCGAAAGGCAAAGCAATACGCCGCTGGACGGATTTTGGACCGAGTGGCAAAACAATACGCCGGTGGAAGGTTGGTGGACCGAATGGCAAAGCAATACGCCGCTGGACGGATTGTGGACCGAAAGGCAAAGCAATACGCCGCTGGAAGGTTGGTGGACCGAATGGCAAACCAATACGCCGCTGGACGGATTTTGGACCGAATGGCAAAGCAATACGCCGCTGGAAGGTTGGTGGACCGAAAGGCAAACCAATACGCCGCTGGAAGGTTGGTAGACCGAAAGGCAAAACAATACGCCGCTGGACGGATTTTGGACCGAGTGGCAAAACATTACGCCGCTGGAAGGTTGGTGGACCGAATGGCAAACCAATACGCTGCTGGACGGATTTTGGACCGAGTGGCAAAGCAATACGCCGCTGGAAGGTTGGTGGACCGAGTGGCAAAACAATACGCCCCTGGAAGGTGGGTGGACCGAAAGGCAAACCAATACGCCGCTGGACGGATTTTGGACCGAGTGGCAAAGCAATACGCCGCTGGAAGGTTGGTGGACCGAATGGCAAAGCTATACGCCGCTGGACGGATTTTGGACCGAGTGGCAAAACAATACGCCCCTGGAAGGTTGGTGGACCGAATGGCAAACCAATACGCCGCTGGACGGATTTTGGACCGAGTGGCAAAACAATACGCCGCTGGAAGGTTGGTGGACCGAAAGGCAAAGCTATACGCCGCTGGAAGGTTGGTAGACCGAAAGGCAAAACAATACGCCGCTGGACGGATTTTGGACCGAGTGGCAAAACAATACGCCGCTGGAAGGTTGGTGGACCGAATGGCAAACCAATACGCCGCTGGAAGGTTGGTGGACCGAATGGCAAACCAATACGCCGCTGGACGGATTTTGGACCGAGTGGCAAAACAATACGCCGCTGGAAGGTTGGTTTACCGAAAGGCAAAGCAATACGCCGCTGGACGGATTTTGGACCGAGTGGCAAAACAATACGCCGCTGGAAGGTTGGTGGACCGAATGGCAAAGCAATACGCCGCTGGACGGATTGTGGACCGAAAGGCAAAGCAATACGCCGCTGGAAGGTTGGTGGACCGAATGGCAAACCAATACGCCGCTGGACGGATTTTGGACCGAATGGCAAAGCAATACGCCGCTGGAAGGTTGGTGGACCGAAAGGCAAAGCAATACGCCGCTGGAAGGTTGGTGGACCGAATGGCAAAGCAATACGCCGCTGGACGGATTTTGGACCGAGTGGCAAAACATTACGCCGCTGGAAGGTTGGTGGACCGAATGGCAAAGCAATACGCCGCTGGACGGATTTTGGACCGAGTGGCAAAACAATACGCCGCTGGAAGGTTGGTGGACCGAATGGCAAACCAATACGCCGCTGGAGGGATTTTGGACCGAGTGGCAAAGCAATACGCCGCTGGAAGGTTGGTGGACCGAGTGGCAAAACAATACGCCGCTGGAAGGTTGGTGGACCGAATGGCAAAGCAATACGCCGCTGGAAGGTTGGTCGACCGAATGGCAAAGCAATACGCCACTGGAAGGTTGGTGGACCGAGTGGCAAAACAATACGCCGCTGGAAGGTTGGTGGACCGAAAGGCAAAGCAATACGCCGCTGGACGGATTTTGGACCGAATGGCAAAGCAATACGCCGCTGGAAGGTTGGTGGACCAAAAGGCAAACCAATATGCCGCTGGAAGGTTGGTAGACCGAAAGGCAAAACAATACGCCGCTAGACGGATTTTGGACCGAGTGGCAAAACATTACGCCGCTGGAAGGTTGGTGGACCGAATGGCAAACCAATACGCCGCTGGACGGATTTTGGACCGAGTGGCAAAGCAATACGCCGCTGGAAGGTTGGTGGACCGAGTGGCAAAACAATACGCCGCTGGAAGGTTGGTGGACCGAAAGGCAAAGCAATACGCCGCTGGACGGATTTTGGACCGAGTGGCAAAGCAATACGCCGCTGGAAGGTTGGTGGACCGAAAGGCAAACCAATACGCCGCTGGACGGATTTTGGACCGAGTGGCAAAACAATACGCCGCTGGAAGGTTGGTGGACCGAATGGCAAAGCAATACGCCGCTGGACGGATTGTGGACCGAAAGGCAAAGCTATACGCCGCTTAAAGGTTGGTTGACCGAAAGGCAAACCAATACGCCGCTGGAAGGTTGGTGGACCGAGTGGCAAAACAATACGCCGCTGGAAGGTTGGTGGACCGAATGGCAAACCAATACGCCGCTGGACGGATTTTGGACCGAATGGCAATGCAATACGCCGCTGGAAGGTTGGTGGACCGAAAGGCAAAGCAATACGCCGCTGGAAGGTTGGTAGACCGAAAGGCAAAACAATACGCCGCTGGACGGATTTTGGACCGAGTGGCAAAACAATACGCCGCTGGAAGGTTGGTGGACCGAATGGCAAACCAATACGCCGCTGGACGGATTTTGGACCGAGTGACAAAGCAATACGCCGCTGGAAGGTTGGTGGACCGAGTGGCAAAACAATACGCCGCTGGAAGGTTGGTGGACCGAATGGCAAAGCAATACGCCGCTGGAAGGTTGGTGGACCGAATGGCAAAGCAATACGCCACTGGAAGGTTGGTGGACCGAGTGGCAAAACAATACGCCGCTGGAAGGTTGGTGGACCGAAAGGCAAAGCAATACGCCGCTGGACGGATTTTGGACCGAGTGGCAAAACAATACGCCGCTGGAAGGTTGGTGGACCGAAAGGCAAAGCTATACGCCGCTGGACGGATTTTGGACCGAGTGGCAAAACAATACGCCGCTGGAAGGTTGGTGGACCGAAAGGCAAAGCAATACGCCGCTGGACGGATTGTGGACCGAAAGGCAAAGCAATACGCCGCTGGAAGGTTGGTGGACCGAATGGCAAAACAATACGCCGCTGGACGGATTTTGGACCGAGTGGCAAAACATTACGCCGCTGGAAGGTTGGTGGACCGAATGGCAAACCAATACGCCGCTGGACGGATTTTGGACCGAGTGGCAAAGCAATACGCCGCTGGAAGGTTGGTGGACCGAGTGGCAAAACAATACGCCCCTGGAAGGTGGGTGGACCGAAAGGCAAACCAATACGCCGCTGGACGGATTTTGGACCGAGTGGCAAAACAATACGCCGCTGGAAGGTTGGTGGACCGAATGGCAAAGCAATACGCCGCTGGACGGATTGTGGACCGAAAGGCAAAGCAATACGCCGCTGGAAGGTTGGTGGACCGAATGGCAAACCAATACGCCGCTGGACGGATTTTGGACCGAATGGCAAAGCAATACGCCGCTGGAAGGTTGGTGGACCGAAAGGCAAACCAATACGCCGCTGGAAGGTTGGTAGACCGAAAGGCAAAACAATACGCCGCTGGACGGATTTTGGACCGAGTGGCAAAACATTACGCCGCTGGAAGGTTGGTGGACCGAATGGCAAACCAATACGCCGCTGGACGGATTTTGGACCGAGTGGCAAAGCAATACGCCGCTGGAAGGTTGGTGGACCGAGTGGCAAAACAATACGCCCCTGGAAGGTGGGTGGACCGAAAGGCAAACCAATACGCCGCTGGACGGATTTTGGACCGAGTGGCAAAGCAATACGCCGCTGGAAGGTTGGTGGACCGAATGGCAAAGCTATACGCCGCTGGACGGATTTTGGACCGAGTGGCAAAACAATACGCCGCTGGAAGGTTGGTGGACCGAATGGCAAACCAATACGCCGCTGGACGGATTTTGGACCGAGTGGCAAAACAATACGCCGCTGGAAGGTTGGTGGACCGAAAGGCAAAGCAATACGCCGCTGGACGGATTTTGGACCGAGTGGCAAAACATTACGCCGCTGGAAGGTTGGTGGACCGAATGGCAAAGCAATACGCCGCTGGACGGATTGTGGACCGAAAGGCAAAGCAATACGCCGCTGGAAGGTTGGTGGACCGAATGGCAAACCAATACGCCGCTGGACGGATTTTGGACCGAATGGCAAAGCAATACGCCGCTGGAAGGTTGGTGGACCGAAAGGCAAAGCAATACGCCGCTGGAAGGTTGGTAGACCGAAAGGCAAAACAATACGCCGCTGGACGGATTTTGGACCGAGTGGCAAAACAATACGCCGCTGGACGGATTTTGGACCGAATGGCAAAGCAATACGCCGCTGGAAGGTTGGTGGACCGAAAGGCAAAGCAATACGCCGCTGGAAGGTTGGTAGACCGAAAGGCAAAACAATACGCCGCTGGACGGATTTTGGACCGAGTGGCAAAACAATACGCCGCTGGAAGGTTGGTGGACCGAATGGCAAACCAATACGCCGCTGGAAGGTTGGTGGACCGAGTGGCAAAACAATACGCCCCTGGAAGGTGGGTGGACCGAATGGCAAAGCAATACGCCGCTGGAAGGTTGGTGGACCGAATGGCAATGCAATACGCCACTGGAAGGTTGGTGGACCGAAAGGCAAAGCAATACGCCGCTGGAAGGTTGGTGGACCGAATGGCAAACCAATACGCCGCTGGACGGATTTTGGACCGAATGGCAAAGCAATACGCCGCTGGAAGGTTGGTGGACCGAAAGGCAAACCAATACGCCGCTGGAAGGTTGGTAGACCGAAAGGCAAAACAATACGCCGCTGGACGGATTTTGGACCGAGTGGCAAAACATTACGCCGCTGGAAGGTTGGTGGACCGAATGGCAAACCAATACGCCGCTGGACGGATTTTGGACCGAGTGGCAAAGCAATACGCCGCTGGAAGGTTGGTGGACCGAGTGGCAAAACAATACGCCCCTGGAAGGTGGGTGGACCGAAAGGCAAACCAATACGCCGCTGGACGGATTTTGGACCGAGTGGCAAAGCAATACGCCGCTGGAAGGTTGGTGGACCGAATGGCAAAGCTATACGCCGCTGGACGGATTTTGGACCGAGTGGCAAAACAATACGCCGCTGGAAGGTTGGTGGACCGAATGGCAAACCAATACGCCGCTGGACGGATTTTGGACCGAGTGGCAAAACAATACGCCGCTGGAAGGTTGGTGGACCGAAAGGCAAAGCAATACGCCGCTGGACGGATTTTGGACCGAGTGGCAAAACATTACGCCGCTGGAAGGTTGGTGGACCGAATGGCAAAGCAATACGCCGCTGGACGGATTGTGGACCGAAAGGCAAAGCAATACGCCGCTGGAAGGTTGGTGGACCGAATGGCAAACCAATACGCCGCTGGACGGATTTTGGACCGAATGGCAAAGCAATACGCCGCTGGAAGGTTGGTGGACCGAAAGGCAAAGCAATACGCCGCTGGAAGGTTGGTAGACCGAAAGGCAAAACAATACGCCGCTGGACGGATTTTGGACCGAGTGGCAAAACAATACGCCGCTGGAAGGTTGGTGGACCGAATGGCAAACCAATACGCCGCTGGAAGGTTGGTGGACCGAGTGGCAAAACAATACGCCCCTGGAAGGTGGGTGGACCGAATGGCAAAGCAATACGCCGCTGGAAGGTTGGTGGACCGAATGGCAATGCAATACGCCACTGGAAGGTTGGTGGACCGAGTGGCAAAACAATACGCCGCTGGAAGGTTGGTGGACCGAGTGACAAAACAATACGCCGCTGGAAGGTTGGTGGACCGAAAGGCAAAGCAATACGCCGCTGGACGGATTTTGGACCGAGTGGCAAAACAATACGCCGCTGGAAGGTTGGTGGACCGAATGGCAAAGCAATACGCCGCTGGACGGATTTTGGACCGAGTGGCAAAGCAATACGCCGCTGGAAGGTTGGTAGACCGAAAGGCAAACCAATACGCCGCTGGAAGGTTGGTGGACCGAATGGCAAAGCAATACGCCGCTGGACGGATTGTGGACCGAAAGGCAAAGCTATACGCCGCTTAAAGGTTGGTGGACCGAAAGGCAAACCAATACGCCGCTGGAAGGTTGGTGGACCGAAAGGCAAAGCAATACGCCGCTGGAAGGTTGGTAGACCGAAAGGCAAAACAATACGTCGCTGGACGGATTTTGGACCGAGTGGCAAAACAATACGCCACTGGAAGGTTGGTGGACCGAGTGGCAAAACAATACGCCGCTGGAAGGTTGGTGGACCGAAAGGCAAAACAATACGCCGCTGGACGGATTTTGGACCGAATGGCAAAGCATTACGCCGCTGGAAGGTTGGTGGACCGAGTGGCAAAACAATACGCCGCTGGAAGGTTGGTGGACCGAATGGCAAACCAATACGCCGCTGGACGGATTTTGGACCGAGTGGCAAAGCTATACGCCGCTGGAAGGTTGGTGGACCGAAAGGCAAAGCAATACGCCGCTGGAAGGTTGGTAGACCGAAAGGCAAACCAATACGCCGCTGGAAGGTTGGTGGACCGAGTGGCAAAACAATACGCCGCTGGAAGGTTGGTGGACCGAATGGCAAAGCAATACGCCGCTGGACGGATTTTGATCCGAGTCGCAAAACATTACGCCGCTGGAAGGTTGGTGGACCGAATGGCAAAGCAATACGCCGCTGGAAGGTTGGTGGACCGAGTGGGAAAACAATACGCCGCTGGAAGGTTGGTGGACCGAATGGCAAACCAATACGCCGCTGGACGGATTTTGGACCGAGTGGCAAAACAATACGCCGCTGGAAGGTTGGTGGACCGAATGGCAAACCAATACGCCGCTGGACGGATTTTGGACCGAGTGGTAAAGCAATACGCCGCTGGAAGGTTGGTGGACCGAGTGGCAAAACAATACGCCGCTGGAAGGTTGGTGGACCGAATGGCAAAGCAATACGCCACTGGAAGGTTGGTGGACCGAGTGGCAAAACAATACGCCGCTGGAAGGTTGGTGGACCGAAAGGCAAAACAATACGCCGCTGGACGGATTTTGGACCGAATGGCAAAGCATTACGCCGCTGGAAAGTTGGTGGACCGAGTGGCAAAACAATACGCCGCTGGAAGGTTGGTGGACCGAATGGCAAACCAATACGCCGCTGGACGGATTTTGGACCGAGTGGCAAAGCAATACGCCGCTGGAAGGTTGGTGGACCGAAAGGCAAACCAATACGCCGCTGGACGGATTTTGGACCGAGTGGCAAAACAATACGCCGCTGGAAGGTTGGTGGACCGAATGGCAAACCAATACGCCGCTGGACGGATTTTGGACCGAGTGGCAAAACAATACGCCGCTGGAAGGTTGGTGGACCGAATGGCAAAGCAATACGCCGCTGGACGGATTGTGGACCGAGTGGCAAAACAATACGCCGCTGGAAGGTTGGTGGTCCGAATGGCAAAGCAATACGCCACTGGAAGGTTGGTGGACCGAGTGGCAAAACAATACGCCGCTGGAAGGTTGGTGGACCGAAAGGCAAAACAATACGCCGCTGGACGGATTTTGGACCGAATGGCAAAGCATTACGCCGCTGGAAGGTTGGTGGACCGAGTAGCAAAACAATACGCCGCTGGAAGGTTGGTGGACCGAATGGCAAACCAATACGCCGCTGGACGGATTTTGGACCGAGTGGCAAAGCAATACGCCGCTGGAAGGTTGGTGGACCGAATGGCATAGCAATACGCCGCTGGACGGATTTTGGACCGAGTGGCAAAACAATACGCCGCTGGAAGGTTGGTGGACCGAAAGGCAATGAAATACGCCGCTGGACGGATTTTGGACCGAGTGGCAAAACAATACGCCGCTGGAAGGTTGGTGGACCGAATGGCAAACCAATACGCCGCTGGACGGATTTTGGACCGAGTGGCAAAGCAATACGCCGCTGGAAGGTTGGTGGACTGAAAGGCAAAGCAATACGCCGCTGGACGGATTGTGGACCGAAAGGCAAAACAGTACGCCGCTGGAAGGTTGGTGGACCGAATGGCAAAGCAATACGCCACTGGAAGGTTGGTGGACCGAGTGGCAAAACAATACGCCGCTGGAAGGTTGGTGGACCGAAAGGCAAAACAATACGCCGCTGGACGGATTTTGGACCGAATGGCAAAGCATTACGCCGCTGGAAGGTTGGTGGACCGAGTGGCAAAACAATACGCCGCTGGAAGGTTGGTGGACCGAATGGCATAGCAACACGCCGCTGGACGGATTTTGGACCGAGTGGCAAAACAATACGCCGCTGGAAGGTTGGTGGACCGAAAGGCAATGAAATACGCCGCTGGACGGATTTTGGACCGAGTGGCAAAACAATACGCCGCTGGAAGGTTGGTGGACCGAATGGCAAACCAATACGCCGCTGGACGGATTTTGGACCGAGTGGCAAAGCAATACGCCGCTGGAAGGTTGGTGGACCGTATGGCAAAGCAATACGCCGCTGGACGGATTTTGGACCGAGTGGCAAAACAATACGCCGCTGGAAGGTTGGTGGACCGAAAGGCAAAGCTATACGCCGCTGGACGGATTTTGGACCGAGTGGCAAAACAATACGCCGCTGGAAGGTTGGTGGACCGAAAGGCAAAGCAATACGCCGCTGGACGGATTGTGGACCGAAAGGCAAAGCAATACGCCGCTGGAAGGTTGGTGGACCGAATGGCAAAACAATACGCCGCTGGACGGATTTTGGACCGAGTGGCAAAACAATACGCCGCTGGAAGGTTGGTGGACCGAAAGGCAAAGCAATACGCCGCTGGACGGATTTTGGACCGAGTGGCAAAACAATACGCCGCTGGAAGGTTGGTCGACCGAATGGCAAAGCTATACGCCGCTGGACGGATTTTGCACCGAGTGGCAAAACAATACGCCGCTGGAAGGTTGGTGGACCGAATGGCAAACCAATACGCCGCTGGACGGATTTTGGACCGAGTGGCAAAACTATACTACGCTGGAAGGTTGGTGGACCGAAAGGCAAAGCAATACGCCGCTGGACGGATTTTGGACCGAGTGGCAAAGCAATACGCCGCTGGAAGGTTGGTGGACCGAATGGCAAAGCAATACGCCGCTGGACGGATTGTGGACCGAAAGGCAAAGCTATACGCCGCTTAAAGGTTGGTTGACCGAAAGGCAAACCAATACGCCGCTGGAAGGTTGGTGGACCGAGTGGCAAAACAATACGCCGCTGGAAGGTGGGTGGACCGAAAGGCAAACCAATACGCCGCTGGACGGATTTTGGACCGAGTGGCAAAGCAATACGCCGCTGGAAGGTTGGTGGACCGAATGGCAAAGCTATACGCCGCTGGACGGATTTTGGACCGAGTGGCAAAACAATACGCCCCTGGAAGGTTGGTGGACCGAATGGCAAACCAATACGCCGCTGGACGGATTTTGGACCGAGTGGCAAAACAATACGCCGCTGGAAGGTTGGTGGACCGAAAGGCAAAGCAATACGCCGCTGGAAGGTTGGTAGACCGAAAGGCAAAACAATACGCCGCTGGACGGATTTTGGACCGAGTGGCAAAACAATACGCCGCTGGAAGGTTGGTGGACCGAATGGCAAACCAATACGCCGCTGGAAGGTTGGTGGACCGAATGGCAAACCAATACGCCGCTGGACGGATTTTGGACCGAGTGGCAAAACAATACGCCGCTGGAAGTTTGGTGGACCGAAAGGCAAAGCAATACGCCGCTGGACGGATTTTGGACCGAGTGGCAAAACAATACGCCGCTGGAAGGTTGGTGGACCGAATGGCAAAGCGATACGCCGCTGGACGGATTGTGGACCGAAAGGCAAAGCATTACGCCGCTGGAAGGTTGGTGGACCGAATGGCAAAGCAATACGCCGCTGGACGGATTTTGGACTGAGTGGCAAAGCAATACGCCGCTGGAAGGTTGGTAGACCGAAAGGCAAACCAATACGCCGCTGGAAGGTTGGTGGACCGAATGGCAAAGCAATACGCCGCTGGACGGATTGTGGACCGAAAGGCAAAGCTATACGCCGCTTAAAGGTTGGTGGACCGAAAGGCAAACCAATACGCCGCTGGAAGGTTGGTGGACCGAGTGGCAAAACAATACGCCGGTGGAAGGTTGGTGGACCGAATGGCAAACCAATACGCCGCTGGACGGATTTTGGACCGAATGGCAAAGCAATACGCCGCTGGAAGGTTGGTGGACCGAGTGGCAAAACAATACGCCGCTGGAAGGTTGGTGGACCGAATGGCAAAGCAATACGCCGCTGGACGGATTTTGGACCGAGTGGCAAAACATTACGCCGCTGGAAGGTTGGTGGACCGAATGGCAAAGCAATACGCCGCTGGACGGATTTTGGACCGAGTGGCAAAACAATACGCCGCTGGAAGGTTGGTGGACCGAATGGCAAACCAATACGCCGCTGGAGGGATTTTGGACCGAGTGGCAAAGCAATACGCCGCTGGAAGGTTGGTGGACCGAGTGGCAAAACAATACGCCGCTGGAAGGTTGGTGGACCGAATGGCAAAGCAATACGCCGCTGGAAGGTTGGTCGACCGAATGGCAAAGCAATACGCCACTGGAAGGTTGGTGGACCGAGTGGCAAAACAATACGCCGCTGGAAGGTTGGTGGACCGAATGGCAAAGCAATACGCCGCTGGACGGATTGTGGACCGAAAGGCAAAGCTATACGCCGCTTAAAGGTTGGTTGACCGAAAGGCAAACCAATACGCCGCTGGAAGGTTGGTGGACCGAGTGGCAAAACAATACGCCGCTGGAAGGTTGGTGGACCGAATGGCAAACCAATACGCCGCTGGACGGATTTTGGACCGAATGGCAATGCAATACGCCGCTGGAAGGTTGGTGGACCGAAAGGCAAAGCAATACGCCGCTGGAAGGTTGGTAGACCGAAAGGCAAAACAATACGCCGCTGGACGGATTTTGGACCGAGTGGCAAAACAATACGCCGCTGGAAGGTTGGTGGACCGAATGGCAAACCAATACGCCGCTGGACGGATTTTGGACCGAGTGACAAAGCAATACGCCGCTGGAAGGTTGGTGGACCGAGTGGCAAAACAATACGCCGCTGGAAGGTTGGTGGACCGAATGGCAAAGCAATACGCCGCTGGAAGGTTGGTGGACCGAATGGCAAAGCAATACGCCACTGGAAGGTTGGTGGACCGAGTGGCAAAACAATACGCCGCTGGAAGGTTGGTGGACCGAGTGACAAAACAATACGCCGCTGGAAGGTTGGTGGACCGAAAGGCAAAGCAATACGCCGCTGGACGGATTTTGGACCGAGTGGCAAAACAATACGCCGCTGGAAGGTTGGTGGACCGAAAGGCAAAGCTATACGCCGCTGGACGGATTTTGGACCGAGTGGCAAAACAATACGCCGCTGGAAGGTTGGTGGACCGAAAGGCAAAGCAATACGCCGCTGGACGGATTGTGGACCGAAAGGCAAATCAATACGCCGCTGGAAGGTTGGTGGACCGAATGGCAAAACAATACGCCGCTGGAAGGTTGGTGGACCGAATGGCATACCAATACGCCGCTGGACGGATTTTGGACCGAGTGGCAAAGCAATACGCCGCTGGAAGGTTGGTGGACCGTATGGCAAAGCAGTACGCCGCTGGACGGATTTTGGACCGAGTGGCAAAACAATACGCCGCTGGAAGGTTGGTGGACCGAAAGGCAAAGCTATACGCCGCTGGACGGATTGTGGACCGAAAGGCAAAGCAATACGCCGCTGGAAGGTTGGTGGACCGAATGGCAAAACAATACGCCGCTGGACGGATTTTGGACCGAGTGGCAAAACAATACGCCGCTGGAAGGTTGGTGGACCGAATGGCAAAGCAATACGCCGCTGGAAGGTTGGTGGACCGAATGGCAAAGCAATACGCCGCTGGAAGGTTGGTAGACCGAAAGGCAAACCAATACGCCGCTGGACGGATTTTGGACCGAGTGGCAAAGCAATACGCCGCTGGAAGGTTGGTGGACCGAATGGCAAAGCTATACGCCGCTGGACGGATTTTGGACCGAGTGGCAAAACAATACGCCGCAGGAAGGTTGGTGGACCGAAAGGCAAAGCTATACGCCGCTGGACGGATTTTGGACCGAGTGGCAAAACAATACGCCGCTGGAAGGTTGGTGGACCGAAAGGCAAACCAATACGCCGCTGGAAGGTTGGTAGACCGAAAGGCAAAACAATACGCCGCTGGAAGGTTGGTGGACCGAAAGGCAAAGCAATACGCCGCTGGACGGATTTTGGACCGAGTGGCAAAACAATACGCCGGTGGAAGGTTGGTGGACCGAATGGCAAAGCAATACGCCGCTGGACGGATTGTGGACCGAAAGGCAAAGCAATACGCCGCTGGAAGGTTGGTGGACCGAATGGCAAACCAATACGCCGCTGGACGGATTTTGGACCGAATGGCAAAGCAATACGCCGCTGGAAGGTTGGTGGACCGAAAGGCAAACCAATACGCCGCTGGAAGGTTGGTAGACCGAAAGGCAAAACAATACGCCGCTGGACGGATTTTGGACCGAGTGGCAAAACATTACGCCGCTGGAAGGTTGGTAGACCGAAAGGCAAAACAATACGCCGCTGGAAGGTTGGTGGACCGAAAGGCAAAGCAATACGCCGCTGGACGGATTTTGGACCGAGTGGCAAAACAATACGCCGGTGGAAGGTTGGTGGACCGAATGGCAAAGCAATACGCCGCTGGACGGATTGTGGACCGAAAGGCAAAGCAATACGCCGCTGGAAGGTTGGTGGACCGAATGGCAAACCAATACGCCGCTGGACGGATTTTGGACCGAATGGCAAAGCAATACGCCGCTGGAAGGTTGGTGGACCGAAAGGCAAACCAATACGCCGCTGGAAGGTTGGTAGACCGAAAGGCAAAACAATACGCCGCTGGACGGATTTTGGACCGAGTGGCAAAACATTACGCCGCTGGAAGGTTGGTGGACCGAATGGCAAACCAATACGCCGCTGGACGGATTTTGGACCGAGTGGCAAAGCAATACGCCGCTGGAAGGTTGGTGGACCGAGTGGCAAAACAATACGCCCCTGGAAGGTGGGTGGACCGAAAGGCAAACCAATACGCCGCTGGACGGATTTTGGACCGAATGGCAAAGCAATACGCCGCTGGAAGGTTGGTGGACCGAATGGCAAACCAATACGCCGCTGGACGGATTTTGGACCGAGTGGCAAAACAATACGCCGCTGGAAGGTTGGTGGACCGAAAGGCAAAGCAATACGCCGCTGGAAGGTTGGTGGACCGAATGGCAAACCAATACGCCGCTGGACGGATTTTGGACCGAATGGCAAAGCAATACGCCGCTGGAAGGTTGGTGGACCGAAAGGCAAAGCAATACGCCGCTGGAAGGTTGGTAGACCGAAAGGCAAAACAATACGCCGCTGGACGGATTTTGGACCGAGTGGCAAAACAATACGCCGCTGGAAGGTTGGTGGACCGAATGGCAAACCAATACGCCGCTGGAAGGTTGGTGGACCGAGTGGCAAAACAATACGCCCCTGGAAGGTGGGTGGACCGAATGGCAAAGCAATACGCCGCTGGAAGGTTGGTGGACCGAATGGCAAAACAATACGCCGCTGGACGGATTTTGGACCGAGTGGCAAAACAATACGCCGCTGGAAGGTTGGTGGACCGAATGGCAAAGCAATACGCCGCTGGAAGGTTGGTGGACCGAATGGCAAAGCAATACGCCGCTGGAAGGTTGGTAGACCGAAAGGCAAACCAATACGCCGCTGGACGGATTTTGGACCGAGTGGCAAAGCAATACGCCGCTGGAAGGTTGGTGGACCGAATGGCAAAGCTATACGCCGCTGGACGGATTTTGGACCGAGTGGCAAAACAATACGCCGCTGGAAGGTTGGTGGACCGAAAGGCAAAGCTATACGCCGCTGGACGGATTTTGGACCGAGTGGCAAAACAATACGCCGCTGGAAGGTTGGTGGACCGAAAGGCAAACCAATACGCCGCTGGAAGGTTGGTAGACCGAAAGGCAAAACAATACGCCGCTGGACGGATTTTGGACCGAGTGGCAAAACATTACGCCGCTGGAAGGTTGGTGGACCGAATGGCAAACCAATACGCCGCTGGACGGATTTTGGACCGAGTGGCAAAGCAATACGCCGCTGGAAGGTTGGTGGACCGAGTGGCAAAACAATACGCCGCTGGAAGGTTGGTGGACCGAATGGCAAACCAATACGCCGCTGGACGGATTTTGGACCGAGTGGCAAAGCAATACGCCGCTGGAAGGTTGGTGGACCGAAAGGCAAAGCTATACGCCGCTGGAAGGTTGGTAGACCGAATGGCAAACCAATACGCCGCTGGACGGATTTTGGACCGAATGGCAAACCAATACGCCGGTGGACGGATTTTGGACCGAGTGGCAAAGCAATACGTCGTTGGAAGGTTGGTGGACCGAAAGGCAAAGCATTACGCCGCTGGAAGGTTGGTAGACCGAAAGGCAAACCAATACGCCGCTGGAAGGTTGGTGGACCGAGTGGCAAAACAATACGCCGCTGGAAGGTTGGTGGACCGAATGGCAAAGCAATACGCCGCTGGACGGATTTTGGACCGAGTGGCAAAACATTACGCCGCTGGAAGGTTGGTGGACCGAATGGCAAAGCAATACGCCGCTGGACGGATTTTGGACCGAGTGGCAAAACAATACGCCGCTGGAAGGTTGGTGGACCGAATGGCAAACCAATACGCCGCTGGACGGATTTTGGACCGAGTGGCAAAGCAATACGCCGCTGGAAGGTTGGTGGACCGAGTGGCAAAACAATACGCCGCTGGAAGGTTGGTGGACCGAATGGCAAAGCAATACGCCGCTGGAAGGTTGGTGGACCGAATGGCAAAGCAATACGCCACTGGAAGGTTGGTGGACCGAGTGGCAAAACAATACGCCGCTGGAAGGTTGGTGGACCGAAAGGCAAAGCAATACGCCGCTGGACGGATTTTGGACCGAAGGGCAAAGCAATACGCCGCTGGAAGGTTGGTGGACCAAAAGGCAAACCAATACGCCGCTGGACGGATTTTGGACCGAGTGGCAAAGCAATACGCCGCTGGAAGATTGGTGGACCGAATGGCAAACCACTACGCCGCTGGACGGATTTTGGACCGAGTAGCAAAACAATACGCCGCTGGAAGGTTGGTGGACCGAAAGGCAAACCAATACGCCGCTGGACGGATTTTGGACCGAGTGGCAAAACAATACGCCGCTGGAAGGTTGGTGGACCGAATGGCAAAGCAATACGCCGCTGGACGGATTGTGGACCGAAAGGCAAAGGTATACGCCGCTTAAAGGTTGGTTGACCGAAAGGCAAACCAATACGCCGCTGGAAGGTTGGTGGACCGAGTGGCAAAACAATACGCCGCTGGAAGGTTGGTGGACCGAATGGCAAACCAATACGCCGCTGGACGGATTTTGGACCGAATGGCAATGCAATACGCCGCTGGAAGGTTGGTGGACCGAAAGGCAAAGCAATACGCCGCTGGAAGGTTGGTAGACCGAAAGGCAAAACAATACGCCGCTGGACGGATTTTGGACCGAGTGGCAAAACAATACGCCGCTGGAAGGTTGGTGGACCGAATGGCAAACCAATACGCCGCTGGACGGATTTTTGACCGAGTGACAAAGCAATACGCCGCTGGAAGGTTGGTGGACCGAGTGGCAAAACAATACGCCGCTGGAAGGTTGGTGGACCGAATGGCAAAGCAATACGCCGCTGGAAGGTTGGTGGACCGAATGGCAAAGCAATACGCCACTGGAAGGTTGGTGGACCGAGTGGCAAAACAATACGCCGCTGGAAGGTTGGTGGACCGAAAGGCAAAACAACACGCCGCTGGACGGATTTTGGACCGAATGGCAAAGCATTACGCCGCTGGAAGGTTGGTGGACCGAGTGGCAAAACAATACGCCGCTGGAAGGTTGGTGGACCGAAAGGCCAGGCTATACGCCGCTGGACGGATTTTGGACCGAGTGGCAAAACAATACGCCGCTGGAAGGTTGGTGGACCGAAAGGCAAAGCAATACGCCGCTGGACGGATTGTGGACCGAAAGGCAAAGCAATACGCCGCTGGAAGGTTGGTGGACCGAATGGCAAAACAATACGCCGCTGGAAGGTTGGTGGACCGAATGGCATACCAATACGCCGCTGGACGGATTTTGGACCGAGTGGCAAAACAATACGCCGCTGGAAGGTTGGTGGACCGAAAGGCAAAGCAATACGCCGCTGGAAGGTTGGTAGAACGAAAGGCAAAACAATACGCCGCTGGACGGATTTTGGACCGAGTGGCAAAACAATACGCCGCTGGAAGGTTGGTGGACCGAATGGCAAACCAATACGCCGCTGGAAGGTTGGTGGACCGAGTGGCAAAACAATACGCCCCTGGACGGATTTTGGACCGAATGGCAAAGCAATACGCCGCTGGAAGGTTGGTGGACCGAAAGGCAAAGCAATACGCCGCTGGAAGGTTGGTAGACCGAAAGGCAAAGCAATACGCCGCTGGACGGATTGTGGACCGAAAGGCAAAGCAATACGCCGCTGGAAGGTTGCTGGACCGAATGGCAAAACAATACGCCACTGGAAGGTTGGTGGACCGAGTGGCAAAACAATACGCCGCTGGAAGGTTGGTGGACCGAAAGGCAACACAATACGCCGCTGGACGGATTTTGGACCGAATGGCAAAGCATTACGCCGCTGGAAGGTTGGTGGACCGAGTGGCAAAACAATACGCCGCTGGAAGGTTGGTGGACCGAAAGGCCAGGCTATACGCCGCTGGACGGATTTTGGACCGAGTGGCAAAACAATACGCCGCTGGAAGGTTGGTGGACCGAAAGGCAAAGCAATACGCCGCTGGACGGATTGTGGACCGAAAGGCAAAGCAATACGCCGCTGGAAGGTTGGTGGACCGAATGGCAAAACAATACGCCGCTGGAAGGTTGGTGGACCGAATGGCATACCAATACGCCGCTGGACGGATTTTGGACCGAGTGGCAAAACAATACGCCGCTGGAAGGTTGGTGGACCGAAAGGCAAAGCAATACGCCGCTGGAAGGTTGGTAGACCGAAAGGCAAAACAATACGCGGCTGGACGGATTTTGGACCGAGTGGCAAAACAATACGCCGCTGGAAGGTTGGTGGACCGAATGGCAAACCAATACGCCGCTGGAAGGTTGGTGGACCGAGTGGCAAAACAATACGCCCCTGGACGGATTTTGGACCGAATGGCAAAGCAATACGCCGCTGGAAGGTTGGTGGACCGAAAGGCAAAGCAATACGCCGCTGGAAGGTTGGTAGACCGAAAGGCAAAGCAATACGCCGCTGGACGGATTGTGGACCGAAAGGCAAAGCAATACGCCGCTGGAAGGTTGGTGGACCGAATGGCAAACCAATACGCCGCTGGACGGATTTTTTGACCGAATGGCAAAGCAATACGCCGCTGGAAGGTTGGTGGACCGAAAGGCAAAGCAATACGCCGCTGGAAGGTTGGTAGACCGAAAGGCAAAACAATACGCCGCTGGACGGATTTTGGACCGAGTGGCAAAACAATACGCCGCTGGAAGGTTGGTGGACCGAATGGCAAACCAATACGCCGCTGGAAGGTTGGTGGACCGAGTGGCAAAACAATACGCCCCTGGAAGGTGGGTGGACCGAATGGCAAAGCAATACGCCGCTGGAAGGTTGGTGGACCGAATGGCAATGCAATACGCCACTGGAAGGTTGGTGGACCGAGTGGCAAAACAATACGCCGCTGGAAGGTTGGTGGACCGAGTGACAAAACAATACGCCGCTGGAAGGTTGGTGGACCGAAAGGCAAAGCAATACGCCGCTGGACGGATTTTGGACCGAGTGGCAAAACAATACGCCGCTGGAAGGTTGGTGGACCGAATGGCAAAGCAATACGCCGCTGGACGGATTGTGGACCGAAAGGCAAAGCAATACGCCGCTGGAAGGTTGGTGGACCGAATGGCAAAGCAATACGCCGCTGGACGGATTTTGGACTGAGTGGCAAAGCAATACGCCGCTGGAAGGTTGGTAGACCGAAAGGCAAAGCAATACGCCGCTGGACGGATTGTGGACCGAAAGGCAAAGCAATACGCCGCTGGAAGGTTGGTGGACCGAATGGCAAAACAATACGCCGCTGGAAGGTTGGTGGACCGAATGGCATACCAATACGCCGCTGGACGGATTTTGGACCGAGTGGCAAAACAATACGCCGCTGGAAGGTTGGTGGACCGAAAGGCAAAGCAATACGCCGCTGGAAGGTTGGTAGACCGAAAGGCAAAACAATACGCGGCTGGACGGATTTTGGACCGAGTGGCAAAACAATACGCCGCTGGAAGGTTGGTGGACCGAATGGCAAACCAATACGCCGCTGGAAGGTTGGTGGACCGAGTGGCAAAACAATACGCCCCTGGACGGATTTTGGACCGAATGGCAAAGCAATACGCCGCTGGAAGGTTGGTGGACCGAAAGGCAAAGCAATACGCCGCTGGAAGGTTGGTAGACCGAAAGGCAAAGCAATACGCCGCTGGACGGATTGTGGACCGAAAGGCAAAGCAATACGCCGCTGGAAGGTTGGTGGACCGAATGGCAAACCAATACGCCGCTGGACGGATTTTTTGACCGAATGGCAAAGCAATACGCCGCTGGAAGGTTGGTGGACCGAAAGGCAAAGCAATACGCCGCTGGAAGGTTGGTAGACCGAAAGGCAAAACAATACGCCGCTGGACGGATTTTGGACCGAGTGGCAAAACAATACGCCGCTGGAAGGTTGGTGGACCGAATGGCAAACCAATACGCCGCTGGAAGGTTGGTGGACCGAGTGGCAAAACAATACGCCGCTGGATGGTTGGTGGACCGAGTGACAAAACAATACGCCGCTGGAAGGTTGGTGGACCGAAAGGCAAAGCAATACGCCGCTGGACGGATTTTGGACCGAGTGGCAAAACAATACGCCGCTGGAAGGTTGGTGGACCGAATGGCAAAGCAATACGCCGCTGGACGGATTGTGGACCGAAAGGCAAAGCAATACGCCGCTGGAAGGTTGGTGGACCGAATGGCAAAGCAATACGCCGCTGGACGGATTTTGGACTGAGTGGCAAAGCAATACGCCGCTGGAAGGTTGGTAGACCGAAAGGCAAACCAATACGCCGCTGGAAGGTTGGTGGACCGAATGGCAAAGCAATACGCCGCTGGACGGATTGTGGACCGAAAGGCAAAGCTATACGCCGCTTAAAGGTTGGTGGACCGAAAGGCAAACCAATACGCCGCTGGAAGGTTGGTGGACCGAGTGGCAAAACAATACGCCGCTGGAAGGTTGGTGGACCGAATGCCAAACCAATACGCCGCTGGACGGATTTTGGACCGAATGGCAAAGCAATAGGCCGCTGGAAGGTTGGTGGACCGAGTGGCAAAACAATACGCCGCTGGAAGGTTGGTGGACCGAATGGCAAACCAATACGCCGCTGGACGGATTTTGGACCGAATGGCAAAGCAATACGCCGCTGGAAGGTTGGTGGACTGAAAGGCAAAGCAATACGCCGCTGGAAGGTTGGTAGACCGAAAGGCAAAACAATACGCCGCTGGACGGATTTTGGACCGAGTGGCAAAACAATACGCCACTGGAAGGTTGGTGGACCGAGTGGCAAAACAATACGCCGCTGGAAGGTTGGTGGACCGAAAGGCAAAACAATACGCCGCTGGACGGATTTTGGACCGAATGGCAAAGCATTACGCCGCTGGAAGGTTGGTGGACCGAGTGGCAAAACAATACGCCGCTGGAAGGTTGGTGGACCGAATGGCAAACCAATACGCCGCTGGACGGATTTTGGACCGAGTGGCAAAGCAATACGTCGTTGGAAGGTTGGTGGACCGAAAGGCAAAGCATTACGCCGCTGGAAGGTTGGTAGACCGAAAGGCAAACCAATACGCCGCTGGAAGGTTGGTGAACCGAGTGGCAAAACAATACGCCGCTGGAAGGTTGGTGGACCGAATGGCAAAGCAATACGCCGCTGGACGGATTTTGGACCGAGTGGCAAAACAATACGTCGTTGGAAGGTTGGTGGACCGAAAGGCAAAGCATTACGCCGCTGGAAGGTTGGTAGACCGAAAGGCAAACCAATACGCCGCTGGAAGGTTGGTGAACCGAGTGGCAAAACAATACGCCGCTGGAAGGTTGGTGGACCGAATGGCAAAGCAATACGCCGCTGGACGGATTTTGGACCGAGTGGCAAAACATTACGCCGCTGGAAGGTTGGTGGACCGAATGGCAAACCATTACGCCGCTGGACGGCTTTTGGACCGAGTGGCAAAGCAGTACGCCGCTGGAAGGTTGGTGGACCGAGTGACAAAACAATACGCCCCTGGAAGGTGGGTGAACCGAAAGGCAAACCAATACGCCGCTGGATTGATTTTGGACCGAGTGGCAAAGCAATACGCCGCTGGAAGGTTGGTGGACCGAATGGCAAATCAATACGCCGCTGGAAGGTTGGTAGACCGAAAGGCAAAACAATACGCCGCTGGACGGATTTTGGACCGAGTGGCAAAACATTACGCCGCTGGAAGGTTGGTGGACCGAATGGCAAACCATTACGCCGCTGGACGGCTTTTGGACCGAGTGGCAAAGCAGTACGCCGCTGGAAGGTTGGTGGACCGAGTGACAAAACAATACGCCCCTGGAAGGTGGGTGAACCGAAAGGCAAACCAATACGCCGCTGGATTGATTTTGGACCGAGTGGCAAAGCAATACGCCGCTGGAAGGTTGGTGGACCGAATGGCAAACCAATACGCCGCTGGACGGATTTTGGACCGAGTAGCAAAACAATACGCCGCTGGAAGGTTGGTGGACCGAAAGGCAAAGCAATACGCCGCTGGACGGATTTTGGACCGAGTGGCAAAGCAATACGCCGCTGGAAGGTTGGTGGACCGAAAGGCAAACCAATACGCCGCTGGACGGATTTTGGACCGAGTGGCAAAACAATACGTCGTTGGAAGGTTGGTGGACCGAAAGGCAAAGCAATACGCCGCTGGAAGGTTGGTAGACAGAAAGGCAAACCTATACGCCGCTGGAAGGTTGGTGGACCGAGTGGCAAAACAATACGCCGCTGGAAGGTTGGTGGACCGAATGTGAAAGCAATACGCCGCTGGACGGATTTTGGACCGAGTGGCAAAACATTACGCCGCTGGAAGGTTGGTGGACCGAATGGCAAAGCAATACGCCGCTGGACGGATTTTGGACCGAGTGGCAAAACAATACGCCGCTGGAAGGTTGGTGGACCGAAAGGCAAAGCAATACGCCGCTGGACGGATTGTGGACCGAAAGGCAAAGCAATACGCCGCTGGAAGGTTGGTGGACCGAGTGGCAAAACAATACGCCGCTGGAAGGTTGGTGGACCGAATGGCAAACCAATACACCGCTGGACGGATTTTGGACCGAGTAGCAAAACAATACGCCGCTGGAAGGTTGGTGGACCGAAAGGCAAAGCAATACGCCGCTGGACGGATTTTGGACCGAGTGGCAAAACAATACGCCGCTGGAAGGTTGGTGGACCGAAAGGCAAACCAATACGCCGCTGGAAGGTTGGTGGACCGAGTGGCAAAACAATACGCCGCTGGAAGGTTGGTGGACCGAATGGCAAACCAATACGCCGCTGGACGGATTTTGGACCGAATGGCAATGCAATACGCCGCTGGAAGGTTGGTGGACCGAAAGGCAAAGCAATACGCCGCTGGAAGGTTGGTAGACCGAAAGGCAAAACAATACGCCGCTGGACGGATTTTGGACCGAGTGGCAAAACAATACGCCGCTGGAAGGTTGGTGGACCGAATGGCAAACCAGTACGCCGCTGGACGGATTTTTGACCGAGTGACAAAGCAATACGCCGCTGGAAGGTTGGTGGACCGAGTGGCAAAACAATACGCCGCTGGAAGGTTGGTGGACCGAATGGCAAAGCAATACGCCGCTGGAAGGTTGGTGGACCGAATGGCAAAGCAATACGCCACTGGAAGGTTGGTGGACCGAGTGGCAAAACAATACGCCGCTGGAAGGTTGGTGGACCGAAAGGCAAAACAATACGCCGCTGGACGGATTTTGGACCGAATGGCAAAGCATTACGCCGCTGGAAGGTTAGTGGACCGAGTGGCAAAACAATACGCCGCTGGAAGGTTGGTGGACCGAAAGGCAAAGCTATACGCCGCTGGACGGATTTTGGACCGAGTGGCAAAACAATACGCCGCTGGAAGGTTGGTGGACCGAAAGGCAAAGCAATACGCCGCTGGACGGATTGTGGACCGAAAGGCAAAGCAATACGCCGCTGGAAGGTTGGTGGACCGAATGGCAAAACAATACGCCGCTGGAAGGTTGGTGGACCGAATGGCATACCAATACGCCGCTGGACGGATTTTGGACCGAGTGGCAAAGCAATACGCCGCTGGAAGGTTGGTGGACCGTATGGCAAAGCAGTACGCCGCTGGACGGATTTTGGACCGAGTGGCAAAACAATACGCCGCTGGAAGGTTGGTGGACCGAAAGGCAAAGCTATACGCCGCTGGACGGATTTTGGACCGAGTGGCAAAACAATACGCCGCTGGAAGGTTGGTGGACCGAAAGGCAAAGCAATACGCCGCTGGACGGATTGTGGACCGAAAGGCAAAGCAATACGCCGCTGGAAGGTTGGTGGACCGAATGGCAAAACAATACGCCGCTGGACGGATTTTGGACCGAGTGGCAAAACAATACGCCGCTGGAAGGTTGGTGGACCGAATGGCAAAGCAATACGCCGCTGGAAGGTTGGTGGACCGAATGGCAAAGCAATACGCCGCTAGAAGGTTGGTAGACCGAAAGGCAAACCAATACGCCGCTGGACGGATTTTGGACCGAGTGGCAAAGCAATACGCCGCTGGAAGGTTGGTGGACCGAATGGCAAAGCTATACGCCGCTGGACGGATTTTGGACCGAGTGGCAAAACAATACGCCGCTGGAAGGTTGGTGGACCGAAAGGCAAAGCTATACGCCGCTGGACGGATTTTGGACCGAGTGGCAAAACAATACGCCGCTGGAAGGTTGGTGGACCGAAAGGCAAACCAATACGCCGCTGGAAGGTTGGTAGACCGAAAGGCAAAACAATACGCCGCTGGTAGGTTGGTGGACCGAAAGGCAAAGCAATACGCCGCTGGACGGATTTTGGACCGAGTGGCAAAACAATACGCCGGTGGAAGGTTGGTGGACCGAATGGCAAAGCAATACGCCGCTGGACGGATTGTGGACCGAAAGGCAAAGCAATACGCCGCTGGAAGGTTGGTGGACCGAGTGGCAAAACAATACGCCCCTGGAAGGTGGGTGGACCGAAAGGCAAACCAATACGCCGCTGGACGGATTTTGGACCGAGTGGCAAAGCAATACGCCGCTGGAAGGTTGGTGGACCGAATGGCAAAGCTATACGCCGCTGCACGGATTTTGGACCGAGTGGCAAAACAATACGCCGCTGGAAGGTTGGTGGACCGAATGGCAAAGCAATACGCCGCTGGACGGATTGTGGACCGAAAGGCAAAGCAATACGCCGCTGGAAGGTTGGTGGACCGAATGGCAAACCAATACGCCGCTGGACGGATTTTGGACCGAATGGCAAAGCAATACGCCGCTGGAAGGTTGGTAGACCGAATGGCAAAGCTATACGCCGCTGGACGGATTTTGGACCGAGTGGCAAAACAATACGCCGCTGGAAGGTTGGTGGACCGAAAGGCAAAGCTATACGCCGCTGGACGGATTTTGGACCGAGTGGCAAAACAATACGCCGCTGGAAGGTTGGTGGACCGAAAGGCAAACCAATACGCCGCTGGAAGGTTGGTAGACCGAAAGGCAAAACAATACGCCGCTGGTAGGTTGGTGGACCGAAAGGCAAAGCAATACGCCGCTGGACGGATTTTGGACCGAGTGGCAAAACAATACGCCGGTGGAAGGTTGGTGGACCGAATGGCAAAGCAATACGCCGCTGGACGGATTGTGGACCGAAAGGCAAAGCAATACGCCGCTGGAAGGTTGGTGGACCGAATGGCAAACCAATACGCCGCTGGACGGATTTTGGACCGAGTGGCAAAGCAATACGCCGCTGGAAGGTTGGTGGACCGAGTGGCAAAACAATACGCCCCTGGAAGGTGGGTGGACCGAAAGGCAAACCAATACGCCGCTGGACGGATTTTGGACCGAGTGGCAAAACAATACGCCGCTGGAAGGTTGGTGGACCGAATGGCAAAGCTATACGCCGCTGCACGGATTTTGGACCGAGTGGCAAAACAATACGCCGCTGGAAGGTTGGTGGACCGAATGGCAAAGCAATACGCCGCTGGACGGATTGTGGACCGAAAGGCAAAGCAATACGCCGCTGGAAGGTTGGTGGACCGAATGGCAAACCAATACGCCGCTGGACGGATTTTGGACCGAATGGCAAAGCAATACGCCGCTGGAAGGTTGGTAGACCGAAAGGCAAAACAATACGCCGCTGGACGGATTTTGGACCGAGTGGCAAAACAATACGCCGCTGGAAGGTTGGTGGACCGAATGGCAAACCAATACGCCGCTGGAAGGTTGGTGGACCGAGTGGCAAAACAATACGCCCCTGGAAGGTGGGTGGACCGAATGGCAAAGCAATACGCCGCTGGAAGGTTGGTGGACTGAATGGCAATGCAATACGCCACTGGAAGGTTGGTGGACCGAGTGGCAAAACAATACGCCGCTGGAAGGTTGGTGGACCGAGTGGCAAAACAATACGCCCCTGGAAGGTTGGTGGACCGAAAGGCAAAGCAATACGCCGCTGGACGGATTTTGGACCGAGTGGCAAAACAATACGCCGCTGGAAGGTTGGTGGACCGAATGGCAAAGCAATACGCCGCTGGACGGATTGTGGACCGAAAGGCAAAGCAATACGCCGCTGGAAGGTTGGTGGACCGAATGGCAAAGCAATACGCCGCTGGACGGATTTTGGACTGAGTGGCAAAGCAATACGCCGCTGGAAGGTTGGTAGACCGAAAGGCAAACCAATACGCCGCTGGAAGGTTGGTGGACCGAATGGCAATGCAATACGCCACTGGAAGGTTGGTGGACCGAGTGGCAAAACAATACGCCGCTGGACGGATTGTGGACCGAAAGGCAAAGCAATACGCCGCTGGAAGGTTGGTGGACCGAATGGCAAAGCAATACGCCGCTGGACGGATTTTGGACTGAGTGGCAAAACAATACGCCGCTGGAAGGTTGGTGGACCGAATGGCAAAGCAATACGCCGCTGGAAGGTTGGTGGACCGAATGGCAAAGCAATACGCCGCTGGAAGGTTGGTAGACCGAAAGGCAAACCAATACGCCGCTGGACGGATTTTGGACCGAGTGGCAAAGCAATACGCCGCTGGAAGGTTGGTGGACCGAATGGCAAAACAATACGCCCCTGGAAGGTGGGTGGACCGAAAGGCAAACCAATACGCCGCTGGACGGATTTTGGACCGAATGGCAAAGCAATACGCCGCTGGAAGGTTGGTAGACCGAAAGGCAAAACAATACGCCGCTGGACGGATTTTGGACCGAGTGGCAAAACAATACGCCGCTGGAAGGTTGGTGGACCGAATGGCAAACCAATACGCCGCTGGAAGGTTGGTGGACCGAGTGGCAAAACAATACGCCCCTGGAAGGTGGGTGGACCGAATGGCAAAGCAATACGCCGCTGGAAGGTTGGTGGACTGAATGGCAAGCGCAATACGCCACTGGAAGGTTGGTGGACCGAGTGGCAAAACAATACGCCGCTGGAAGGTTGGTGGACCGAATGGCAAAGCAATACGCCGCTGGACGGATTGTGGACCGAAAGGCAAAGCAATACGCCGCTGGAAGGTTGGTGGACCGAATGGCAAAGCAATACGCCGCTGGACGGATTTTGGACTGAGTGGCAAAGCATTACGCCGCTGGAAGGTTGGTAGACCGAAAGGCAAACCAATACGCCGCTGGAAGGTTGGTGGACCGAATGGCAATGCAATACGCCACTGGAAGGTTGGTGGACCGAGTGGCAAAACAATACGCCGCTGGAAGGTTGGTGGACCGAGTGACAAAACAATACGCCGCTGGAAGGTTGGTGGACCGAAAGGCAAAGCAGTACGCCGCTGGACGGATTTTGGACCGAGTGGCAAAACAATACGCCGCTGGAAGGTTGGTGGACCGAAAGGCAAAGCTATACGCCGCTGGACGGATTTTGGACCGAGTGGCACAACAATACGCCGCTGGAAGGTTGGTGGACCGAAAGGCAAAGCATTACGCCGCTGGACGGATTGTGGACCGAAAGGCAAAGCAATACGCCGCTGGAAGGTTGGTGGACCGAATAGCAAAACAATACGCCGCTGGACGGATTTTGGACCGAGTGGCAAAACAATACGCCGCTGGAAGGTTGGTGGACCGAATGGCAAAGCAATACGCCGCTGGAAGGTTGGTGGACCGAATGGCAAAGCAATACGCCGCTGGAAGGTTGGTAGACCGAAAGGCAAACCAATACGCCGCTGGACGGATTTTGGACCGAGTGGCAAAGCAATACGCCGCTGGAAGGTTGGTGGACCGAATGGCAAAGCTATACGCCGCTGGACGGATTTTGGACCGAGTGGCAAAACAATACGCCGCTGGAAGGTTGGTGGACCGAAAGGCAAAGCTATACGCCGCTGGACGGATTTTGGACCGAGTGGCAAAACAATACGCCGCTGGAAGGTTGGTGGACCGAAAGGCAAACCAATACGCCGCTGGAAGGTTGGTAGACCGAAAGGCAAAACAATACGCCGCTGGAAGGTTGGTGGACCGAATGGCAAAGCTATACGCCGCTGGACGGATTTTGGACCGAGTGGCAAAGCAATACGCCGCTGGAAGGTTGGTGGACCGAGTGGCAAAACAATACGCCCCTGGAAGGTGGGTGGACCGAAAGGCAAACCAATACGCCGCTGGACGGATTTTGGACCGAGTGGCAAAGCAATACGCCGCTGGAAGGTTGGTGGACCCAATGGCAAAGCTATACGCCGCTGGACGGATTTTGGACCGAGTGGCAAAACAATACGCCGCTGGAAGGTTGGTGGACCGAATGGCAAACCAATACGCCGCTGGACGGATTTTGGACCGAGTGGCAAAACAATACGCCGCTGGAAGGTTGGTGGACCGAAAGGCAAAGCAATACGCCGCTGGACGGATTTTGGACCGAGTGGCAAAACAATACGCCGCTGGAAGGTTGGTGGACCGAATGGCAAAGCAATACGCCGCTGGACGGATTGTGGACCGAAAGGCAAAGCAATACGCCGCTGGAAGGTTGGTGGACCGAATGGCAAAACAATACGCCGCTGGACGGATTTTGGACCGAATGGCAAAGCAATACGCCGCTGGAAGGTTGGTGGACCGAAAGGCAAAGCAATACGCCGCTGGAAGGTTGGTAGACCGAAAGGCAAAACAATACGCCGCTGGACGGATTTTGGACCGAGTGGCAAAACAATACGCCGCTGGAAGGTTGGTGGACCGAATGGCAAACCAATACGCCGCTGGAAGGTTGGTGGACCGAGTGGCAAAACAATACGCCCCTGGAAGGTGGGTGGACCGAATGGCAAAGCAATACGCCGCTGGAAGGTTGGTGGACCGAATGGCAATGCAATACGCCACTGGAAGGTTGGTGGACCGAGTGGCAAAACAATACGCCGCTGGAAGGTTGGTGGACCGAGTGACAAAACAATACGCCGCTGGAAGGTTGGTGGACCGAAAGGCAAAGCAATACGCCGCTGGACGGATTTTGGACCGAGTGGCAAAACAATACGCCGCTGGAAGGTTGGTGGACCGAATGGCAAAGCAATACGCCGCTGGACGGATTGTGGACCGAAAGGCAAAGCAATACGCCGCTGGAAGGTTGGTGGACCGAATGGCAAAGCAATACGACGCTGGACGGATTTTGGACTGAGTGGCAAAGCAATACGCCGCTGGAAGGTTGGTAGACCGAAAGGCAAACCAATACGCCGCTGGAAGGTTGGTGGACCGAATGGCAAAGCAATACGCCGCTGGACGGATTGTGGACCGAAAGGCAAAGCTATACGCCGCTTAAAGGTTGGTGGACCGAAAGGCAAACCAATACGCCGCTGGAAGGTTGGTGGACCGAGTGGCAAAACAATACGCCGCTGGAAGGTTGGTGGACCGAATGGCAAACCAATACGCCGCTGGACGGATTTTGGACCGATTGGCAAAGCAATACGCCGCTGGAAGGTTGGTGGACCGAAAGGCAAAGCAATACGCCGCTGGAAGGTTGGTGGACCGAAAGGCAAAACAATACGCCGCTGGACGGATTTTGGACCGAATGGCAAAGCATTACGCCGCTGGAAGGTTGGTGGACCGAGTGGCAAAACAATACGCCGCTGGAAGGTTGGTGGACCGAATGGCAAACCAATACGCCGCTGGACGGATTTTGGACCGAGTGGCAAAGCAATACGTCGTTGGAAGGTTGGTGGACCGAAAGGCAAAGCAATACGCCGCTGGAAGGTTGGTAGACCGAAAGGCAAACCAATACGCCGCTGGAAGGTTGGTGGACCGAGTGGCAAAACAATACGCCGCTGGAAGGTTGGTGGACCGAATGGCAAAGCAATACGCCGCTGGACGGATTTTGGACCGAGTGGCAAAACATTACGCCGCTGGAAGGTTGGTGGACCGAATGGCAAAGCAATACGCCGCTGGACGGATTTTGGACCGAGTGGCAAAACAATACGCCGCTGGAAGGTTGGTGGACCGAATGGCAAACCAATGCGCCGCTGGACGGATTTTGGACCGAGTGGCAAAGCAATACGCCGCTGGAAGGTTGGTGGACCGAGTGGCAAAACAATACGCCGCTGGAAGGTTGGTGGACCGAATGGCAAAGCAATACGCCGCTGGAAGGTTGGTGGACCGAATGGCAAAGCAATACGCCACTGGAAGGTTGGTGGACCGAGTGGCAAAACAATACGCCGCTGGAAGGTTGGTGGACCGAAAGGCAAAGCAATACGCCGCTGGACGGATTGTGGACCGAAAGGCAAAGCAATACGCCGCTGGAAGGTTGGTGGACCGAATGGCAAAACAATACGCCGCTGGAAGGTTGGTGGACCGAATGGCATACCAATACGCCGCTGGACGGATTTTGGACCGAGTGGCAAAGCAATACGCCGCTGGAAGGTTGGTGGACCGTATGGCAAAGCAGTACGCCGCTGGACGGATTTTGGACCGAGTGGCAAAACAATACGCCGCTGGAAGGTTGGTGGATCGAAAGGCAAAGCTATACGCCGCTGGACGGATTTTGGACCGAGTGGCAAAACAATACGCCGCTGGAAGGTTGGTGGAACGAATGGCAAAGCAATACGCCGCTGGACGGATTGTGGACCGAAAGGCAAAGCAATACGCCGCTGGAAGGTTGGTGGACCGAATGGCAAAACAATACGCCGCTGGACGGATTTTGGACCGAGTGGCAAAACAATACGCCGCTGGAAGGTTGGTGGACCGAATGGCAAAGCAATACGCCGCTGGAAGGTTGGTGGACCGAATGGCAAAGCAATACGCCGCTGGAAGGTTGGTAGACCGAAAGGCAAACCAATACGCCGCTGGACGGATTTTGGACCGAGTGGCAAAGCAATACGCCGCTGGAAGGTTGGTGGACCGAATGGCAAAGCTATACGCCGCTGGACGGATTTTGGACCGAGTGGCAAAACAATACGCCGCTGGAAGGTTGGTGGACCGAAAGGCAAAGCTATACGCCGCTGGACGGATTTTGGACCGAGTGGCAAAACAATACGCCGCTGGAAGGTTGGTGGACCGAAAGGCAAACCAATACGCCGCTGGAAGGTTGGTAGACCGAAAGGCAAAACAATACGCCGCTGGAAGGTTGGTGGACCGAAAGGCAAAGCAATACGCCGCTGGACGGATTTTGGACCGAGTGGCAAAACAATACGCCGCTGGAAGGTTGGTGGACCGAATGGCAAAGCAATACGCCGCTGGACGGATTGTGGACCGAAAGGCAAAGCAATACGCCGCTGGAAGGTTGGTGGACCGAATGGCAAACCAATACGCCGCTGGACGGATTTTGGACCGAATGGCAAAGCAATACGCCGCTGGAAGGTTGGTGGACCGAAAGGCAAACCAATACGCCGCTGGAAGGTTGGTAGACCGAAAGGCAAAACAATACGCCGCTGGACGGATTTTGGACCGAGTGGCAAAACATTACGCCGCTGGAAGGTTGGTGGACCGAATGGCAAACCAATACGCCGCTGGACGGATTTTGGACCGAGTGGCAAAGCAATACGCCGCTGGACGGATTGTGGACCGAAAGGCAAAGCTATACGCCGCTGGAAGGTTGGTGGACCGAAAGGCAAAACAATACGCCGCTGGACGGATTTTGGACCGAATGGCAAAGCATTACGCCGCTGGAAGGTTGGTGGACCGAGTGGCAAAACAATACGCCGCTGGAAGGTTGGTGGACCGAATGGCAAACCAATACGCCGCTGGACGGATTTTGGACCGAGTGGCAAAGCAATACGTCGTTGGAAGGTTGGTGGACCGAAAGGCAAAGCAATACGCCGCTGGAAGGTTGGTAGACCGAAAGGCAAACCAATACGCCGCTGGAAGGTTGGTGGACCGAGTGGCAAAACAATACGCCGCTGGAAGGTTGGTGGACCGAATGGCAAAGCAATACGCCGCTGGACGGATTTTGGACCGAGTGGCAAAACATTACGCCGCTGGAAGGTTGGTGGACCGAATGGCAAAGCAATACGCCGCTGGACGGATTTTGGACCGAGTGGCAAAACAATACGCCGCTGGAAGGTTGGTGGACCGAATGGCAAACCAATGCGCCGCTGGACGGATTTTGGACCGAGTGGCAAAGCAATACGCCGCTGGAAGGTTGGTGGACCGAGTGGCAAAACAATACGCCGCTGGAAGGTTGGTGGACCGAATGGCAAAGCAATACGCCGCTGGACGGATTGTGGACCGAAAGGCAAAGCAATACGCCGCTGGAAGGTTGGTGGACCGAATGGCAAACCAATACGCCGCTGGACGGATTTTGGACCGAATGGCAAAGCAATACGCCGCTGGAAGGTTGGTGGACCGAAAGGCAAACCAATACGCCGCTGGAAGGTTGGTAGACCGAAAGGCAAAACAATACGCCGCTGGACGGATTTTGGACCGAGTGGCAAAACATTACGCCGCTGGAAGGTTGGTGGACCGAATGGCAAACCAATACGCCGCTGGACGGATTTTGGACCGAGTGGCAAAGCAATACGCCGCTGGACGGATTGTGGACCGAAAGGCAAAGCTATACGCCGCTTAAAGGTTGGTGGACCGAAAGGCAAACCAATACGCCGCTGGAAGGTTGGTGGACCGAGTGGCAAAACAATACGCCGCTGGAAGGTTGGTGGACCGAATGGCAAACCAATACGCCGCTGGACGGATTTTGGACCGAATGGCAAAGCAATACGCCGCTGGAAGGTTGGTGGACCGAAAGGCAAAGCAATACGCCGCTGGAAGGTTGGTAGACCGAAAGGCAAAACAATACGCCGCTGGACGGATTTTGGACCGAGTGGCAAAACAATACGCCACTGGAAGGTTGGTGGACCGAGTGGCAAAACAATACGCCGCTGGAAGGTTGGTGGACCGAAAGGCAAAACAATACGCCGCTGGACGGATTTTGGACCGAATGGCAAAGCATTACGCCGCTGGAAGGTTGGTGGACCGAGTGGCAAAACAATACGCCGCTGGAAGGTTGGTGGACCGAATGGCAAACCAATACGCCGCTGGACGGATTTTGGACCGAGTGGCAAAGCAATACGTCGTTGGAAGGTTGGTGGACCGAAAGGCAAAGCAATACGCCGCTGGAAGGTTGGTAGACCGAAAGGCAAACCAATACGCCGCTGGAAGGTTGGTGGACCGAGTGGCAAAACAATACGCCGCTGGAAGGTTGGTGGACCGAATGGCAAAGCAATACGCCGCTGGACGGATTTTGGACCGAGTGGCAAAACATTACGCCGCTGGAAGGTTGGTGGACCGAATGGCAAAGCAATACGCCGCTGGACGGATTTTGGACCGAGTGGCAAAACAATACGCCGCTGGAAGGTTGGTGGACCGAATGGCAAACCAATACGCCGCTGGACGGATTTTGGACCGAGTGGCAAAGCAATACGCCGCTGGAAGGTTGGTGGACCGAGTGGCAAAACAATACGCCGCTGGAAGGTTGGTGGACCGAATGGCAAAGCAATACGCCGCTGGAAGGTTGGTGGACCGAATGGCAAAGCAATACGCCACAGGAAGGTTGGTGGACCGAGTGGCAAAACAATACGCCGCTGGAAGGTTGGTGGACCGAAAGGCAAAGCAATACGCCGCTGGACGGATTGTGGACCGAAAGGCAAAGCAATACGCCGCTGGAAGGTTGGTGGACCGAATGGCAAAACAATACGCCGCTGGAAGGTTGGTGGACCGAATGGCATACCAATACGCCGCTGGACGGATTTTGGACCGAGTGGCAAAGCAATACGCCGCTGGAAGGTTGGTGGACCGTATGGCAAAGCAGTACGCCGCTGGACGGATTTTGGACCGAGTGGCAAAACAATACGCCGCTGGAAGGTTGGTGGACCGAAAGGCAAAGCTATACGCCGCTGGACGGATTTTGGACCGAGTGGCAAAACAATACGCCGCTGGAAGGTTGGTGGACCGAAAGGCAAAGCAATACGCCGCTGGACGGATTGTGGACCGAAAGGCAAAGCAATACGCCGCTGGAAGGTTGGTAGACAGAAAGGCAAACCAATACGCCGCTGGAAGGTTGGTGGACCGAGTGGCAAAACAATACGCCGCTGGAAGGTTGGTGGACCGAATGTGAAAGCAATACGCCGCTGGACGGATTTTGGACCGAGTGGCAAAACATTACGCCGCTGGAAGGTTGGTGGACCGAATGGCAAAGCAATACGCCGCTGGACGGATTTTGGACCGAGTGGCAAAACAATACGCCGCTGGAAGGTTGGTGGACCGAAAGGCAAAGCTATACGCCGCTGGACGGATTTTGGACCGAGTGGCAAAACAATACGCCGCTGGAAGGTTGGTGGACCGAAAGGCAAACCAATACGCCGCTGGAAGGTTGGTAGACCGAAAGGCAAAACAATACGCCGCTGGAAGGTTGGTGGACCGAAAGGCAAAGCAATACGCCGCTGGACGGATTTTGGACCGAGTGGCAAAACAATACGCCGCTGGAAGGTTGGTGGACCGAATGGCAAAGCAATACGCCGCTGGACGGATTGTGGACCGAGTGGCAAAACAATACGCCGCTGGAAGGTTGGTGGACCGAATGGCAAAGCAATACGCCACAGGAAGGTTGGTGGACCGAGTGGCAAAACAATACGCCGCTGGAAGGTTGGTGGACCGAATGGCAAAACAATACGCCGCTGGACGGATTGTGGACCGAAAGGCAAAGCAATACGCCGCTGGAAGGTTGGTGGACCGAATGGCAAACCAATACGCCGCTGGACGGATTTTGGACCGAATGGCAAAGCAATACGCCGCTGGACGGATTGTGGACCGAAAGGCAAAGCAATACGCCGCTGGAAGGTTGGTGGACCGAATGGCAAACCAATACGCCGCTGGACGGATTTTGGACCGAATGGCAAAACAATACGCCGCTGGAAGGTTGGTGGACCGAATGGCAAAACAATACGCCGCTGGAAGGTTGGTGGACCGAATGGCAAACCAATGCGCCGCTGGACGGATTTTGGACCGAGTGGCAAAGCAATACGCCGCTGGAAGGTTGGTGGACCGAGTGGCAAAACAATACGCCGCTGGAAGGTTGGTGGACCGAATGGCAAAGCAATACGCCGCTGGACGGATTGTGGACCGAAAGGCAAAGCAATACGCCGCTGGAAGGTTGGTGGACCGAATGGCAAACCAATACGCCGCTGGACGGATTTTGGACCGAATGGCAAAGCAATACGCCGCTGGAAGGTTGGTGGACCGAAAGGCAAACCAATACGCCGCTGGAAGGTTGGTAGACCGAAAGGCAAAACAATACGCCGCTGGACGGATTTTGGACCGAGTGGCAAAACATTACGCCGCTGGAAGGTTGGTGGACCGAATGGCAAACCAATACGCCGCTGGACGGATTTTGGACCGAGTGGCAAAGCAATACGCCGCTGGACGGATTGTGGACCGAAAGGCAAAGCTATACGCCGCTTAAAGGTTGGTGGACCGAAAGGCAAACCAATACGCCGCTGGAAGGTTGGTGGACCGAGTGGCAAAACAATACGCCGCTGGAAGGTTGGTGGACCGAATGGCAAACCAATACGCCGCTGGACGGATTTTGGACCGAATGGCAAAGCAATACGCCGCTGGAAGGTTGGTGGACCGAAAGGCAAAGCAATACGCCGCTGGAAGGTTGGTAGACCGAAAGGCAAAACAATACGCCGCTGGACGGATTTTGGACCGAGTGGCAAAACAATACGCCACTGGAAGGTTGGTGGACCGAGTGGCAAAACAATACGCCGCTGGAAGGTTGGTGGACCGAAAGGCAAAACAATACGCCGCTGGACGGATTTTGGACCGAATGGCAAAGCATTACGCCGCTGGAAGGTTGGTGGACCGAGTGGCAAAACAATACGCCGCTGGAAGGTTGGTGGACCGAATGGCAAACCAATACGCCGCTGGACGGATTTTGGACCGAGTGGCAAAGCAATACGTCGTTGGAAGGTTGGTGGACCGAAAGGCAAAGCAATACGCCGCTGGAAGGTTGGTAGACCGAAAGGCAAACCAATACGCCGCTGGAAGGTTGGTGGACCGAGTGGCAAAACAATACGCCGCTGGAAGGTTGGTGGACCGAATGGCAAAGCAATACGCCGCTGGACGGATTTTGGACCGAGTGGCAAAACATTACGCCGCTGGAAGGTTGGTGGACCGAATGGCAAAGCAATACGCCGCTGGACGGATTTTGGACCGAGTGGCAAAACAATACGCCGCTGGAAGGTTGGTGGACCGAATGGCAAACCAATACGCCGCTGGACGGATTTTGGACCGAGTGGCAAAGCAATACGCCGCTGGAAGGTTGGTGGACCGAGTGGCAAAACAATACGCCGCTGGAAGGTTGGTGGACCGAATGGCAAAGCAATACGCCGCTGGAAGGTTGGTGGACCGAATGGCAAAGCAATACGCCACAGGAAGGTTGGTGGACCGAGTGGCAAAACAATACGCCGCTGGAAGGTTGGTGGACCGAAAGGCAAAGCAATACGCCGCTGGACGGATTGTGGACCGAAAGGCAAAGCAATACGCCGCTGGAAGGTTGGTGGACCGAATGGCAAAACAATACGCCGCTGGAAGGTTGGTGGACCGAATGGCATACCAATACGCCGCTGGACGGATTTTGGACCGAGTGGCAAAGCAATACGCCGCTGGAAGGTTGGTGGACCGTATGGCAAAGCAGTACGCCGCTGGACGGATTTTGGACCGAGTGGCAAAACAATACGCCGCTGGAAGGTTGGTGGACCGAAAGGCAAAGCTATACGCCGCTGGACGGATTTTGGACCGAGTGGCAAAACAATACGCCGCTGGAAGGTTGGTGGACCGAAAGGCAAAGCAATACGCCGCTGGACGGATTGTGGACCGAAAGGCAAAGCAATACGCCGCTGGAAGGTTGGTGGACCGAATGGCAAAACAATACGCCGCTGGACGGATTTTGGACCGAGTGGCAAAACAATACGCCGCTGGACGGATTTTGGACCGAGTGGCAAAGCAATACGTCGTTGGAAGGTTGGTGGACCGAAAGGCAAAGCAATACGCCGCTGGAAGGTTGGTGGACCGAATGTGAAAGCAATACGCCGCTGGACGGATTTTGGACCGAGTGGCAAAACATTACGCCGCTGGAAGGTTGGTGGACCGAATGGCAAAGCAATACGCCGCTGGACGGATTTTGGACCGAGTGGCAAAACAATACGCCGCTGGAAGGTTGGTGGACCGAAAGGCAAAGCAATACGCCGCTGGACGGATTGTGGACCGAAAGGCAAAGCAATACGCCGCTGGAAGGTTGGTGGACCGAATGGCAAAACAATACGCCGCTGGACGGATTTTGGACCGAGTGGCAAAACAATACGCCGCTGGAAGGTTGGTGGACCGAATGGCAAAGCAATACGCCGCTGGAAGGTTGGTAGACCGAAAGGCAAACCAATACGCCGCTGGACGGATTTTGGACCGAGTGGCAAAGCAATACGCCGCTGGAAGGTTGGTGGACCGAATGGCAAAGCTATACGCCGCTGGACGGATTTTGGACCGAGTGGCAAAACAATACGCCGCTGGAAGGTTGGTGGACCGAAAGGCAAAGCTATACGCCGCTGGACGGATTTTGGACCGAGTGGCAAAACAATACGCCGCTGGACGGATTTTGGACCGAGTGGCAAAGCAATACGCCGCTGGAAGGTTGGTGGACCGTATGGCAAAGCAGTACGCCGCTGGACGGATTTTGGACCGAGTGGCAAAACAATACGCCGCTGGAAGGTTGGTGGACCGAAAGGCAAACCAATACGCCGCTGGAAGGTTGGTAGACCGAAAGGCAAACCAATACGCCGCTGGAAGGTTGGTGGACCGAATGGCAAAGCAATACGCCGCTGGACGGATTGTGGACCGAAAGGCAAAGCTATACGCCGCCTAAAGGTTGGTGGACCGAAAGGCAAACCAATACGCCGCTGGAAGGTTGGTGGACCGAGTGGCAAAACAATACGCCGCTGGAAGGTTGGTGGACCGAATGGCAAACCAATACGCCGCTGGACGGATTTTGGACCGAATGGCAAAGCAATACGCCGCTGGAAGGTTGGTGGACCGAAAGGCAAAGCAATACGCCGCTGGAAGGTTGGTGGACCGAAATTCAAAGCAATACGCCGCTGGAAGGTTGGTAGACCGAAAGGCAAAGCAATACGCCGCTGGACGGATTTTGGACCGAGTGGCAAAACAATACGCCGCTGGAAGGTTGGTGGACCGAATGGCAAACCAATACGCCGCTGGACGGATTTTGGACCGAGTGGCAAAGCAATACGCCGCTGGAAGGTTGGTGGACCGAAAGGCAAAGCTATACGCCGCTGGACGGATTTTGGACCGAGTGGCAAAACAATACGCCGCTGGAAGGTTGGTGGACCGAAAGGCAAACCAATACGCCGCTGGAAGGTTGGTAGACCGAAAGGCAAAACAATACGCCGCTGGAAGGTTGGTGGACCGAATGGCAAAACAATACGCCGCTGGAAGGTTGGTGGACCGAATGGCATACCAATACGCCGCTGGACGGATTTTGGACCGAGTGGCAAAGCAATACGCCGCTGGAAGGTTGGTGGACCGTATGGCAAAGCAGTACGCCGCTGGACGGATTTTGGACCGAGTGGCAAAACAATACGCCGCTGGAAGGTTGGTGGACCGAAAGGCAAAGCTATACGCCGCTGGACGGATTTTGGACCGAGTGGCAAAACAATACGCCGCTGGAAGGTTGGTGGACCGAAAGGCAAAGCAATACGCCGCTGGACGGATTGTGGACCGAAAGGCAAAGCAATACGCCGCTGGAAGGTTGGTGGACCGAATGGCAAAACAATACGCCGCTGGACGGATTTTGGACCGAGTGGCAAAACAATACGCCGCTGGACGGATTTTGGACCGAGTGGCAAAGCAATACGTCGTTGGAAGGTTGGTGGACCGAAAGGCAAAGCAATACGCCGCTGGAAGGTTGGTAGACAGAAAGGCAAACCTATACGCCGCTGGAAGGTTGGTGGACCGAGTGGCAAAACAATACGCCGCTGGAAGGTTGGTGGACCGAATGTGAAAGCAATACGCCGCTGGACGGATTTTGGACCGAGTGGCAAAACATTACGCCGCTGGAAGGTTGGTGGACCGAATGGCAAAGCAATACGCCGCTGGACGGATTTTGGACCGAGTGGCAAAACAATACGCCGCTGGAAGGTTGGTGGACCGAAAGGCAAAGCAATACGCCGCTGGACGGATTGTGGACCGAAAGGCAAAGCAATACGCCGCTGGAAGGTTGGTGGACCGAATGGCAAAACAATACGCCGCTGGACGGATTTTGGACCGAGTGGCAAAACAATACGCCGCTGGAAGGTTGGTGGACCGAATGGCAAAGCAATACGCCGCTGGAAGGTTGGTAGACCGAAAGGCAAACCAATACGCCGCTGGACGGATTTTGGAAAGAGTGGCAAAGCAATACGCCGCTGGAAGGTTGGTGGACCGAATGGCAAAGCTATACGCCGCTGGACGGATTTTGGACCGAGTGGCAAAACAATACGCCGCTGGAAGGTTGGTGGACCGAAAGGCAAAGCTATACGCCGCTGGACGGATTTTGGACCGAGTGGCAAAACAATACGCCGCTGGAAGGTTGGTGGACCGAAAGGCAAACCAATACGCCGCTGGAAGGTTGGTAGACCGAAAGGCAAAACAATACGCCGCTGGAAGGTTGGTGGACCGAAAGGCAAAGCAATACGCCGCTGGACGGATTTTGGACCGAGTGGCAAAACAATACGCCGCTGGAAGGTTGGTGGACCGAATGGCAAAGCAATACGCCGCTGGACGGATTGTGGACCGAAAGGCAAAGCAATACGCCGCTGGAAGGTTGGTGGACCGAATGGCAAACCAATACGCCGCTGGACGGATTTTGGACCGAATGGCAAAGCAATACGCCGCTGGAAGGTTGGTGGACCGAAATTCTAACCAATACGCCGCTGGAAGGTTCGTAGACCGAAAGGCAAAACAATACGCCGCTGGACGGATTTTGGACCGAGTGGCAAAACATTACGCCGCTGGAAGGTTGGTGGACCGAATGGCAAAGCTATACGCCGCTGGACGGATTTTGGACCGAGTGGCAAAACAATACGCCGCTGGAAGGTTGGTGGACCGAAAGGCAAAGCTATACGCCGCTGGACGGATTTTGGACCGAGTGGCAAAACAATACGCCGCTGGAAGGTTGGTGGACCGAAAGGCAAACCAATACGCCGCTGGAAGGTTGGTAGACCGAAAGGCAAAACAATACGCCGCTGGAAGGTTGGTGGACCGAAAGGCAAAGCAATACGCCGCTGGACGGATTTTGGACCGAGTGGCAAAACAATACGCCGCTGGAAGGTTGGTGGACCGAATGGCAAAGCCATACGCCGCTGGACGGATTGTGGACCGAAAGGCAAAGCAATACGCCGCTGGAAGGTTGGTGGACCGAAATTCAAACCAATACGCCGCTGGAAGGTTGGTAGACCGAAAGGCAAACCAATACGCCGCTGGAAGGTTGGTGGACCGAATGGCAATGCAATACGCCACTGGAAGGTTGGTGGACCGAGTGGCAAAACAATACGCCGCTGGAAGGTTGGTGGACCGAGTGACAAAACAATACGCCGCTGGAAGGTTGGTGGACCGAAAGGCAAAGCAATACGCCGCTGGACGGATTTTGGACCGAGTGGCAAAACAATACGCCGCTGGAAGGTTGGTGGACCGAAAGGCAAAGCTATACGCCGCTGGACGGATTTTGGACCGAGTGGCAAAACAATACGCCGCTGGAAGGTTGGTGGACCGAAAGGCAAAGCATTACGCCGCTGGACGGATTGTGGACCGAAAGGCAAAGCAATACGCCGCTGGAAGGTTGGTGGACCGAATGGCAAAACAATACGCCGCTGGAAGGTTGGTGGACCGAATGGCATACCAATACGCCGCTGGACGGATTTTGGACCGAGTGGCAAAGCAATACGCCGCTGGAAGGTTGGTGGACCGTATGGCAAAGCAGTACGCCGCTGGACGGATTTTGGACCGAGTGGCAAAACAATACGCCGCTGGAAGGTTGGTGGACCGAAAGGCAAAGCTATACGCCGCTGGACGGATTTTGGACCGAGTGGCAAAACAATACGCCGCTGGAAGGTTGGTGGACCGAAAGGCAAAGCAATACGCCGCTGGACGGATTGTGGACCGAAAGGCAAAGCAATACGCCGCTGGAAGGTTGGTGGACCGAATGGCAAAACAATACGCCGCTGGAAGGTTGGTTGACCGAATGGCATACCAATACGCCGCTGGACGGATTTTGGACCGAGTGGCAAAGCAATACGCCGCTGGAAGGTTGGTGGACCGTATGGCAAAGCAGTACGCCGCTGGACGGATTTTGGACCGAGTGGCAAAACAATACGCCGCTGGAAGGTTGGTGGACCGAAAGGCAAACCAATACGCCGCTGGAAGGTTGGTAGACCGAAAGGCAAAACAATACGCCGCTGGAAGGTTGGTGGACCGAAAGGCAAAGCAATACGCCGCTGGACGGATTTTGGACCGAGTGGCAAAACAATACGCCGGTGGAAGGTTGGTGGACCGAATGGCAAAGCAATACGCCGCTGGACGGATTTTGGACTGAGTGGCAAAGCAATACGCCGCTGGAAGGTTGGTAGACCGAAAGGCAAACCAATACGCCGCTGGAAGGTTGGTGGACCGAATGGCAAAGCAATACGCCGCTGGACGGATTGTGGACCGAAAGGCAAAGCTATACGCCGCTTAAAGGTTGGTGGACCGAAAGGCAAACCAATACGCCGCTGGAAGGTTGGTGGACCGAGTGGCAAAACAATACGCCGCTGGAAGGTTGGTGGACCGAATGGCAAACCAATACGCCGCTGGACGGATTTTGGACCGAATGGCAAAGCAATACGCCGCTGGAAGGTTGGTGGACCGAAAGGCAAAGCAATACGCCGCTGGAAGGTTGGTGGACCGAAATTCAAAGCAATACGCCGCTGGAAGGTTGGTAGACCGAAAGGCAAAACAATACGCCGCTGGACGGATTTTGGACCGAGTGGCAAAACAATACGCCACTGGAAGGTTGGTGGACCGAGTGGCAAAACAATACGCCGCTGGAAGGTTGGTGGACCGAATGGCAAACCAATACGCCGCTGGACGGATTTTGGACCGAGTGGCAAAGCAATACGCCGCTGGAAGGTTGGTGGACCGCGTGGCAAAACAATACGCCGCTGGAAGGTTGGTGGACCGAATGGCAAAGCAATACGCCGCTGGAAGGTTGGTGGACCGAATGGCAAAGCAATACGCCACTGGAAGGTTGGTGGACCGAGTGGCAAAACATTACGCCGCTGGAAGGTTGGTGGACCGAAAGGCAAAGCAATACGCCGCTGGACGGATTTTGGACCGAATGGCAAAGCAATACGCCGCTGGAAGGTTGGTGGACCAAAAGGCAATCCAATACGCCGCTGGAAGGTTGGTAGACCGAAAGGCAAAACAATACGCCGCTGGACGGATTTTGGACCGAGTGGCAAAACATTACGCCGCTGGAAGGTTGGTGGACCGAATGGCAAACCAATACGCCGCTGGACGGATTTTGGACCGAGTGGCAAAGCAATACGCCGCTGGAAGGTTGGTGGACCGAGTGGCAAAACAATACGCCGCTGGAAGGTTGGTGGACCGAAAGGCAAAACAATACGCCGCTGGACGGATTTTGGACCGAATGGCAAAGCATTACGCCGCTGGAAGGTTGGTGGACCGAGTGGCAAAACAATACGCCGCTGGAAGGTTGGTGGACCGAATGGCAAACCAATACGCCGCTGGACGGATTTTGGACCGAGTGGCAAAGCAATACGTCGTTGGAAGGTTGGTGGACCGAAAGGCAAAGCAATACGCCGCTGGAAGGTTGGTAGACCGAAAGGCAAACCAATACGCCGCTGGAAGGTTGGTGGACCGAGTGGCAAAACAATACGCCGCTGGAAGGTTGGTGGACCGAATGGCAAAGCAATACGCCGCTGGACGGATTTTGGACCGAGTGGCAAAACATTACGCCGCTGGAAGGTTGGTGGACCGAATGGCAAAGCAATACGCCGCTGGACGGATTTTGGACCGAGTGGCAAAACAATACGCCGCTGGAAGGTTGGTGGACCGAAAGGCAAAGCAATACGCCGCTGGACGGATTGTGGACCGAAAGGCAAAGCAATACGCCGCTGGAAGGTTGGTGGACCGAATGGCAAAACAATACGCCGCTGGACGGATTTTGGACCGAGTGGCAAAACAATACGCCGCTGGAAGGTTGGTGGACCGAATGGCAAAGCAATACGCCGCTGGAAGGTTGGTGGACCGAATGGCAAAGCATTACGCCGCTGGAAGGTTGGTAGACCGAAAGGCAAACCAATACGCCGCTGGACGGATTGTGGACCGAAAGGCAAAGCAATACGCCGCTGGAAGGTTGGTGGACCGAATGGCAAACCAATACGCCGCTGGACGGATTTTGGACCGAGTGGCAAAACAATACGCCGCTGCAAGGTTGGTGGACCGAAAGGCAAAGCTATACGCCGCTGGACGGATTTTGGACCGAGTGGCAAAACAATACGCCGCTGGAAGGTTGGTGGACCGAAAGGCAAACCAATACGCCGCTGGAAGGTTGGTAGACCGAAAGGCAAAACAATACGCCGCTGGAAGGTTGGTGGACCGAAAGGCAAAGCAATACGCCGCTGGACGGATTTTGGACCGAGTGGCAAAACAATACGCCGCTGGAAGGTTGGTGGACCGAATGGCAAAGCAATACGCCGCTGGACGGATTGTGGACCGAAAGGCAAAGCAATACGCCGCTGGAAGGTTGGTGGACCGAATGGCAAACCAATACGCCGCTGGACGGATTTTGGACCGAATGGCAAAGCAATACGCCGCTGGAAGGTTGGTGGACCGAAAGGCAAACCAATACGCCGCTGGAAGGTTGGTAGACCGAAAGGCAAAACAATACGCCGCTGGACGGATTTTGGACCGAGTGGCAAAACATTACGCTTCTGGAAGGTTGGTGGACCGAATGGCAAACCAATACGCCGCTGGACGGATTTTGGACCGAGTGGCAAAGCAATACGCCGCTGGAAGGTTGGTGGACCGAGTGGCAAAACAATACGCCCCTGGAAGGTGGGTGGACCGAAAGGCAAACCAATACGCCGCTGGACGGATTTTGGACCGAGTGGCAAAGCAATACGCCGCTGGAAGGTTGGTGGACCGAATGGCAAAGCTATACGCCGCTGGACGGATTTTGGACCGAGTGGCAAAACAATACGCCGGTGGAAGGTTGGTGGACCGAATGGCAAAGCAATACGCCGCTGGACGGATTTTGGACCGAAAGGCAAAACAATACGCCGCTGGAAGGTTGGTGGACCGAATGGCAAACCAATACGCCGCTGGACGGATTTTGGACCGAATGGCAAAGCAATACGCCGCTGGAAGGTTGGTGGACCGAAAGGCAAACCAATACGCCGCTGGAAGGTTGGTAGACAGAAAGGCAAAACAATACGCCGCTGGACGGATTTTGGACCGAGTGGCAAAGCAATACGCCGCTGGAAGGTTGGTGGACCGAATGGCAAAGCTATACGCCGCTGGACGGATTTTGGACCGAGTGGCAAAACAATACGCCGCTGGAAGGTTGGTGGACCGAATGGCAAAGCAATACGCCGCTGGACGGATTGTGGACCGAAAGGCAAAGCAATACGCCGCTGGAAGGTTGGTGGACCGAATGGCAAACCAATACGCCGCTGGACGGATTTTGGACCGAATGGCAAAGCAATACGCCGCTGGAAGGTTGGTGGACCGAAAGGCAAAGCAATACGCTGCTGGAAGGTTGGTAGACCGAAAGGCAAAACAATACGCCGCTGTACGGATTTTGGACCGAGTGGCAAAGCAATACGCCGCTGGAAGGTTGGTGGACCGAATGGCAAAGCAATACGCCGCTGGACGGATTGTGGACCGAAAGGCAAAGCAATACGCCGCTGGAAGGTTGGTGGACCGAATGGCAAAGCAATACGCCGCTGGACGGATTTTGGACTGAGTGGCAAAGCAATACGCCGCTGGAAGGTTGGTAGACCGAAAGGCAAACCAATACGCCGCTGGAAGGTTGGTGGACCGAATGGCAAAGCAATACGCCGCTGGACGGATTGTGGACCGAAAGGCAAAGCTATACGCCGCTTAAAGGTTGGTGGACCGAAAGGCAAAGCAATACGCCGCTGGACGGATTGTGGACCGAAAGGCAAAGCAATACGCCGCTGGAAGGTTGGTGGACCGAATGGCAAAACAATACGCCGCTGGACGGATTTTGGACCGAGTGGCAAAACAATACGCCGCTGGAAGGTTGGTGGACCGAATGGCAAAGCAATACGCCGCTGGAAGGTTGGTGGACCGAATGGCAAAGCATTACGCCGCTGGAAGGTTGGTAGACCGAAAGGCAAACCAATACGCCGCTGAACGGATTTTGGACCGAGTGGCAAAGCAATACGCCGCTGGAAGGTTGGTGGACCGAATGGCAAAGCTATACGCCGCTGGACGGATTTTGGACCGAGTGGCAAAACAATACGCCGCTGCAAGGTTGGTGGACCGAAAGGCAAAGCTATACGCCGCTGGACGGATTTTGGACCGAGTGGCAAAACAATACGCCGCTGGAAGGTTGGTGGACCGAAAGGCAAACCAATACGCCGCTGGAAGGTTGGTAGACCGAAAGGCAAAACAATACGCCGCTGGAAGGTTGGTGGACCGAAAGGCAAAGCAATACGCCGCTGGACGGATTTTGGACCGAGTGGCAAAACAATACGCCGCTGGAAGGTTGGTGGACCGAATGGCAAAGCAATACGCCGCTGGACGGATTGTGGACCGAAAGGCAAAGCAATACGCCGCTGGAAGGTTGGTGGACCGAATGGCAAACCAATACGCCGCTGGACGGATTTTGGACCGAATGGCAAAGCAATACGCCGCTGGAAGGTTGGTGGACCGAAAGGCAAACCAATACGCCGCTGGAAGGTTGGTAGACCGAAAGGCAAAACAATACGCCGCTGGACGGATTTTGGACCGAGTGGCAAAACATTACGCTTCTGGAAGGTTGGTGGACCGAATGGCAAACCAATACGCCGCTGGACGGATTTTGGACCGAATGGCAAAGCAATACGCCGCTGGAAGGTTGGTGGACCGAATGGCAAAGCATTACGCCGCTGGAAGGTTGGTAGACAGAAAGGCAAAACAATACGCCGCTGGACGGATTTTGGACCGAGTGGCAAAACAATACGCCGCTGGAAGGTTGGTGGACCGAAAGGCAAACCAATACGCCGCTGGAAGGTTGGTAGACCGAAAGGCAAAACAATACGCCGCTGGAAGGTTGGTGGACCGAAAGGCAAAGCAATACGCCGCTGGACGGATTTTGGACCGAGTGGCAAAACAATACGCCGCTGGAAGGTTGGTGGACCGAATGGCAAAGCAATACGCCGCTGGACGGATTGTGGACCGAAAGGCAAAGCAATACGCCGCTGGAAGGTTGGTGGACCGAATGGCAAACCAATACGCCGCTGGACGGATTTTGGACCGAATGGCAAAGCAATACGCCGCTGGAAGGTTGGTGGACCGAAAGGCAAACCAATACGCCGCTGGAAGGTTGGTGGACCGAATGGCAAAGCAATACGCCGCTGGAAGGTTGGTGGACCGAATGGCAAAGCATTACGCCGCTGGAAGGTTGGTAGACCGAAAGGCAAACCAATACGCCGCTGGACGGATTGTGGACCGAAAGGCAAAGCAATACGCCGCTGGAAGGTTGGTGGACCGAATGGCAAACCAATACGCCGCTGGACGGATTTTGGACCGAGTGGCAAAACAATACGCCGCTGCAAGGTTGGTGGACCGAAAGGCAAAGCTATACGCCGCTGGACGGATTTTGGACCGAGTGGCAAAACAATACGCCGCTGGAAGGTTGGTGGACCGAAAGGCAAACCAATACGCCGCTGGAAGGTTGGTAGACCGAAAGGCAAAACAATACGCCGCTGGAAGGTTGGTGGACCGAAAGGCAAAGCAATACGCCGCTGGACGGATTTTGGACCGAGTGGCAAAACAATACGCCGCTGGAAGGTTGGTGGACCGAATGGCAAAGCAATACGCCGCTGGACGGATTGTGGACCGAAAGGCAAAGCAATACGCCGCTGGAAGGTTGGTGGACCGAATGGCAAACCAATACGCCGCTGGACGGATTTTGGACCGAATGGCAAAGCAATACGCCGCTGGAAGGTTGGTGGACCGAAAGGCAAACCAATACGCCGCTGGAAGGTTGGTAGACCGAAAGGCAAAACAATACGCCGCTGGACGGATTTTGGACCGAGTGGCAAAACATTACGCTTCTGGAAGGTTGGTGGACCGAATGGCAAACCAATACGCCGCTGGACGGATTTTGGACCGAGTGGCAAAGCAATACGCCGCTGGAAGGTTGGTGGACCGAGTGGCAAAACAATACGCCCCTGGAAGGTGGGTGGACCGAAAGGCAAACCAATACGCCGCTGGACGGATTTTGGACCGAGTGGCAAAGCAATACGCCGCTGGAAGGTTGGTGGACCGAATGGCAAAGCTATACGCCGCTGGACGGATTTTGGACCGAGTGGCAAAACAATACGCCGGTGGAAGGTTGGTGGACCGAATGGCAAAGCAATACGCCGCTGGACGGATTTTGGACCGAAAGGCAAAACAATACGCCGCTGGAAGGTTGGTGGACCGAATGGCAAACCAATACGCCGCTGGACGGATTTTGGACCGAATGGCAAAGCAATACGCCGCTGGAAGGTTGGTGGACCGAAAGGCAAACCAATACGCCGCTGGAAGGTTGGTAGACAGAAAGGCAAAACAATACGCCGCTGGACGGATTTTGGACCGAGTGGCAAAGCAATACGCCGCTGGAAGGTTGGTGGACCGAATGGCAAAGCTATACGCCGCTGGACGGATTTTGGACCGAGTGGCAAAACAATACGCCGCTGGAAGGTTGGTGGACCGAATGGCAAAGCAATACGCCGCTGGACGGATTGTGGACCGAAAGGCAAAGCAATACGCCGCTGGAAGGTTGGTGGACCGAATGGCAAACCAATACGCCGCTGGACGGATTTTGGACCGAATGGCAAAGCAATACGCCGCTGGAAGGTTGGTGGACCGAAAGGCAAAGCAATACGCTGCTGGAAGGTTGGTAGACCGAAAGGCAAAACAATACGCCGCTGTACGGATTTTGGACCGAGTGGCAAAGCAATACGCCGCTGGAAGGTTGGTGGACCGAATGGCAAAGCAATACGCCGCTGGACGGATTGTGGACCGAAAGGCAAAGCAATACGCCGCTGGAAGGTTGGTGGACCGAATGGCAAAGCAATACGCCGCTGGACGGATTTTGGACTGAGTGGCAAAGCAATACGCCGCTGGAAGGTTGGTAGACCGAAAGGCAAACCAATACGCCGCTGGAAGGTTGGTGGACCGAATGGCAAAGCAATACGCCGCTGGACGGATTGTGGACCGAAAGGCAAAGCTATACGCCGCTTAAAGGTTGGTGGACCGAAAGGCAAAGCAATACGCCGCTGGACGGATTGTGGACCGAAAGGCAAAGCAATACGCCGCTGGAAGGTTGGTGGACCGAATGGCAAAACAATACGCCGCTGGACGGATTTTGGACCGAGTGGCAAAACAATACGCCGCTGGAAGGTTGGTGGACCGAATGGCAAAGCAATACGCCGCTGGAAGGTTGGTGGACCGAATGGCAAAGCATTACGCCGCTGGAAGGTTGGTAGACCGAAAGGCAAACCAATACGCCGCTGAACGGATTTTGGACCGAGTGGCAAAGCAATACGCCGCTGGAAGGTTGGTGGACCGAATGGCAAAGCTATACGCCGCTGGACGGATTTTGGACCGAGTGGCAAAACAATACGCCGCTGCAAGGTTGGTGGACCGAAAGGCAAAGCTATACGCCGCTGGACGGATTTTGGACCGAGTGGCAAAACAATACGCCGCTGGAAGGTTGGTGGACCGAAAGGCAAACCAATACGCCGCTGGAAGGTTGGTAGACCGAAAGGCAAAACAATACGCCGCTGGAAGGTTGGTGGACCGAAAGGCAAAGCAATACGCCGCTGGACGGATTTTGGACCGAGTGGCAAAACAATACGCCGCTGGAAGGTTGGTGGACCGAATGGCAAAGCAATACGCCGCTGGACGGATTGTGGACCGAAAGGCAAAGCAATACGCCGCTGGAAGGTTGGTGGACCGAATGGCAAACCAATACGCCGCTGGACGGATTTTGGACCGAATGGCAAAGCAATACGCCGCTGGAAGGTTGGTGGACCGAAAGGCAAACCAATACGCCGCTGGAAGGTTGGTAGACCGAAAGGCAAAACAATACGCCGCTGGACGGATTTTGGACCGAGTGGCAAAACATTACGCTTCTGGAAGGTTGGTGGACCGAATGGCAAACCAATACGCCGCTGGACGGATTTTGGACCGAATGGCAAAGCAATACGCCGCTGGAAGGTTGGTGGACCGAATGGCAAAGCATTACGCCGCTGGAAGGTTGGTAGACAGAAAGGCAAAACAATACGCCGCTGGACGGATTTTGGACCGAGTGGCAAAACAATACGCCGCTGGAAGGTTGGTGGACCGAAAGGCAAACCAATACGCCGCTGGAAGGTTGGTAGACCGAAAGGCAAAACAATACGCCGCTGGAAGGTTGGTGGACCGAAAGGCAAAGCAATACGCCGCTGGACGGATTTTGGACCGAGTGGCAAAACAATACGCCGCTGGAAGGTTGGTGGACCGAATGGCAAAGCAATACGCCGCTGGACGGATTGTGGACCGAAAGGCAAAGCAATACGCCGCTGGAAGGTTGGTGGACCGAATGGCAAACCAATACGCCGCTGGACGGATTTTGGACCGAATGGCAAAGCAATACGCCGCTGGAAGGTTGGTGGACCGAAAGGCAAACCAATACGCCGCTGGAAGGTTGGTAGACCGAAAGGCAAAACAATACGCCGCTGGACGGATTTTGGACCGAGTGGCAAAACATTACGCTTCTGGAAGGTTGGTGGACCGAATGGCAAACCAATACGCCGCTGGACGGATTTTGGACCGAGTGGCAAAGCAATACGCCGCTGGAAGGTTGGTGGACCGAGTGGCAAAACAATACGCCCCTGGAAGGTGGGTGGACCGAAAGGCAAACCAATACGCCGCTGGACGGATTTTGGACCGAGTGGCAAAGCAATACGCCGCTGGAAGGTTGGTGGACCGAATGGCAAAGCTATACGCCGCTGGACGGATTTTGGACCGAGTGGCAAAACAATACGCCGGTGGAAGGTTGGTGGACCGAATGGCAAAGCAATACGCCGCTGGACGGATTTTGGACCGAAAGGCAAAACAATACGCCGCTGGAAGGTTGGTGGACCGAATGGCAAACCAATACGCCGCTGGACGGATTTTGGACCGAATGGCAAAGCAATACGCCGCTGGAAGGTTGGTGGACCGAAAGGCAAACCAATACGCCGCTGGAAGGTTGGTAGACAGAAAGGCAAAACAATACGCCGCTGGACGGATTTTGGACCGAGTGGCAAAGCAATACGCCGCTGGAAGGTTGGTGGACCGAATGGCAAAGCTATACGCCGCTGGACGGATTTTGGACCGAGTGGCAAAACAATACGCCGCTGGAAGGTTGGTGGACCGAATGGCAAAGCAATACGCCGCTGGACGGATTGTGGACCGAAAGGCAAAGCAATACGCCGCTGGAAGGTTGGTGGACCGAATGGCAAACCAATACGCCGCTGGACGGATTTTGGACCGAATGGCAAAGCAATACGCCGCTGGAAGGTTGGTGGACCGAAAGGCAAAGCAATACGCTGCTGGAAGGTTGGTAGACCGAAAGGCAAAACAATACGCCGCTGTACGGATTTTGGACCGAGTGGCAAAGCAATACGCCGCTGGAAGGTTGGTGGACCGAATGGCAAAGCAATACGCCGCTGGACGGATTGTGGACCGAAAGGCAAAGCAATACGCCGCTGGAAGGTTGGTGGACCGAATGGCAAAGCAATACGCCGCTGGACGGATTTTGGACTGAGTGGCAAAGCAATACGCCGCTGGAAGGTTGGTAGACCGAAAGGCAAACCAATACGCCGCTGGAAGGTTGGTGGACCGAATGGCAAAGCAATACGCCGCTGGACGGATTGTGGACCGAAAGGCAAAGCTATACGCCGCTTAAAGGTTGGTGGACCGAAAGGCAAAGCAATACGCCGCTGGACGGATTGTGGACCGAAAGGCAAAGCAATACGCCGCTGGAAGGTTGGTGGACCGAATGGCAAAACAATACGCCGCTGGACGGATTTTGGACCGAGTGGCAAAACAATACGCCGCTGGAAGGTTGGTGGACCGAATGGCAAAGCAATACGCCGCTGGAAGGTTGGTGGACCGAATGGCAAAGCATTACGCCGCTGGAAGGTTGGTAGACCGAAAGGCAAACCAATACGCCGCTGAACGGATTTTGGACCGAGTGGCAAAGCAATACGCCGCTGGAAGGTTGGTGGACCGAATGGCAAAGCTATACGCCGCTGGACGGATTTTGGACCGAGTGGCAAAACAATACGCCGCTGCAAGGTTGGTGGACCGAAAGGCAAAGCTATACGCCGCTGGACGGATTTTGGACCGAGTGGCAAAACAATACGCCGCTGGAAGGTTGGTGGACCGAAAGGCAAACCAATACGCCGCTGGAAGGTTGGTAGACCGAAAGGCAAAACAATACGCCGCTGGAAGGTTGGTGGACCGAAAGGCAAAGCAATACGCCGCTGGACGGATTTTGGACCGAGTGGCAAAACAATACGCCGCTGGAAGGTTGGTGGACCGAATGGCAAAGCAATACGCCGCTGGACGGATTGTGGACCGAAAGGCAAAGCAATACGCCGCTGGAAGGTTGGTGGACCGAATGGCAAACCAATACGCCGCTGGACGGATTTTGGACCGAATGGCAAAGCAATACGCCGCTGGAAGGTTGGTGGACCGAAAGGCAAACCAATACGCCGCTGGAAGGTTGGTAGACCGAAAGGCAAAACAATACGCCGCTGGACGGATTTTGGACCGAGTGGCAAAACATTACGCTTCTGGAAGGTTGGTGGACCGAATGGCAAACCAATACGCCGCTGGACGGATTTTGGACCGAGTGGCAAAGCAATACGCCGCTGGAAGGTTGGTGGACCGAGTGGCAAAACAATACGCCCCTGGAAGGTGGGTGGACCGAAAGGCAAACCAATACGCCGCTGGACGGATTTTGGACCGAGTGGCAAAGCAATACGCCGCTGGAAGGTTGGTGGACCGAATGGCAAAGCTATACGCCGCTGGACGGATTTTGGACCGAGTGGCAAAACAATACGCCGGTGGAAGGTTGGTGGACCGAATGGCAAAGCAATACGCCGCTGGACGGATTTTGGACCGAAAGGCAAAACAATACGCCGCTGGAAGGTTGGTGGACCGAATGGCAAACCAATACGCCGCTGGACGGATTTTGGACCGAATGGCAAAGCAATACGCCGCTGGAAGGTTGGTGGACCGAAAGGCAAACCAATACGCCGCTGGAAGGTTGGTAGACAGAAAGGCAAAACAATACGCCGCTGGACGGATTTTGGACCGAGTGGCAAAGCAATACGCCGCTGGAAGGTTGGTGGACCGAATGGCAAAGCTATACGCCGCTGGACGGATTTTGGACCGAGTGGCAAAACAATACGCCGCTGGAAGGTTGGTGGACCGAATGGCAAAGCAATACGCCGCTGGACGGATTGTGGACCGAAAGGCAAAGCAATACGCCGCTGGAAGGTTGGTGGACCGAATGGCAAACCAATACGCCGCTGGACGGATTTTGGACCGAATGGCAAAGCAATACGCCGCTGGAAGGTTGGTGGACCGAAAGGCAAAGCAATACGCTGCTGGAAGGTTGGTAGACCGAAAGGCAAAACAATACGCCGCTGTACGGATTTTGGACCGAGTGGCAAAGCAATACGCCGCTGGAAGGTTGGTGGACCGAATGGCAAAGCAATACGCCGCTGGACGGATTGTGGACCGAAAGGCAAAGCAATACGCCGCTGGAAGGTTGGTGGACCGAATGGCAAAGCAATACGCCGCTGGACGGATTTTGGACTGAGTGGCAAAGCAATACGCCGCTGGAAGGTTGGTAGACCGAAAGGCAAACCAATACGCCGCTGGAAGGTTGGTGGACCGAATGGCAAAGCAATACGCCGCTGGACGGATTGTGGACCGAAAGGCAAAGCTATACGCCGCTTAAAGGTTGGTGGACCGAAAGGCAAACCAATACGCCGCTGGAAGGTTGGTGGACCGAGTGGCAAAACAATACGCCGCTGGAAGGTTGGTGGACCGAATGGCAAACCAATACGCCGCTGGACGGATTTTGGACCGAATGGCAAAGCAATACGCCGCTGGAAGGTTGGTGGACCGAAAGGCAAAGCAATACGCCGCTGGAAGGTTGGTGGACCGAAATTCAAAGCAATACGCCGCTGGAAGGTTGGTAGACCGAAAGGCAAAACAATACGCCGCTGGACGGATTTTGGACCGAGTGGCAAAACAATACGCCACTGGAAGGTTGGTGGACCGAGTGGCAAATCAATACACCGCTGGAAGGTTGGTGGACCGAAAGGCAAAACAATACGCCGCTGGACGGATTTTGGACCGAATGGCAAAGCATTACGCCGCTGGAAGGTTGGTGGACCGAGTGGCAAAACAATACGCCGCTGGAAGGTTGGTGGACCGAATGGCAAACCAATACGCCGCTGGACGGATTTTGGACCGAGTGGCGAAGCAATACGCCGCTGGAAGGTTGGTGGACCGAGTGGCAAAACAATACGCCGCTGGAAGGTTGGTGGACCGAATGGCAAAGCAATACGCCGCTGGAAGGTTGGTGGACCGAATGGCAAAGCAATACGCCACTGGAAGGTTGGTGGACCGAGTGGCAAAACAATACGCCGCTGGAAGGTTGGTGGACCGAAAGGCAAAGCAATACGCCGCTGGACGGATTTTGGACCGAATGGCAAAGCAATACGCCGCTGGAAGGTTGGTGGACCAAAAGGCAAACCAATACGCCGCTGGAAGGTTGGTAGACCGAAAGGCAAAACAATACGCCGCTGGACGGATTTTGGACCGAGTGGCAAAACATTACGCCGCTGGAAGGTTGGTGGACCGAATGGCAAAACAATACGCCGCTGGACGGATTTTGGACCGAGTGGCAAAGCAATACGCCGCTGGAAGGTTGGTGGACCGAGTGGCAAAACAATACGCCGCTGGAAGGTTGGTGGACCGAAAGGCAAAACAATACGCCGCTGGACGGATTTTGGACCGAATGGCAAAGCATTACGCCGCTGGAAGGTTGGTGGACCGAGTGGCAAAACAATACGCCGCTGGAAGGTTGGTGGACCGAATGGCAAACCAATACGCCGCTGGACGGATTTTGGACCGAGTGGCAAAGCAATACGTCGTTGGAAGGTTGGTGGACCGAAAGGCAAAGCAATACGCCGAAGGAAGGTTGGTAGACCGAAAGGCAAACCAATACGCCGCTGGAAGGTTGGTGGACCGAGTGGCAAAACAATACGCCGCTGGAAGGTTGGTGGACCGAATGGCAAAGCAATACGCCGCTGGACGGATTTTGGACCGAGTGGCAAAACATTACGCCGCTGGAAGGTTGGTGGACCGAATGGCAAAGCAATACGCCGCTGGACGGATTTTGGACCGAGTGGCAAAACAATACGCCGCTGGAAGGTTGGTGGACCGAAAGGCAAAGCAATATGCCGCTGGACGGATTGTGGACCGAAAGGCAAAGCAATACGCCGCTGGAAGGTTGGTGGACCGAATGGCAAAACAATACGCCGCTGGACGGATTTTGGACCGAGTGGCAAAACAATACGCCGCTGGAAGGTTGGTGGACCGAATGGCAAAGCAATACGCCGCTGGAAGGTTGGTGGACCGAATGGCAAAGCATTACGCCGCTGGAAGGTTGGTAGACCGAAAGGCAAACCAATACGCCGCTGGACGGATTTTGGACCGAGTGGCAAAGCAATACGCCGCTGGAAGGTTGGTGGACCGAATGGCAAAGCTATACGCCGCTGGACGGATTTTGGACCGAGTGGCAAAACAATACGCCGCTGGAAGGTTGGTGGACCGAAAGGCAAAGCTATACGCCGCTGGACGGATTTTGGACCGAGTGGCAAAACAATACGCCGCTGGAAGGTTGGTGGACCGAAAGGCAAACCAATACGCCGCTGGAAGGTTGGTAGACCGAAAGGCAAAACAATACGCCGCTGGACGGATTTTGGACCGAGTGGCAAAACATTACGCTTCTGGAAGGTTGGTGGACCGAATGGCAAACCAATACGCCGCTGGACGGATTTTGGACCGAGTGGCAAAGCAATACGCCGCTGGAAGGTTGGTGGACCGAATGGCAAACCAATACGCCGCTGGACGGATTTTGGACCGAGTGGCAAAGCAATACGCCGCTGGAAGGTTGGTGGACCGAGTGGCAAAACAATACGCCCCTGGAAGGTGGGTGGACCGAAAGGCAAACCAATACGCCGCTGGACGGATTTTGGACCGAGTGGCAAAGCAATACGCCGCTGGAAGGTTGGTGGACCGAATGGCAAACCAATACGCCGCTGGACGGATTTTGGACCGAGTGGCAAAACAATACGCCGCTGGAAGGTTGGTGGACCGAAAGGCAAAGCAATACGCCGCTGGACGGATTTTGGACCGAGTGGCAAAGCAATACGCCGCTGGAAGGTTGGTGGACCGAAAGGCAAACCAATACGCCGCTGGACGGATTTTGGACCGAGTGGCAAAACAATACGCCGCTGGAAGGTTGGTGGACCGAATGGCAAAGCAATACGCCGCTGGACGGATTGTGGACCGAAAGGCAAAGCTATACGCCGCTTAAAGGTTGGTTGACCGAAAGGCAAACCAATACGCCGCTGGAAGGTTGGTAGACCGAAAGGCAAAACAATACGCCGCTGGACGGATTTTGGACCGAGTGGCAAAACAATACGCCGCTGGAAGGTTGGTGGACCGAGTGGCAAAACAATACGCCGCTGGAAGGTTGGTGGACCGAATGGCAAACCAATACGCCGCTGGACGGATTTTGGACCGAATGGCAATGCAATACGCCGCTGGAAGGTTGGTGGACCGAAAGGCAAAGCAATACGCCGCTGGAAGGTTGGTAGACCGAAAGGCAAAACAATACGCCGCTGGACGGATTTTGGACCGAGTGGCAAAACAATACGCCGCTGGAAGGTTGGTGGACCGAAAGGCAAACCAATACGCCGCTGGAAGGTTGGTGGACCGAGTGGCAAAACAATACGCCGCTGGAAGGTTGGTGGACCGAAAGGCAAACCAATACGCCGCTGGACGGATTTTGGACCGAGTGGCAAAGCAATACGCCGCTGGAAGGTTGGTGGACCGAATGGCAAACCAATACGCCGCTGGACGGATTTTGGACCGAGTGGCAAATCAATACGCCGCTGGAAGGTTGGTGGACCGAATGGCAAAGCTATACGCCGCTGGACGGATTTTGGACCGAGTGGCAAAACAATACGCCGCTGGAAGGTTGGTGGACCGAAAGGCAAACCAATACGCCGCTGGAAGGTTGGTGGACCGAGTGGCAAAACAATACGCCGCTGGAAGGTTGGTGGACCGAAAGGCAAAGCAATACGCCGCTGGACGGATTTTGGACCGAATGGCAAAGCAATACGCCGCTGGAAGGTTGGTGGACCAAAAGGCAAACCAATACGCCGCTGGAAGGTTGGTAGACCGAAAGGCAAAACAATACGCCGCTGGACGGATTTTGGACCGAGTGGCAAAACATTACGCCGCTGGAAGGTTGGTGGACCGAATGGCAAACCAATACGCCGCTGGACGGATTTTGGACCGAGTGGCAAAGCAATACGCCGCTGGAAGGTTGGTGGACCGAGTGGCAAAACAATACGCCCCTGGAAGGTGGGTGGACCGAAAGGCAAACCAATACGCCGCTGGACGGATTTTGGACCGAGTGGCAAAGCAATACGCCGCTGGAAGGTTGGTGGACCGAATGGCAAACCAATACGCCGCTGGACGGATTTTGGACCGAGTGGCAAAACAATACGCCGCTGGAAGGTTGGTGGACCGAAAGGCAAAGCAATACGCCGCTGGACGGATTTTGGACCGAGTGGCAAAGCAATACGCCGCTGGAAGGTTGGTGGACCGAAAGGCAAACCAGTACGCCGCTGGACGGATTTTGGACCGAGTGGCAAAACAATACGCCGCTGGAAGGTTGGTGGACCGAATGGCAAAGCAATACGCCGCTGGACGGATTGTGGACCGAAAGGCAAAGCTATACGCCGCTTAAAGGTTGGTTGACCGAAAGGCAAACCAATACGCCGCTGGAAGGTTGGTAGACCGAAAGGCAAAACAATACGCCGCTGGACGGATTTTGGACCGAGTGGCAAAACAATACGCCGCTGGAAGGTTGGTGGACCGAGTGGCAAAACAATACGCCGCTGGAAGGTTGGTGGACCGAATGGCAAACCAATACGCCGCTGGACGGATTTTGGACCGAATGGCAATGCAATACGCCGCTGGAAGGTTGGTGGACCGAAAGGCAAAGCAATACGCCGCTGGAAGGTTGGTAGACCGAAAGGCAAAACAATACGCCGCTGGACGGATTTTGGACCGAGTGGCAAAACAATACGCCGCTGGAAGGTTGGTGGACCGAATGGCAAACCAATACGCCGCTGGACGGATTTTGGACCGAGTGACAAAGCAATACGCCGCTGGAAGGTTGGTGGACCGAGTGGCAAAACAATACGCCGCTGGAAGGTTGGTGGACCGAATGGCAAAGCAATACGCCACTGGAAGGTTGGTGGACCGAGTGGCAAAACAATACGCCGCTGGAAGGTTGGTGGACCGAAAGGCAAAACAATACGCCGCTGGACGGATTTTGGACCGAATGGCAAAGCATTACGCCGCTGGAAGGTTGGTGGACCGAGTGGCAAAACAATACGCCGCTGGAAGGTTGGTGGACCGAATGGCAAACCAATACGCCGCTGGACGGATTTTGGACCGAGTGGCAAAGCAATACGCCGCTGTAAGGTTGGTGGACCGAATGGCAAAGCAATACGCCGCTGGACGGATTGTGGACCGAAAGGCAAAGCAATACGCCGCTGGAAGGTTGGTGGACCGAATGGCAAACCAATACGCCGCTGGACGGATTTTGGACCGAGTGGCAAAGCAATACGCCGCTGGAAGGTTGGTCGACCGAGTGGCAAAACAATACGCCCCTGGAAGGTGGGTGGACCGAAAGGCAAACCAATACGCCGCTGGACGGATTTTGGACCGAGTGGCAAAGCAATACGCCGCTGGAAGGTTGGTGGACCGAATGGCAAAGCTATACGCCGCTGGACGGATTTTGGACCGAGTGGCAAAACAATACGCCGCTGGAAGGTTGGTGGACCGAAAGGCAAAGCAATACGCCGCTGGACGGATTTTGGACCGAGTGGCAAAACAATACGCCCCTGGAAGGTGGGTGGACCGAATGGCAAAATAATACGCCGCTGGAAGGTTGGTGGACCGAATGGCAATGCAATACGCCACTGGAAGGTTGGTGGACCGAGTGGCAAAACAATACGCCGCTGGAAGGTTGGTGGACCGAGTGATAAAACAATACGCCGCTGGAAGGTTGGTGGACCGAAAGGCAAACCAATACGCCGCTGGACGGATTTTGGACCGAGTTTCAAAACAATACGCCGCTGGAAGGTTGGTGGACCGAATGGCAAAGCAATACGCCGCTGGACGGATTGTGGACCGAAAGGCAAAGCTATACGCCGCTTAAAGGTTGGTTGACCGAAAGGCAAACCAATACGCCGCTGGAAGGTTGGTAGACCGAAAGGCAAAACAATACGCCGCTGGACGGATTTTGGACCGAGTGGCAAAACATTACGCTTCTGGAAGGTTGGTGGACCGAATGGCAAACCAATACGCCGCTGGACGGATTTTGGACCGAGTGGCAAAGCAATACGCCGCTGGAAGGTTGGTGGACCGAGTGGCAAAACAATACGCCCCTGGAAGGTGGGTGGACCGAAAGGCAAACCAATACGCCGCTGGACGGATTTTGGACCGAGTGGCAAAGCAATACGCCGCTGGAAGGTTGGTGGACCGAATGGCAAAGCTATACGCCGCTGGACGGATTTTGGACCGAGTGGCAAATCAATACGCCGCTGGAAGGTTGGTGGACCGAATGGCAAAGCTATACGCCGCTGGACGGATTTTGGACCGAGTGGCAAAACAATACGCCGCTGGAAGGTTGGTGGACCGAAAGGCAAACCAATACGCCGCTGGAAGGTTGGTGGACCGAGTGGCAAAACAATACGCCGCTGGAAGGTTGGTGGACCGAAAGGCAAAGCAATACGCCGCTGGACGGATTTTGGACCGAATGGCAAAGCAATACGCCGCTGGAAGGTTGGTGGACCAAAAGGCAAACCAATACGCCGCTGGAAGGTTGGTAGACCGAAAGGCAAAACAATACGCCGCTGGACGGATTTTGGACCGAGTGGCAAAACATTACGCCGCTGGAAGGTTGGTGGACCGAATGGCAAACCAATACGCCGCTGGACGGATTTTGGACCGAGTGGCAAAGCAATACGCCGCTGGAAGGTTGGTGGACCGAGTGGCAAAACAATACGCCCCTGGAAGGTGGGTGGACCGAAAGGCAAACCAATACGCCGCTGGACGGATTTTCGACCGAGTGGCAAAGCAATACGCCGCTGGAAGGTTGGTGGACCGAAAGGCAAAGCAATACGCCGCTGGACGGATTTTGGACCGAGTGGCAAAGCAATACGCCGCTGGAAGGTTGGTGGACCGAAAGGCAAACCAATACGCCGCTGGACGGATTTTGGACCGAGTGGCAAAACAATACGCCGCTGGAAGGTTGGTGGACCGAATGGCAAAGCAATACGCCGCTGGACGGATTGTGGACCGAAAGGCAAAGCTATACGCCGCTTAAAGGTTGGTTGACCGAAAGGCAAACCAATACGCCGCTGGAAGGTTGGTGGACCGAGTGGCAAAACAATACGCCGCTGGAAGGTTGGTGGACCGAATGGCAAACCAATACGCCGCTGGACGGATTTTGGACCGAATGGCAATGCAATACGCCGCTGGAAGGTTGGTGGACCGAAAGGCAAAGCAATACGCCGCTGGAAGGTTGGTAGACCGAAAGGCAAAACAATACGCCGCTGGACGGATTTTGGACCGAGTGGCAAAACAATACGCCGCTGGAAGGTTGGTGGACCGAATGGCAAACCAATACGCCGCTGGACGGATTTTGGACCGAGTGACAAAGCAATACGCCGCTGGAAGGTTGGTGGACCGAGTGGCAAAACAATACGCCGCTGGAAGGTTGGTGGACCGAATGGCAAAGCAATACGCCGCTGGAAGGTTGGTGGACCGAATGGCAAAGCAATACGCCACTGGAAGGTTGGTGGACCGAGTGGCAAAACAATACGCCGCTGGAAGGTTGGTGGACCGAAAGGCAAAACAATACGCCGCTGGACGGATTTTGGACCGAATGGCAAAGCATTACGCCGCTGGAAGGTTGGTGGACCGAGTGGCAAAACAATACGCCGCTGGAAGGTTGGTGGACCGAATGGCAAACCAATACGCCGCTGGACGGATTTTGGACCGAGTGGCAAAGCAATACGCCGCTGGAAGGTTGGTGGACCGAAAGGCAAAGCAATACGCCGCTGGACGGATTTTGGACCGAATGGCAAAGCAATACGCCGCTGGAAGGTTGGTGGACCGAAAGGCAAACCAATACGCCGCTGGAAGGTTGGTAGACCGAAAGGCAAAACAATACGCCGCTGGAAGGTTGGTGGACCGAAAGGCAAAGCTATACGCCGCTGGACGGATTTTGGACCGAGTGGCAAAACAATACGCCGCTGTAAGGTTGGTGGACCGAATGGCAAAGCAATACGCCGCTGGACGGATTGTGGACCGAAAGGCAAAGCAATACGCCGCTGGAAGGTTGGTGGACCGAATGGCAAACCAATACGCCGCTGGACGGATTTTGGACCGAGTGGCAAAGCAATACGCCGCTGGAAGGTTGGTCGACCGAGTGGCAAAACAATACGCCCCTGGAAGATGGGTGGACCGAAAGGCAAACCAATACGCCGCTGGACGGATTTTGGACCGAGTGGCAAAGCAATACGCCGCTGGAAGGTTGGTGGACCGAATGGCAAAGCTATACGCCGCTGGACGGATTTTGGACCGAGTGGCAAAACAATACGCCGCTGGAAGGTTGGTGGACCGAATGGCAAACCAATACGCCGCTGGACGGATTTTGGACCGAGTGGCAAAACAATACGCCGCTGGAAGGTTGGTGGACCGAAAGGCAAAGCAATACGCCGCTGGACGGATTTTGGACCGAGTGGCAAAACAATACGCCCCTGGAAGGTGGGTGGACCGAATGGCAAAATAATACGCCGCTGGAAGGTTGGTGGACCGAATGGCAATGCAATACGCCACTGGAAGGTTGGTGGACCGAGTGGCAAAACAATACGCCGCTGGAAGGTTGGTGGACCGAGTGATAAAACAATACGCCGCTGGAAGGTTGGTGGACCGAAAGGCAAACCAATACGCCGCTGGACGGATTTTGGACCGAGTTTCAAAACAATACGCCGCTGGAAGGTTGGTGGACCGAATGGCAAAGCAATACGCCGCTGGACGGATTGTGGACCGAAAGGCAAAGCTATACGCCGCTTAAAGGTTGGTTGACCGAAAGGCAAACCAATACGCCGCTGGAAGGTTGGTGGACCGAGTGGCAAAACAATACGCCGCTGGAAGGTTGGTGGACCGAATGGCAAACCAATACGCCGCTGGACGGATTTTGGACCGAATGGCAATGCAATACGCCGCTGGAAGGTTGGTGGACCGAAAGGCAAAGCAATACGCCGCTGGAAGGTTGGTAGACCGAAAGGCAAAACAATACGCCGCTGGACGGATTTTGGACCGAGTGGCAAAACAATACGCCGCTGGAAGGTTGGTGGACCGAATGGCAAACCAATACGCCGCTGGACGGATTTTGGACCGAGTGGCAAAGCAATACGCCGCTGGAAGGTTGGTGGACCGAGTGGCAAAACAATACGCCGCTGGAAGGTTGGTGGACCGAATGGCAAAGCAATACGCCGCTGGAAGGTTGGTGGACCGAATGGCAAAGCAATACGCCACTGGAAGGTTGGTGGACCGAGTGGCAAAACAATACGCCGCTGGAAGGTTGGTGGACCGAATGGCAAACCAATACGCCGCTGGACGGATTTTGGACCGAGTGGCAAAACAATACGCCGCTGGAAGGTTGGTGGACCGAATGGCAAACCAATACGCCGCTGGACGGATTTTGGACCGAGTGGCAAAACAATACGCCGCTGGAAGGTTGGTGGACCGAATGGCAAACCAATACGCCGCTGGCCGGATTTTGGACCGAGTGGCAAAGCAATACGCCGCTGGAAGGTTGGTGGACCGAAAGGCAAAGCAATACGCCGCTGGACGGATTGTGGACCGAAAGGCAAAGCAATACGCCGCTGGAAGGTTGGTGGACCGAATGGCAAAGCAATACGCCGCTGGACGGATTTTGGACCGAGTGGCAAAACAATACGCCGCTGGAAGGTTGGTGGACCGAATGGCAAAGCTATACGCCGCTGGACGGATTTTGGACTGAGTGGCAAAACAATACGCCGCTGGAAGGTTGGTGGACCGAAAGGCAAAGCTATACGCCGCTGGACGGATTTTGGACCGAGTGGCAAAACAATACGCCGCTGGAAGGTTGGTGGACCGAATGGCAAACCAATACGCCGCTGGACGGATTTTGGACCGAGTGGCAAAACAATACGCCGCTGGAAGGTTGGTGGACCGAAAGGCAAAGCAATACGCCGCTGGACGGATTTTGGACCGAATGGCAAAGCAATACGCCGCTGGAAGGTTGGTGGACCGAAAGGCAAACCAATACGCCGCTGGAAGGTTGGTAGACCGAAAGGCTAAACAATACGCCCCTGGAAGGTGGGTGGACCGAAAGGCACACCAATACGCCGCTGGACGGATTTTGGACCGAGTGGCAAAGCAATACGCCGCTGGAAGGTTGGTGGACCGAAAGGCAAAGCAATACGCCGCTGGACGGATTTTGGACCGAGTGGCAAAACAATACGCCGCTGTAAGGTTGGTGGACCGAATGGCAAAGCAATACGCCGCTGGACGGATTGTGGACCGAAAGGCAAAGCAATACGCCGCTGGAAGGTTGGTGGACCGAATGGCAAACCAATACGCCGCTGGACGGATTTTGGACCGAGTGGCAAAGCAATACGCCGCTGGAAGGTTGGTGGACCGAGTGGCAAAACAATACGCCGCTGGAAGGTTGGTGGACCGAATGGCAAACCAATACGCCGCTGGACGGATTTTGGACCGAGTGGCAAAGCAATACGCCGTTGGAAGGTTGGTGGACCGAAAGGCAAAGCAATACGCCGCTGGAAGGTTGGTAGACCGAAAGGCAAACCAATACGCCGCTGGAAGGTTGGTGGACCGAGTGGCAAAACAATACGCCGCTGGAAGGTTGGTGGACCGAATGGCAAAGCAATACGCCGCTGGACGGATTTTGGACCGAGTGGCAAAACATTACGCCGCTGGAAGGTTGGTGGACCGAATGGCAAAGTAATACGCCGCTGGACGGATTTTGGACCGAATGGCAAAGCAATACGCCGCTGGAAGGTTGGTGGACCGAAAGGCAAAGCAATACGCCGCTGGAAGGTTGGTAGACCGAAAGGCAAAACAATACGCCGCTGGACGGATTTTGGACCGAGTGGCAAAACAATACGCCACTGGAAGGTTGGTGGACCGAGTGGCAAAACAATACGCCGCTGGAAGGTTGGTGGACCGAAAGGCAAAACAATACGCCGCTGGACGGATTTTGGACCAAATGGCAAAGCATTACGCCGCTGGAAGGTTGGTGGACCGAGTGGCAAAACAATACGCCGCTGGAAGGTTGGTGGACCGAATGGCAAACCAATACGCCGCTGGACGGATTTTGGACCGAGTGGCAAAGCAATACGCCGTTGGAAGGTTGGTGGACCGAAAGGCAAAGCAATACGCCGCTGGAAGGTTGGTGGACCGAGTGGCAAAACAATACGCCGCTGGAAGGTTGGTGGACCGAGTGATAAAACAATACGCCGCTGTAAGGTTGGTGGACCGAAAGGCAAACCAATACGCCGCTGGACGGATTTTGGACCGAGTGGCAAAACAATACGCCGCTGGAAGGTTGGTGGACCGAATGGCAAAGCAATACGCCGCTGGACGGATTGTGGACCGAAAGGCAAAGCTATACGCCGCTGGAAGGTTGGTGGACCGAATGGCAAAGCAATACGCCGCTGGACGGATTGTGGACCGAAAGGCAAAGCTATACGCCGCTTAAAGGTTGGTGGACCGAAAGGCAAACCAATACGCCGCTGGAAGGTTGGTGGACCGAGTGGCAAAACAATACGCCGCTGGAAGGTTGGTGGACCGAATGGCAAACCAATACGCCGCTGGACGGATTTTGGACCGAATGGCAAAGCAATACGCCGCTGGAAGGTTGGTGGACCGAAAGGCAAAGCAATACGCCGCTGGAAGGTTGGTAGACCGAAAGGCAAAACAATACGCCGCTGGACGGATTTTGGACCGAGTGGCAAAACAATACGCCACTGGAAGGTTGGTGGACCGAGTGGCAAAACAATACGCCGCTGGAAGGTTGGTGGACCGAAAGGCAAAACAATACGCCGCTGGACGGATTTTGGACCAAATGGCAAAGCATTACGCCGCTGGAAGGTTGGTGGACCGAGTGGCAAAACAATACGCCGCTGGAAGGTTGGTGGACCGAATGGCAAACCAATACGCCGCTGGACGGATTTTGGACCGAGTGGCAAAGCAATACGCCGTTGGAAGGTTGGTGGACCGAAAGGCAAAGCAATACGCCGCTGGAAGGTTGGTAGACCGAAAGGCAAACCAATACGCCGCTGGAAGGTTGGTGGACCGAGTGGCAAAACAATACGCCGCTGGAAGGTTGGTGGACCGAATGGCAAAGCAATACGCCGCTGGACGGATTTTGGACCGAGTGGCAAAACATTACGCCGCTGGAAGGTTGGTGGACCGAATGGCAAAGTAATACGCCGCTGGACGGATTTTGGACCGAGTGGCAAAACAATACGCCGCTGGAAGGTTGGTGGACCGAATGGCAAACCAATACGCCGCTGGACGGATTTTGGACCGAGTGGCAAAACAATACGCCGCTGGAAGGTTGGTGGGCCGAATGGCAAACCAATACGCCGCTGGACGGATTTTGGACCGAGTGGCAAAGCAATATGCCGCTGGAAGGTTGGTGGACCGAATGGCAAAGCAATACGCCGCTGGACGGATTGTGGACCGAAAGGCAAAGCTATACGCCGCTTAAAGGTTGGTGGACCGAAAGGCAAACCAATACGCCGCTGGAAGGTTGGTGGACCGAGTGGCAAAACAATACGCCGCTGGACGGATTTTGGACCGAGTGGCAAAGCAATACGCCGTTGGAAGGTTGGTGGACCGAAAGGCAAAGCAATACGCCGCTGGAAGGTTGGTGGACCGAGTGGCAAAACAATACGCCGCTGGAAGGTTGGTGGACCGAGTGATAAAACAATACGCCGCTGGAAGGTTGGTGGACCGAAAGGCAAACCAATACGCCGCTGGACGGATTTTGGACCGAGTGGCAAAACAATACGCCGCTGGAAGGTTGGTGGACCGAATGGCAAAACAATACGCCGCTGGACGGATTGTGGACCGAAAGGCAAAGCTATACGCCGCTTAAAGGTTGGTGGACCGAAAGGCAAACCAATACGCCGCTGGAAGGTTGGTGGACCGAGTGGCAAAACAATACGCCGCTGGAAGGTTGGTGGACCGAATGGCAAACCAATACGCCGCTGGACGGATTTTGGACCGAATGGCAAAGCAATACGCCGCTGGAAGGTTGGTGGACCGAAAGGCAAAGCAATACGCCGCTGGAAGGTTGGTGGACCGAAAGGCAAACCAATACGCCGCTGGAAGGTTGGTGGACCGAATGGCAAACCAATACGCCGCTGGACGGATTTTGGACCGAGTGGCAAAGCAATACGCCGTTGGAAGGTTGGTGGACCGAAAGACAAAACAATACGCCGCTGGACGGATTTTGGACCAAATGGCAAAGCATTACGCCGCTGGAAGGTTGGTGGACCGAGTGGCAAAACAATACGCCGCTGGAAGGTTGGTGGACCGAATGGCAAACCAATACGCCGCTGGACGGATTTTGGACCGAGTGGCAAAGCAATACGCCGTTGGAAGGTTGGTGGACCGAAAGGCAAAGCAATACGCCGCTGGAAGGTTGGTAGACCGAAAGGCAAACCAATACGCCGCTGGAAGGTTGGTGGACCGAGTGGCAAAACAATACGCCGCTGGAAGGTTGGTGGACCGAATGGCAAAGCAATACGCCGCTGGACGGATTTTGGACCGAGTGGCAAAACATTACGCCGCTGGAAGGTTGGTGGACCGAATGGCAAAGTAATACGCCGCTGGACGGATTTTGGACCGAGTGGCAAAACAATACGCCGCTGGAAGGTTGGTGGACCGAATGGCAAACCAATACGCCGCTGGACGGATTTTGGACCGAGTGGCAAAACAATACGCCGCTGGAAGGTTGGTGGACCGAATGGCAAACCAATACGCCGCTGGACGGATTTTGGACCGAGTGGCAAAGCAATATGCCGCTGGAAGGTTGGTGGACCGAATGGCAAAGCAATACGCCGCTGGACGGATTGTGGACCGAAAGGCAAAGCTATACGCCGCTTAAAGGTTGGTGGACCGAAAGGCAAACCAATACGCCGCTGGAAGGTTGGTGGACCGAGTGGCAAAACAATACGCCGCTGGAAGGTTGGTGGACCGAATGGCAAACCAATACGCCGCTGGACGGATTTTGGACCGAATGGCAAAGCAATACGCCGCTGGAAGGTTGGTGGACCGAAAGGCAAAGCAATACGCCGCTGGAAGGTTGGTAGACCGAAAGGCAAAACAATACGCCGCTGGACGGATTTTGGACCGAGTGGCAAAACAATACGCCGCTGGAAGGTTGGTGGACCGAATGGCAAAACAATACGCCGCTGGACGGATTTTGGACCGAGTGGCAAAGCAATACGCCGCTGGAAGGTTGGTGGACCGAGTGGCAAAACAATACGCCGCTGGAAGGTTGTTGGACCGAATGGCAAAGCAATACGCCGCTGGAAGGTTGGTGGACCGAATGGCAAAGCAATACGCCACTGGAAGGTTGGTGGACCGAGTGGCAAAACAATACGCCGCTGGAAGGTTGGTGGACCGAAAGGCAAAACAATACGCCGCTGGACGGATTTTGGACCGAATGGCAAAGCATTACGCCGCTGGAAGGTTGGTGGACCGAGTGGCAAAACAATACGCCGCTGGAAGGTTGGTGGACCGATTGACAAACCAATACGCCGCTGGACGGATTTTGGACCGAGTGGCAAAGCAATACGCCGCTGGAAGGTTGGTGGACCGAATGGCAAAGCAATACGCCGCTGGACGGATTTTGGACCGAGTGGCAAAGCAATACGCCGCTGGAAGGTTGGTGGACCGAAAGGCAATGAAATACGCCGCTGGACGGATTTTGGACCGAGTGGCAAAAGAATACGCCGCTGGAAGGTTGGTGGACCGAATGGCAAACCAATACGCCGCTGGACGGATTTTGGACCGAGTGGCAAAGCAATACGCCGCTGGAAGGTTGGTGGACCGTATGGCAAAGCAATACGCCGCTGGACGGATTTTGGACCGAGTGGCAAAACAATACGCCGCTGGAAGGTTGGTGGACCGAAAGGCAAAGCAATACGCCGCTGGACGGATTTTGGACCCAGTGGCAAAACAATACGCCGCTGGAAGGTTGGTGGACCGAATGGCAAAGCAATACGCCGCTGGACGGATTGTGGACCGAAAGGCAAAGCAATACGCCGCTGGAAGGTTGGTGGACCGAATGGCAAAGCAATACGCCGCTGGAAGGTTGGTGGACCGAATGGCAAAGCAATACGCCGCTGGAAGGTTGGTAGACCGAAAGGCAAACCAATACGCCGCTGGACGGATTTTGGACCGAGTGGCAAAGCAATACGCCGCTGGAAGGTTGGTGGACCGAATGGCAAAGCTATACGCCGCTGGACGGATTTTGGACCGAGTGGCAAAACAATACGCCGCTGGAAGGTTGGTGGACCGAATGGCAAACCAATACGCCGCTGGACGGATTTTGGACCGAGTGGCAAAGTAATACGCATCTGGAAGGTTGGTGGACCGAGTGGCAAAACAATACGCCGCTGGAAGGTTGGTGGACCGAATGGCAAAGCAATACGCCGCTGGAAGGTTGGTGGACCGAATGGCAAAGCAATACGCCACTGGAAGGTTGGTGGACCGAGTGGCAAAACAATACGCCGCTGGAAGGTTGGTGGACCGAAAGGCAAAGCAATACGCCGCTGGACGGATTTTGGACCGAATGGCAAAGCAATACGCCGCTGGAAGGTTGGTGGACCAAAAGGCAAACCAATACGCCGCTGGAAGGTTGGTAGACCGAAAGGCAAAACAATACGCCGCTGGACGGATTTTGGACCGAGTGGCAAAACATTACGCCGCTGGAAGTTGGTGGACCGAATGGCAAACCAATACGCCGCTGGACGGATTTTGGACCGAGTGGCAAAGCAATACGCCGCTGGAAGGTTGGTGGACCGAGTGGCAAAACAATACGCCCCTGGAAGGTGGGTGGACCGAAAGGCAAACCAATACGCCGCTGGACGGATTTTGGACCGAGTGGCAAAGCAATACGCCGCTGGAAGGTTGGTGGACCGAATGGCAAACCAATACGCCGCTGGACGGATTTTGGACCGAGTGGCAAAACAATACGCCGCTGGAAGGTTGGTGGACCGAAAGGCAAAGCAATACGCCGCTGGACGGATTTTGGACCGAGTGGCAAAGCAATACGCCGCTGGAAGGTTGGTGGACCGAATGGCAAAGCAATACGCCGCTGGAAGGTTGGTGGACCGAATGGCAAAGCAATACGCCACTGGAAGGTTGGTGGACCGAGTGGCAAAACAATACGCCGCTGGAAGGTTGGTGGACCGAAAGGCAAAGCAATACGCCGCTGGACGGATTTTGGACCGAATGGCAAAGCAATACGCCGCTGGAAGGTTGGTGGACCAAAAGGCAAACCAATACGCCGCTGGAAGGTTGGTAGACCGAAAGGCAAAACAATACGCCGCTGGACGGATTTTGGACCGAGTGGCAAAACATTACGCCGCTGGAAGGTTGGTGGACCGAATGGCAAACCAATACGCCGCTGGACGGATTTTGGACCGAGTGGCAAAGCAATACGCCGCTGGAAGGTTGGTGGACCGAATGGCAAAGCAATACGCCGCTGGACGGATTGTGGACCGAAAGGCAAAGCTATACGCCGCTTAAAGGTTGGTGGACCGAGTGGCAAAACAATACGCCGCTGGAAGGTTGGTGGACCGAATGGCAAAGCAATACGCCGCTGGAAGGTTGGTGGACCGAATGGCAAAGCAATACGCCACTGGAAGGTTGGTGGACCGAGTGGCAAAACAATACGCCGCTGGAAGGTTGGTGGACCGAAAGGCAAAACAATACGCCGCTGGACGGATTTTGGACCGAATGGCAAAGCATTACGCCGCTGGAAGGTTGGTGGACCGAGTGGCAAAACAATACGCCGCTGGAAGTTTGGTGGACCGAATTGCAAACCAATACGCCGCTGGACGGATTTTGGACCGAGTGGCAAAGCAATACGCCGCTGGAAGGTTGGTGGACCGAAAGGCAATGAAATACGCCGCTGGACGGATTTTGGACCGAGTGGCAAAACAATACGCCGCTGGAAGGTTGGTGGACCGAATGGCAAACCAATACGCCGCTGGACGGATTTTGGACCGAGTGGCAAAGCAATACGCCGCTGGAAGGTTGGTGGACCGTATGGCAAAGCAATACGCCGCTGGACGGATTTTGGACCGAGTGGCAAAACAATACGCCGCTGGAAGGTTGGTGGACCGAAAGGCAAAGCAATACGCCGCTGGACGGATTTTGGACCCAGTGGCTAAACAATACGCCGCTGGAAGGTTGGTGGACCGAATGGCAAACCAATACGCCGCTGGACGGATTTTGGACCGAGTGGCAAAGCAATACGCCGCTGGAAGGTTGGTGGACCGAGTGGCAAAACAATACGCCGCTGGAAGGTTGGTGGACCGAATGGCAAAGCAATATGCCGCTGGAAGGTTGGTGGACCGAATGGCAAAGCAATACGCCACTGGAAGGTTGGTGGACCGAGTGGCAAAACAATACGCCGCTGGAAGGTTGGTGGACCGAAAGGCAAAGCAATACGCCGCTGGACGGATTTTGGACCGAATGGCAAAGCAATACGCCGCTGGAAGGTTGGTGGACCAAAAGGCAAACCAATACGCCGCTGGAAGGTTGGTAGACCGAAAGGCACAACAATACGCCGCTGGACGGATTTTGGACCGAGTGGCAAAACATTACGCCGCTGGAAGGTTGGTGGACCGAATGGCAAACCAATACGCCGCTGGACGGATTTTGGACCGAGTGGCAAAGCAATACGCCGCTGGAAGGTTGGTGGACCGAGTGGCAAAACAATACGCCCCTGTAAGGTGGGTGGACCGAAAGGCAAACCAATACGCCGCTGGACGGATTTTGGACCGAGTGGCAAAGCAATACGCCGCTGGAAGGTTGGTGGACCGAATGGCAAACCAATACGCCGCTGGACGGATTTTGGACCGAGTGGCAAAACAATACGCCGCTGGAAGGTTGGTGGACCGAAAGGCAAAGCAATACGCCGCTGGACGGATTTTGGACCGAGTGGCAAAGCAATACGCCGCTGGAAGGTTTGTGGACCGAAAGGCAAACCAATACGCCGCTGGACGGATTTTGGACCGTGTGGCAAAACAATACGCCGCTGGAAGGTTGGTGGACCGAATGGCAAAGCAATACGCCGCTGGAAGGTTGGTGGACCGAAAGGCAAAGCAATACGCCGCTGGAAGGTTGGTAGACCGAAAGGCAAAACAATACGCCGCTGGACGGATTTTGGACCGAGTGGCAAAACAATACGCCGCTGGAAGGTTGGTGGACCGAATGGCAAACCAATACGCCGCTGGACGGATTTTGGACCGAGTGGCAAAGCAATACGCCGCTGGAAGGTTGGTGGACCGAGTGGCAAAACAATACGCCGCTGGAAGGTTGGTGGACCGAATGGCAAAGCAATACGCCGCTGGAAGGTTGGTGGACCGTATGGCAAAGCAATACGCCACTGGAAGGTTGGTGGACCGAAAGGCAAAGCAATACGCCGCTGGACGGATTTTGGACCGAGTGGCAAAGCAATACGCCGCTGGAAGGTTTGTGGACCGAAAGGCAAACCAATACGCCGCTGGACGGATTTTGGACCGAGTGGCAAAGCAATACGCCGCTGGAAGGTTGGTGGACCGAGTGGCAAAACAATACGCCCCTGTAAGGTGGGTGGACCGAAAGGCAAACCAATACGCCGCTGGACGGATTTTGGACCGAGTGGCAAAGCAATACGCCGCTGGAAGGTTGGTGGACCGAATGGCAAACCAATACGCCGCTGGACGGATTTTGGACCGAGTGGCAAAACAATACGCCGCTGGAAGGTTGGTGGACCGAAAGGCAAAGCAATACGCCGCTGGACGGATTTTGGACCGAGTGGCAAAGCAATACGCCGCTGGAAGGTTTGTGGACCGAAAGGCAAACCAATACGCCGCTGGACGGATTTTGGACCGAGTGGCAAAGCAATACGCCGCTGGACGGATTTTGGACCGAATGGCAATGCAATACGCCGCTGGAAGGTTGGTGGACCGAAAGGCAAAGCAATACGCCGCTGGAAGGTTGGTAGACCGAAAGGCAAAACAATACGCCGCTGGACGGATTTTGGACCGCGTGGCAAAACAATACGCCGCTGGAAGGTTGGTGGACCGAATGGCAAACCAATACGCCGCTGGACGGATTTTGGACCGAGTGGCAAAGCAATACGCCGCTGGAAGGTTGGTGGACCGAGTGGCAAAACAATACGCCGCTGGAAGGTTGGTGGACCGAATGGCAAAGCAATACGCCGCTGGAAGGTTGGTGGACCGTATGGCAAAGCAATACGCCACTGGAAGGTTGGTGGACCGAGTGGCAAAACAATACGCCGCTGGAAGGTTGGTGGACCGAAAGGCAAAACAATACGCCGCTGGACGGATTTTGGACCGAATGGCAAAGCATTACGCCGCTGGAAGGTTGGTGGACCGTGTGGCAAAACAATACGCCGCTGGAAGGTTGGTGGACCGAATGGCAAACCAATACGCCGCTGGACGGATTTTGGACCGAGTGGCAAATCAATACGCCGCTGGAAGGTTGGTGGACCGAATGGCAAACCAATACGCCGCTGGAAGGTTGGTGGACCGAGTGGCAAAACAATACGCCCCTGGAAGGTGGGTGGACCGAATGGCAAAGCAATACGCCGCTGGAAGGTTGGTGGACCGAATGGCAATGCAATACGCCACTGGAAGGTTGGTGGACCGAGTGGCAAAACAATACGCCGCTGGAAGGTTGGTGGACCGAGTGACAAAACAATACGCCGCTGGAAGGTTGGTGGACCGAAAGGCAAAGCAATACGCCGCTGGACGGATTTTGGACCGAGTGGCAAAACAATACGCCGCTGGAAGGTTGGTGGACCGAATGGCAAAGCAATACGCCGCTGGACGGATTGTGGACCGAAAGGCAAAGCAATACGCCGCTGGAAGGTTGGTGGACCGAATGGCAAAGCAATACGCCGCTGGACGGATTTTGGAACGAGTGGCAAAGCAATACGCCGCTGGAAGGTTGGTAGACCGAAAGGCAAACCAATACGCCGCTGGAAGGATGGTGGACCGAATGGCAAAGCAATACGCCGCTGGACGGATTGTGGACCGAAAGGCAAAGCTATACGCCGCTTAAAGGTTGGTGGACCGAAAGGCAAACCAATACGCCGCTGGAAGGTTGGTGGATCGAGTGGCAAAACAATACGCCGCTGGAAGGTTGGTGGACCGAATGGCAAACCAATACGCCGCTGGACGGATTTTGGACCGAATGGCAAAGCAATACGCCGCTGGAAGGTTGGTGGACCGAAAGGCAAAGCAATACGCCGCTGGACGGATTTTGGACCGAGTGGCAAAACATTACGCCGCTGGAAGGTTGGTAGACCGAAAGGCAAACCAATACGCCGCTGGAAGGTTGGTGGACCGAGTGGCAAAACAATACGCCGCTGGAAGGTTGGTGGACCGAATGGCAAAGCAATACGCCGCTGGACGGATTTTGGACCGAGTGGCAAAACATTACGCCGCTGGAAGGTTGGTGGACCGAATGGCAAACCAATACGCCGCTGGACGGATTTTGGACCGAGTGGCAAAGCAATACGCCGCTGGAAGGTTGGTGGACCGAATGGCAAAGCAATACGCCGCTGGACGGATTGTGGACCGAAAGGCAAAGCTATACGCCGCTTAAAGGTTGGTGGACCGAGTGGCAAAACAATACGCCGCTGGAAGGTTGGTGGACCGAATGGCAAAGCAATACGCCGCTGGAAGGTTGGTGGACCGAATGGCAAAGCAATACGCCACTGGAAGGTTGGTGGACCGAGTGGCAAAACAATACGCCGCTGGAAGGTTGGTGGACCGAAAGGCAAAACAATACGCCGCTGGACGGATTTTGGACCGAATGGCAAAGCATTACGCCGCTGGAAGGTTGGTGGACCGAGTGGCAAAACAATACGCCGCTGGAAGTTTGGTGGACCGAATTGCAAACCAATACGCCGCTGGACGGATTTTGGACCGAGTGGCAAAGCAATACGCCGCTGGAAGGTTGGTGGACCGAAAGGCAATGAAATACGCCGCTGGACGGATTTTGGACCGAGTGGCAAAACAATACGCCGCTGGAAGGTTGGTGGACCGAATGGCAAACCAATACGCCGCTGGACGGATTTTGGACCGAGTGGCAAAGCAATACGCCGCTGGAAGGTTGGTGGACCGTATGGCAAATCAATACGCCGCTGGACGGATTTTGCCCCGAGTGGCAAAACAATACGCCACTGGAAGGTTGGTGGACCGAAAGGCAAAGCAATACGCCGCTGGACGGATTTTGGACCCAGTGGCAAAACAATACGCCGCTGGAAGGTTGGTGGACCGAATGGCAAAGCAATACGCCGCTGGACGGATTGTGGACCGAAAGGCAAAGCAATACGCCGCTGGAAGGTTGGTGGACCGAATGGCAAAACAATACGCCGCTGGACGGATTTTGGACCGAGTGGCAAAACAATACGCCGCTGGAAGGTTGGTGGACCGAATGGCAAAGCAATACGCCGCTGGAAGGTTGGTGGACCGAATGGCAAAGCAATACGCCGCTGGAAGGTTGGTAGACCGAAAGGCAAACCAATACGCCGCTGGACGGATTTTGGACTGAGTGGCAAAGCAATACGCCGCTGGAAGGTTGGTGGACCGAATGGCAAAGCTATACGCCGCTGGACGGATTTTGGACCGAGTGGCAAAACAATACGCCGCTGGAAGGTTGGTGGACCGAATTGCAAACCAATACGCCGCTGGACGGATTTTGGACCGAGTGGCAAAGCAATACGCCGCTGGAAGGTTGGTGGACCGAGTGGCAAAACAATACGCCGCTGGAAGGTTGGTGGACCGAATGGCAAAGCAATACGCCGCTGGAAGGTTGGTGGACCGAATGGCAAAGCAATACGCCACTGGAAGGTTGGTGGACCGAGTGGCAAAACAATACGCCGCTGGAAGGTTGGTGGACCGAAAGGCAAAGCAATACGCCGCTGGACGGATTTTGGACCGAATGGCAAAGCAATACGCCGCTGGAAGGTTGGTGGACCAAAAGGCAAACCAATACGCCGCTGGAAGGTTGGTAGACCGAAAGGCAAAACAATACGCCGCTGGACGGATTTTGGACCGAGTGGCAAAACATTACGCCGCTGGAAGGTTGGTGGACCGAATGGCAAACCAATACGCCGCTGGACGGATTTTGGACCGAGTGGCAAAGCAATACGCCGCTGGAAGGTTGGTGGACCGAGTGGCAAAACAATACGCCCCTGGAAGGTGGGTGGACCGAAAGGCAAACCAATACGCCGCTGGACGGATTTTGGACCGAGTGGCAAAGCAATACGCCGCTGGAAGGTTGGTGGACCGAATGGCAAACCAATACGCCGCTGGACGGATTTTGGACCGAGTGGCAAAACAATACGCCGCTGGAAGGTTGGTGGACCGAAAGGCAAAGCAATACGCCGCTGGACGGATTTTGGACCGAGTGGCAAAGCAATACGCCGCTGGAAGGTTTGTGGACCGAAAGGCAAACCAATACGCCGCTGGACGGATTTTGGACCGTGTGGCAAAACAATACGCCGCTGGAAGGTTGGTGGACCGAATGGCAAAGCAATACGCCGCTGGACGGATTGTGGACCGAAAGGCAAAGCTATACGCCGCTTAAAGGTTGGTTGACCGAAAGGCAAACCAATACGCCGCTGGAAGATTGGTGGACCGAGTGGCAAAACCATACGACGCTGGAAGGTTGGTGGACCGAATGGCAAACCAATACGCCGCTGGACGGATTTTGGACCGAGTGGCAAAACAATACGCCGCTGGAAGGTTGGTGGACCGAATGGCAAACCAATACGCCGCTGGACGGATTTTGGACCGAGTGGCAAAGCAATACGCCGCTGGAAGGTTGGTGGACCGAGTGGCAAAACAATACGCCGCTGGAAGGTTGGTGGACCGAATGGCAAAGCAATACGCCGCTGGAAGGTTGGTGGACCGAATGGCAAAGCAATACGCCACTGGAAGGTTGGTGGACCGAGTGGCAAAACAATACGCCGCTGGAAGGTTGGTGGACCGAAAGGCAAAACAATACGCCGCTGGACGGATTTTGGACCGAATGGCAAAGCATTACGCCGCTGGAAGGTTGGTGGACCGAGTGGCAAAACAATACGCCGCTGGAAGGTTGGTGGACCGAATGGCAAACCAATACGCCGCTGGACGGATTTTGGACCGAGTGGCAAATCAATACGCCGCTGGAAGGTTGGTGGACCGAATGGCAAACCAATACGCCGCTGGAAGGTTGGTGGACCGAATGGCAATGCAATACGCCACTGGAAGGTTGGTGGACCGAGTGGCAAAGCAATACGCCGCTGGAAGGTTGGTGGACCGAATGGCAAAGCAATACGCCACTGGAAGGTTGGTGGACCGAGTGGCAAAACAATACGCCGCTGGAAGGTTGGTGGACCGAGTGGCAAAACAATACGCCCCTGGAAGGTGGGTGGACCGAATGGCAAAGCAATACGCCGCTGGAAGGTTGGTGGACCGAATGGCAATGCAATACGCCACTGGAAGGTTGGTGGACCGAGTGGCAAAACAATACGCCGCTGGAAGGTTGGTGGACCGAGTGACAAAACAATACGCCGCTGGAAGGTTGGTGGACCGAAAGGCAAAGCAATACGCCGCTGGACGGATTTTGGACCGAGTGGCAAAACAATACGCCGCTGGAAGGTTGGTGGACCGAATGGCAAAGCAATACGCCGCTGGACGGATTGTGGACCGAAAGGCAAAGCAATACGCCGCTGGAAGGTTGGTGGACCGAATGGCAAAGCAATACGCCGCTGGACGGATTTTGGAACGAGTGGCAAAGCAATACGCCGCTGGAAGGTTGGTAGACCGAAAGGCAAACCAATACGCCGCTGGAAGGATGGTGGACCGAATGGCAAAGCAATTCGCCGCTGGACGGATTGTGGACCGAAAGGCAAAGCTATACGCCGCTTAAAGGTTGGTGGACCGAAAGGCAAACCAATACGCCGCTGGAAGGTTGGTGGATCGAGTGGCAAAACAATACGCCGCTGGAAGGTTGGTGGACCGAATGGCAAAGCAATACGCCGCTGGACGGATTTTGGAACGAGTGGCAAAGCAATACGCCGCTGGAAGGTTGGTAGACCGAAAGGCAAACCAATACGCCGCTGGAAGGATGGTGGACCGAATGGCAAAGCAATTCGCCGCTGGACGGATTGTGGACCGAAAGGCAAAGCAATACGCCGCTGGAAGGTTGGTGGACCGAAAGGCAAAGCAATACGCCGCTGGAAGGTTGGTAGACCGAAAGGTAAAACAATACGCCGCTGGACGGATTTTGGACCGAGTGGCAAAACAATACGCCACTGGAAGGTTGGTGGACCGAGTGGCAAAACAATACGCCGCTGGAAGGTTGGTGGACCGAAAGGCAAAACAATACGCCGCTGGACGGATTTTGGACCGAATGGCAAAGCATTACGCCGCTGGAAGGTTGGTGGACCGAGTGGCAAAACAATACGCCGCTGGAAGGTTGGTGGACCGAAAGGCAAAACAATACGCCGCTGGACGGATTTTGGACCGAATGGCAAAGCATTACGCCGCTGGAAGGTTGGTGGACCGAATGGCAAAGCAATACGCCACTGGAAGGTTGGTGGACCGAGTGGCAAAACAATACGCCGCTGGAAGGTTGGTGGACCGAAAGGCAAAACAATACGCCGCTGGACGGATTTTGGACCGAATGGCAAAGCATTACGCCGCTGGAAGGTTGGTGGACCGAGTGGCAAAACAATACGCCGCTGGAAGTTTGGTGGACCGAATTGCAAACCAATACGCCGCTGGACGGATTTTGGACCGAGTGGCAAAGCAATACGCCGCTGGAAGGTTGGTGGACCGAAAGGCAATGAAATACGCCGCTGGACGGATTTTGGACCGAGTGGCAAAACAATACGCCACTGGAAGGTTGGTGGACCGAAAGGCAAAGCAATACGCCGCTGGACGGATTTTGGACCCAGTGGCAAAACAATACGCCGCTGGAAGGTTGGTGGACCGAATGGCAAAGCAATACGCCGCTGGACGGATTGTGGACCGAAAGGCAAAGCAATACGCCGCTGGAAGGTTGGTGGACCGAATGGCAAAACAATACGCCGCTGGACGGATTTTGGACCGAGTGGCAAAACAATACGCCGCTGGAAGGTTGGTGGACCGAATGGCAAAGCAATACGCCGCTGGAAGGTTGGTGGACCGAGTGGCAAAACAATACGCCGCTGGAAGGTTGGTGGACCGAAAGGCAAAACAATACGCCGCTGGACGGATTTTGGACCGAATGGCAAAGCATTACGCCGCTGGAAGGTTGGTGGACCGAGTGGCAAAACAATACGCCGCTGGAAGGTTGGTGGACCGAATGGCAAACCAATACGCCGCTGGACGGATTTTGGACCGAGTGGCAAATCAATACGCCGCTGGAAGGTTGGTGGACCGAATGGCAAACCAATACGCCGCTGGAAGGTTGGTGGACCGAGTGGCAAAACAATACGCCCCTGGAAGGTGGGTGGACCGAATGGCAAAGCAATACGCCGCTGGAAGGTTGGTGGACCGAATGGCAATGCAATACGCCACTGGAAGGTTGGTGGACCGAGTGGCAAAACAATACGCCGCTGGAAGGTTGGTGGACCGAGTGACAAAACAATACGCCGCTGGAAGGTTGGTGGACCGAAAGGCAAAGCAATACGCCGCTGGACGGATTTTGGACCGAGTGGCAAAACAATACGCCGCTGGAAGGTTGGTGGACCGAATGGCAAAGCAATACGCCGCTGGACGGATTGTGGACCGAAAGGCAAAGCAATACGCCGCTGGAAGGTTGGTGGACCGAATGGCAAAGCAATACGCCGCTGGACGGATTTTGGAACGAGTGGCAAAGCAATACGCCGCTGGAAGGTTGGTAGACCGAAAGGCAAACCAATACGCCGCTGGAAGGATGGTGGACCGAATGGCAAAGCAATACGCCGCTGGACGGATTGTGGACCGAAAGGCAAAGCTATACGCCGCTTAAAGGTTGGTGGACCGAAAGGCAAACCAATACGCCGCTGGAAGGTTGGTGGATCGAGTGGCAAAACAATACGCCGCTGGAAGGTTGGTGGACCGAATGGCAAACCAATACGCCGCTGGACGGATTTTGGACCGAATGGCAAAGCAATACGCCGCTGGAAGGTTGGTGGACCGAAAGGCAAAGCTATACGCCGCTGGAAGGTTGGTAGACCGAAAGGCAAAGCAATACGCCGCTGGAAGGTTGGTAGACCGAAAGGCAAACCAATACGCCGCTGGAAGGTTGGTGGACCGAGTGGCAAAACAATACGCCGCTGGAAGGTTGGTGGACCGAATGGCAAAGCAATACGCCGCTGGACGGATTTTGGACCGAGTGGCAAAACATTACGCCGCTGGAAGGTTGGTGGACCGAATGGCAAACCAATACGCCGCTGGACGGATTTTGGACCGAGTGGCAAAGCAATACGCCGCTGGAAGGTTGGTGGACCGAATGGCAAAGCAATACGCCGCTGGACGGATTGTGGACCGAAAGGCAAAGCTATACGCCGCTTAAAGGTTGGTGGACCGAGTGGCAAAACAATACGCCGCTGGAAGGTTGGTGGACCGAATGGCAAAGCAATACGCCGCTGGAAGGTTGGTGGACCGAATGGCAAAGCAATACGCCACTGGAAGGTTGGTGGACCGAGTGGCAAAACAATACGCCGCTGGAAGGTTGGTGGACCGAAAGGCAAAACAATACGCCGCTGGACGGATTTTGGACCGAATGGCAAAGCATTACGCCGCTGGAAGGTTGGTGGACCGAGTGGCAAAACAATACGCCGCTGGAAGTTTGGTGGACCGAATTGCAAACCAATACGCCGCTGGACGGATTTTGGACCGAGTGGCAAAGCAATACGCCGCTGGAAGGTTGGTGGACCGAAAGGCAATGAAATACGCCGCTGGACGGATTTTGGACCGAGTGGCAAAACAATACGCCGCTGGAAGGTTGGTGGACCGAATGGCAAACCAATACGCCGCTGGACGGATTTTGGACCGAGTGGCAAAGCAATACGCCGCTGGAAGGTTGGTGGACCGTATGGCAAAGCAATACGCCGCTGGACGGATTTTGGACCGAGTGGCAAAACAATACGCCACTGGAAGGTTGGTGGACCGAAAGGCAAAGCAATACGCCGCTGGACGGATTTTGGACCCAGTGGCAAAACAATACGCCGCTGGAAGGTTGGTGGACCGAATGGCAAAGCAATACGCCGCTGGACGGATTGTGGACCGAAAGGCAAAGCAATACGCCGCTGGAAGGTTGGTGGACCGAATGGCAAAACAATACGCCGCTGGACGGATTTTGGACCGAGTGGCAAAACAATACGCCGCTGGAAGGTTGGTGGACCGAATGGCAAAGCAATACGCCGCTGGAAGGTTGGTGGACCGAATGGCAAAGCAATACGCCGCTGGAAGGTTGGTAGACCGAAAGGCAAACCAATACGCCGCTGGACGGATTTTGGACTGAGTGGCAAAGCAATACGCCGCTGGAAGGTTGGTGGACCGAATGGCAAAGCTATACGCCGCTGGACGGATTTTGGACCGAGTGGCAAAACAATACGCCGCTGGAAGGTTGGTGGACCGAATTGCAAACCAATACGCCGCTGGACGGATTTTGGACCCAGTGGCAAAGCAATACGCCGCTGGAAGGTTGGTGGACCGAGTGGCAAAACAATACGCCGCTGGAAGGTTGGTGGACCGAATGGCAAAGCAATACGCCGCTGGAAGGTTCGTGGACCGAATGGCAAAGCAATACGCCACTGGAAGGTTGGTGGACCGAGTGGCAAAACAATACGCCGCTGGAAGGTTGGTGGACCGAAAGGCAAAGCAATACGCCGCTGGACGGATTTTGGACCGAATGGCAAAGCAATACGCCGCTGGAAGGTTGGTGGACCAAAAGGCAAACCAATACGCCGCTGGAAGGTTGGTAGACCGAAAGGCAAAACAATACGCCGCTGGACGGATTTTGGACCGAGTGGCAAAACATTACGCCGCTGGAAGGTTGGTGGACCGAATGGCAAACCAATACGCCGCTGGACGGATTTTGGACCGAGTGGCAAAGCAATACGCCGCTGGAAGGTTGGTGGACCGAGTGGCAAAACAATACGCCCCTGGAAGGTGGGTGGACCGAAAGGCAAACCAATACGCCGCTGGACGGATTTTGGACCGAGTGGCAAAGCAATACGCCGCTGGAAGGTTGGTGGACCGAATGGCAAACCAATACGCCGCTGGACGGATTTTGGACCGAGTGGCAAAACAATACGCCGCTGGAAGGTTGGTGGACCGAAAGGCAAAGCAATACGCCGCTGGACGGATTTTGGACCGAGTGGCAAAGCAATACGCCGCTGGAAGGTTTGTGGACCGAAAGGCAAACCAATACGCCGCTGGACGGATTTTGGACCGTGTGGCAAAACAATACGCCGCTGGAAGGTTGGTGGACCGAATGGCAAAGCAATACGCCGCTGGACGGATTGTGGACCGAAAGGCAAAGCTATACGCCGCTTAAAGGTTGGTTGACCGAAAGGCAAACCAATACGCCGCTGGAAGATTGGTGGACCGAGTGGCAAAACCATACGCCGCTGGAAGGTTGGTGGACCGAATGGCAAACCAATACGCCGCTGGACGGATTTTGGACCGAATGGCAATGCAATACGCCGCTGGAAGGTTGGTGGACCGAAAGGCAAAGCAATACGCCGCTGGAAGGTTGGTAGACCGAAAGGCAAAACAATACGCCGCTGGACGGATTTTGGACCGAGTGGCAAAACAATACGCCGCTGGAAGGTTGGTGGACCGAATGGCAAACCAATACGCCGCTGGACGGATTTTGGACCGAGTGACAAAGCATTACGCCGCTGGAAGGTTGGTGGACCGAGTGGCAAAACAATACGCCGCTGGAAGGTTGGTGGACCGAATGGCAAAGCAATACGCCGCTGGAAGGTTGGTGGACCGAATGGCAAAGCAATACGCCACTGGAAGGTTGGTGGACCGAGTGGCAAAACAATACGCCGCTGGAAGGTTGGTGGACCGAAAGGCAAAACAATACGATGCTGGACGGATTTTGGACCGAATGGCAAAGCATTACGCCGCTGGAAGGTTGGTGGACCGAGTGGCAAAACAATACGCCGCTGGAAGGTTGGTGGACCGAATGGCAAACCAATACGCCGCTGGACGGATTTTGGACCGAGTGGCAAATCAATACGCCGCTGGAAGGTTGGTGGACCGAATGGCAAACCAATACGCCGCTGGAAGGTTGGTGGACCGAGTGGCAAAACAATACGCCCCTGGAAGGTGGGTGGACCGAATGGCAAAGCAATACGCCGCTGGAAGGTTGGTGGACCGAATGGCAATGCAATACGCCACTGGAAGGTTGGTGGACCGAGTGGCAAAACAATACGCCGCTGGAAGGTTGGTGGACCGAGTGACAAAACAATACGCCGCTGGAAGGTTGGTGGACCGAAAGGCAAAGCAATACGCCGCTGGACGGATTTTGGACCGAGTGGCAAAACAATACGCCGCTGGAAGGTTGGTGGACCGAATGGCAAAACAATACGCCGCTGGACGGATTGTGGACCGAAAGGCAAAGCAATACGCCGCTGGAAGGTTGGTGGACCGAATGGCAAAGCAATACGCCGCTGGACGGATTTTGGAACGAGTGGCAAAGCAATACGCCGCTGGAAGGTTGGTAGACCGAAAGGCAAACCAATACGCCGCTGGAAGGATGGTGGACCGAATGGCAAAGCAATTCGCCGCTGGACGGATTGTGGACCGAAAGGCAAAGCTATACGCCGCTTAAAGGTTGGTGGACCGAAAGGCAAACCAATACGCCGCTGGAAGGTTGGTGGATCGAGTGGCAAAACAATACGCCGCTGGAAGGTTGGTGGACCGAATGGCAAACCAATACGCCGCTGGACGGATTTTGGACCGAATGGCAAAGCAATACGCCGCTGGAAGGTTGGTGGACCGAAAGGCAAAGCAATACGCCGCTGGAAGGTTGGTAGACCGAAAGGTAAAACAATACGCCGCTGGACGGATTTTGGACCGAGTGGCAAAACAATACGCCACTGGAAGGTTGGTGGACCGAGTGGCAAAACAATACGCCGCTGGAAGGTTGGTGGACCGAAAGGCAAAACAATACGCCGCTGGACGGATTTTGGACCGAATGGCAAAGCATTACGCCGCTGGAAGGTTGGTGGACCGAGTGGCAAAACAATACGCCGCTGGAAGGTTGGTGGACCGAAAGGCAAAACAATACGCCGCTGGACGGATTTTGGACCGAATGGCAAAGCATTACGCCGCTGGAAGGTTGGTGGACCGAATGGCAAAGCAATACGCCACTGGAAGGTTGGTGGACCGAGTGGCAAAACAATACGCCGCTGGAAGGTTGGTGGACCGAAAGGCAAAACAATACGCCGCTGGACGGATTTTGGACCGAATGGCAAAGCATTACGCCGCTGGAAGGTTGGTGGACCGAGTGGCAAAACAATACGCCGCTGGAAGTTTGGTGGACCGAATTGCAAACCAATACGCCGCTGGACGGATTTTGGACCGAGTGGCAAAGCAATACGCCGCTGGAAGGTTGGTGGACCGAAAGGCAATGAAATACGCCGCTGGACGGATTTTGGACCGAGTGGCAAAACAATACGCCGCTGGAAGGTTGGTGGACCGAATGGCAAACCAATACGCCGCTGGACGGATTTTGGACCGAGTGGCAAAGCAATACGCCGCTGGAAGGTTGGTGGACCGTATGGCAAAGCAATACGCCGCTGGACGGATTTTGGACCGAGTGGCAAAACAATACGCCACTGGAAGGTTGGTGGACCGAAAGGCAAAGCAATACGCCGCTGGACGGATTTTGGACCCAGTGGCAAAACAATACGCCGCTGGAAGGTTGGTGGACCGAATGGCAAAGCAATACGCCGCTGGACGGATTGTGGACCGAAAGGCAAAGCAATACGCCGCTGGAAGGTTGGTGGACCGAATGGCAAAACAATACGCCGCTGGACGGATTTTGGACCGAGTGGCAAAACAATACGCCGCTGGAAGGTTGGTGGACCGAATGGCAAAGCAATACGCCGCTGGAAGGTTGGTGGACCGAATGGCAAAGCAATACGCCGCTGCAAGGTTGGTGGACCGAATTGCAAACCAATACGCCGCTGGACGGATTTTGGACCGAGTGGCAAAGCAATACGCCACTGGAAGGTTGGTGGACCGAGTGGCAAAACAATACGCCGCTGGAAGGTTGGTGGACCGAAAGGCAAAGCAATACGCCGCTGGACGGATTTTGGACCGAATGGCAAAGCAATACGCCGCTGGAAGGTTGGTGGACCAAAAGGCAAACCAATACGCCGCTGGAAGGTTGGTAGACCGAAAGGCAAAACAATACGCCGCTGGACGGATTTTGGACCGAGTGGCAAAACATTACGCCGCTGGAAGGTTGGTGGACCGAATGGCAAACCAATACGCCGCTGGACGGATTTTGGACCGAGTGGCAAAGCAATACGCCGCTGGAAGGTTGGTGGACCGAGTGGCAAAACAATACGCCCCTGGAAGGTGGGTGGACCGAAAGGCAAACCAATACGCCGCTGGACGGATTTTGGACCGAGTGGCAAAGCAATACGCCGCTGGAAGGTTGGTGGACCGAATGGCAAACCAATACGCCGCTGGACGGATTTTGGACCGAGTGGCAAAACAATACGCCGCTGGAAGGTTGGTGGACCGAAAGGCAAAGCAATACGCCGCTGGACGGATTTTGGACCGAGTGGCAAAGCAATACGCCGCTGGAAGGTTTGTGGACCGAAAGGCAAACCAATACGCCGCTGGACGGATTTTGGACCGTGTGGCAAAACAATACGCCGCTGGAAGGTTGGTGGACCGAATGGCAAAGCAATACGCCGCTGGACGGATTGTGGACCGAAAGGCAAAGCTATACGCCGCTTAAAGGTTGGTTGACCGAAAGGCAAACCAATACGCCGCTGGAAGATTGGTGGACCGAGTGGCAAAACCATACGCCGCTGGAAGGTTGGTGGACCGAATGGCAAACCAATACGCCGCTGGACGGATTTTGGACCGAATGGCAATGCAACACGCCGCTGGAAGGTTGGTGGACCGAAAGGCAAAGCAATACGCCGCTGGAAGGTTGGTAGACCGAAAGGCAAAACAATACGCCGCTGGACGGATTTTGGACCGAGTGGCAAAACAATACGCCGCTGGAAGGTTGGTGGACCGAATGGCAAACCAATACGCCGCTGGACGGATTTTGGACCGAGTGGCAAAGCAATACGCCGCTGGAAGGTTGGTGGACCGAGTGGCAAAACAATACGCCGCTGGAAGGTTGGTGGACCGAATGGCAAAGCAATACGCCGCTGGAAGGTTGGTGGACCGAATGGCAAAGCAATACGCCACTGGAAGGTTGGTGGACCGAGTGGCAAAACAATACGCCGCTGGAAGGTTGGTGGACCGAAAGGCAAAACAATACGCCGCTGGACGGATTTTGGACCGAATGGCAAAGCATTACGCCGCTGGAAGGTTGGTGGACCGAGTGGCAAAACAATACGCCGCTGGAAGGTTGGTGGACCGAATGGCAAACCAATACGCCGCTGGAAGGTTGGTGGACCGAGTGGCAAAACAATACGCCGCTGGAAGGTTGGTGGACCGAATGGCAAACCAATACGCCGCTGGAAGGTTGGTGGACCGAAAGGCAAAACAATACGCCGCTGGACGGATTTTGGACCGAATGGCAAAGCATTACGCCGCTGGAAGGTTGGTGGACCGAGTGGCAAATCAATACGCCGCTGGAAGGTTGGTGGACCGAATGGCAAACCAATACGCCGCTGGAAGGTTGGTGGACCGAGTGGCAAAACAATACGCCCCTGGAAGGTGGGTGGACCGAATGGCAAAGCAATACGCCGCTGGAAGGTTGGTGGACCGAATGGCAATGCAATACGCCACTGGAAGGTTGGTGGACCGAGTGGCAAAACAATACGCCGCTGGAAGGTTGGTGGACCGAGTGACAAAACAATACGCCGCTGGAAGGTTGGTGGACCGAAAGGCAAAGCAATACGCCGCTGGACGGATTTTGGACCGAGTGGCAAAACAATACGCCGCTGGAAGGTTGGTGGACCGAATGGCAAAGCAATACGCCGCTGGACGGATTGTGGACCGAAAGGCAAAGCAATACGCCGCTGGAAGGTTGGTGGACCGCATGGCAAAGCAATACGCCGCTGGACGGATTTTGGAACGAGTGGCAAAGCAATACGCCGCTGGAAGGTTGGTAGACCGAAAGGCAAACCAATACGCCGCTGGAAGGATGGTGGACCGAATGGCAAAGCAATTCGCCGCTGGACGGATTGTGGACCGAAAGGCAAAGCTATACGCCGCTTAAAGGTTGGTGGACCGAAAGGCAAACCAATACGCCGCTGGAAGGTTGGTGGATCGAGTGGCAAAACAATACGCCGCTGGAAGGTTGGTGGACCGAATGGCAAACCAATACGCCGCTGGACGGATTTTGGACCGAATGGCAAAGCAATACGCCGCTGGAAGGTTGGTGGACCGAAAGGCAAAGCAATACGCCGCTGGAAGGTTGGTAGACCGAAAGGTAAAACAATACGCCGCTGGACGGATTTTGGACCGAGTGGCAAAACAATACGCCACTGGAAGGTTGGTGGACCGAGTGGCAAAACAATACGCCGCTGGAAGGTTGGTGGACCGAAAGGCAAAACAATACGCCGCTGGACGGATTTTGGACCGAATGGCAAAGCATTACGCCGCTGGAAGGTTGGTGGACCGAGTGGCAAAACAATACGCCGCTGGAAGGTTGGTGGACCGAATGGCAAACCAATACGCCGCTGGACGGATTTTGGACCGAGTGGCAAAGCAATACGTCGTTGGAAGGTTGGTGGACCGAAAGGCAAAGCAATACGCCGCTGGAAGGTTGGTAGACCGAAAAGCAAACCAATACGCCGCTGGAAGGTTGGTGGACCGAGTGGCAAAACAATACGCCGCTGGAAGGTTGGTGGACCGAATGGCAAAGCAATACGCCGCTGGACGGATTTTGGACCGAGTGGCAAAACATTACGCCGCTGGAAGGTTGGTGGACCGAATGGCAAAGCAATACGCCGCTGGACGGATTTTGGACCGAGTGGCAAAACAATACGCCGCTGGAAGGTTGGTGGACCGAATGGCAAACCAATACGCCGCTGGACGGATTTTGGACCGAGTGGCAAAGCAATACGTCGTTGGAAGGTTGGTGGACCGAAAGGCAAAGCAATACGCCGCTGGAAGGTTGGTAGACCGAAAGGCAAACCAATACGCCGCTGGAAGGTTGGTGGACCGAGTGGCAAAACAATACGCCGCTGGAAGGTTGGTGGACCGAGTGGCAAAACAATACGCCGCTGGAAGGTTGGTGGACCGAATGGCAAAGCAATACGCCGCTGGAAGGTTGGTGGACCGAATGGCAAAGCAATACGCCACTGGAAGGTTGGTGGACCGAGTGGCAAAACAATACGCCGCTGGAAGGTTGGTGGACCGAAAGGCAAAGCAATACGCCGCTGGACGGATTTTGGACCGAATGGCAAAGCAATACGCCGCTGGAAGGTTGGTGGACCAAAAGGCAAACCAATACGCCGCTGGAAGGTTGGTAGACCGAAAGGCAAAACAATACGCCGCTGGACGGATTTTGGACCGAGTGGCAAAACATTACGCCGCTGGAAGGTTGGTGGACCGAATGGCAAACCAATACGCCGCTGGACGGATTTTGGACCGAGTGGCAAAGCAATACGTCGTTGGAAGGTTGGTGGACCGAAAGGCAAAGCAATACGCCGCTGGAAGGTTGGTAGACCGAAAAGCAAACCAATACGCCGCTGGAAGGTTGGTGGACCGAGTGGCAAAACAATACGCCGCTGGAAGGTTGGTGGACCGAATGGCAAAGCAATACGCCGCTGGACGGATTTTGGACCGAGTGGCAAAACATTACGCCGCTGGAAGGTTGGTGGACCGAATGGCAAAGCAATACGCCGCTGGACGGATTTTGGACCGAGTGGCAAAACAATACGCCGCTGGAAGGTTGGTGGACCGAATGGCAAACCAATACGCCGCTGGACGGATTTTGGACCGAGTGGCAAAGCAATACGTCGTTGGAAGGTTGGTGGACCGAAAGGCAAAGCAATACGCCGCTGGAAGGTTGGTAGACCGAAAGGCAAACCAATACGCCGCTGGAAGGTTGGTGGACCGAGTGGCAAAACAATACGCCGCTGGAAGGTTGGTGGACCGAGTGGCAAAACAATACGCCGCTGGAAGGTTGGTGGACCGAATGGCAAAGCAATACGCCGCTGGAAGGTTGGTGGACCGAATGGCAAAGCAATACGCCACTGGAAGGTTGGTGGACCGAGTGGCAAAACAATACGCCGCTGGAAGGTTGGTGGACCGAAAGGCAAAGCAATACGCCGCTGGACGGATTTTGGACCGAATGGCAAAGCAATACGCCGCTGGAAGGTTGGTGGACCAAAAGGCAAACCAATACGCCGCTGGAAGGTTGGTAGACCGAAAGGCAAAACAATACGCCGCTGGACGGATTTTGGACCGAGTGGCAAAACATTACGCCGCTGGAAGGTTGGTGGACCGAATGGCAAACCAATACGCCGCTGGACGGATTTTGGACCGAGTGGCAAAGCAATACGCCGCTGGAAGGTTGGTGGACCGAGTGGCAAAACAATACGCCCCTGGAAGGTGGGTGGACCGAAAGGCAAACCAATACGCCGCTGGACGGATTTTGGACCGAGTGGCAAAGCAATACGCCGCTGGAAGGTTGGTGGACCGAATGGCAAACCAATACGCCGCTGGACGGATTTTGGACCGAGTGGCAAAACAATACGCCGCTGGAAGGTTGGTGGACCGAAAGGCAAAGCAATACGCCGCTGGACGGATTTTGGACCGAGTGGCAAAGCAATACGCCGCTGGAAGGTTTGTGGACCGAAAGGCAAACCAATACGCCGCTGGACGGATTTTGGACCGTGTGGCAAAACAATACGCCGCTGGAAGGTTGGTGGACCGAATGGCAAAGCAATACGCCGCTGGACGGATTGTGGACCGAAAGGCAAAGCTATACGCCGCTTAAAGGTTGGTTGACCGAAAGGCAAACCAATACGCCGCTGGAAGATTGGTGGACCGAGTGGCAAAACCATACGCCGCTGGAAGGTTGGTGGACCGAATGGCAAACCAATACGCCGCTGGACGGATTTTGGACCGAATGGCAATGCAATACGCCGCTGGAAGGTTGGTGGACCGAAAGGCAAAGCAATACGCCGCTGGAAGGTTGGTAGACCGAAAGGCAAAACAATACGCCGCTGGACGGATTTTGGACCGAGTGGCAAAACAATACGCCGCTGGAAGGTTGGTGGACCGAATGGCAAACCAATACGCCGCTGGACGGATTTTGGACCGAGTGGCAAAGCAATACGCCGCTGGAAGGTTGGTGGACCGAGTGGCAAAACAATACGCCGCTGGAAGGTTGGTGGACCGAATGGCAAAGCAATACGCCGCTGGAAGGTTGGTGGACCGAATGGCAAAGCAATACGCCACTGGAAGGTTGGTGGACCGAGTGGCAAAACAATACGCCGCTGGAAGGTTGGTGGACCGAAAGGCAAAACAATACGCCGCTGGACGGATTTTGGACCGAATGGCAAAGCATTACGCCGCTGGAAGGTTGGTGGACCGAGTGGCAAAACAATACGCCGCTGGAAGGTTGGTGGACCGAATGGCAAACCAATACGCCGCTGGACGGATTTTGGACCGAGTGGCAAATCAATACGCCGCTGGAAGGTTGGTGGACCGAATGGCAAACCAATACGCCGCTGGAAGGTTGGTGGACCGAGTGGCAAAACAATACGCCCCTGGAAGGTGGGTGGACCGAATGGCAAAGCAATACGCCGCTGGAAGGTTGGTGGACCGAATGGCAATGCAATACGCCACTGGAAGGTTGGTGGACCGAGTGGCAAAACAATACGCCGCTGGACGGATTGTGGACCGAAAGGCAAAGCAATACGCCGCTGGAAGGTTGGTGGACCGAATGGCAAAGCAATACGCCGCTGGACGGATTTTGGAACGAGTGGCAAAGCAATACGCCGCTGGAAGGTTGGTAGACCGAAAGGCAAACCAATACGCCGCTGGAAGGATGGTGGACCGAATGGCAAAGCAATTCGCCGCTGGACGGATTGTGGACCGAAAGGCAAAGCTATACGCCGCTTAAAGGTTGGTGGACCGAAAGGCAAACCAATACGCCGCTGGAAGGTTGGTGGATCGAGTGGCAAAACAATACGCCGCTGGAAGGTTGGTGGACCGAATGGCAAACCAATACGCCGCTGGACGGATTTTGGACCGAATGGCAAAGCAATACGCCGCTGGAAGGTTGGTGGACCGAAAGGCAAAGCAATACGCCGCTGGAAGGTTGGTAGACCGAAAGGTAAAACAATACGCCGCTGGACGGATTTTGGACCGAGTGGCAAAACAATACGCCACTGGAAGGTTGGTGGACCGAGTGGCAAAACAATACGCCGCTGGAAGGTTGGTGGACCGAAAGGCAAAACAATACGCCGCTGGACGGATTTTGGACCGAATGGCAAAGCATTACGCCGCTGGAAGGTTGGTGGACCGAGTGGCAAAACAATACGCCGCTGGAAGGTTGGTGGACCGAATGGCAAACCAATACGCCGCTGGACGGATTTTGGACCGAGTGGCAAAGCAATACGTCGTTGGAAGGTTGGTGGACCGAAAGGCAAAGCAATACGCCGCTGGAAGGTTGGTAGACCGAAAAGCAAACCAATACGCCGCTGGAAGGTTGGTGGACCGAGTGGCAAAACAATACGCCGCTGGAAGGTTGGTGGACCGAATGGCAAAGCAATACGCCGCTGGACGGATTTTGGACCGAGTGGCAAAACATTACGCCGCTGGAAGGTTGGTGGACCGAATGGCAAAGCAATACGCCGCTGGACGGATTTTGGACCGAGTGGCAAAACAATACGCCGCTGGAAGGTTGGTGGACCGAATGGCAAACCAATACGCCGCTGGACGGATTTTGGACCGAGTGGCAAAGCAATACGTCGTTGGAAGGTTGGTGGACCGAAAGGCAAAGCAATACGCCGCTGGAAGGTTGGCAGACCGAAAGGCAAACCAATACGCCGCTGGAAGGTTGGTGGACCGAGTGGCAAAACAATACGCCGCTGGAAGGTTGGTGGACCGAATGGCAAAGCAATACGCCGCTGGACGGATTTTGGACCGAGTGGCAAAACAATACGCCGCTGGAAGGTTGGTGGACCGAATGGCAAACCAATACGCCGCTGGACGGATTTTGGACCGAGTGGCAAAGCATTACGCCGCTGGAAGGTTGGTGGACCGAGTGGCAAAACAATACGCCGCTGGAAGGTTGGTGGACCGAATGGCAAAGCAATACGCCGCTGGAAGGTTGGTGGACCGAATGGCAAAGCAATACGCCACTGGAAGGTTGGTGGACCGAGTGGCAAAACAATACGCCGCTGGAAGGTTGGTGGACCGAAAGGCAAAGCAATACGCCGCTGGACGGATTTTGGACCGAATGGCAATGCAATACGCCGCTGGAAGGTTGGTGGACCAAAAGGCAAAACAATACGCCGCTGGACGGATTTTGGACCGAGTGGCAAAGCAATACGCCGCTGGAAGGTTGGTGGACCGAGTGGCAAAACAATACGCCCCTGGAAGGTGGGTGGACCGAAAGGCAAACCAATACGCCGCTGGACGGATTTTGGACCGAGTGGCAAAGCAATACGCCACTGGAAGGTTGGTGGACCGAGTGGCAAAACAATACGCCGCTGGAAGGTTGGTGGACCGAAAGGCAAAGCAATACGCCGCTGGACGGATTTTGGACCGAATGGCAAAGCAATACGCCGCTGGAAGGTTGGTGGACCAAAAGGCAAACCAATACGCCGCTGGAAGGTTGGTAGACCGAAAGGCAAAACAATACGCCGCTGGACGGATTTTGGACCGAGTGGCAAAACATTACGCCGCTGGAAGGTTGGTGGACCGAATGGCAAACCAATACGCCGCTGGACGGATTTTGGACCGAGTGGCAAAGCAATACGCCGCTGGAAGGTTGGTGGACCGAGTGGCAAAACAATACGCCCCTGGAAGGTGGGTGGACCGAAAGGCAAACCAATACGCCGCTGGACGGATTTTGGACCGAGTGGCAAAGCAATACGCCGCTGGAAGGTTGGTGGACCGAATGGCAAACCAATACGCCGCTGGACGGATTTTGCACCGAGTGGCAAAACAATACGCCGCTGGAAGGTTGGTGGACCGAAAGGCAAAGCAATACGCCGCTGGACGGATTTTGGACCGAGTGGCAAAGCAATACGCCGCTGGAAGGTTTGTGGACCGAAAGGCAAACCAATACGCCGCTGGACGGATTTTGGACCGTGTGGCAAAACAATACGCCGCTGGAAGGTTGGTGGACCGAATGGCAAAGCAATACGCCGCTGGACGGATTGTGGACCGAAAGGCAAAGCTATACGCCGCTTAAAGGTTGGTTGACCGAAAGGCAAACCAATACGCCGCTGGAAGATTGGTGGACCGAGTGGCAAAACCATACGCCGCTGGAAGGTTGGTGGACCGAATGGCAAACCAATACGCCGCTGGACGGATTTTGGACCGAATGGCAATGCAATACGCCGCTGGAAGGTTGGTGGACCGAAAGGCAAAGCAATACGCCGCTGGAAGGTTGGTAGACCGAAAGGCAAAACAATACGCCGCTGGACGGATTTTGGACCGAGTGGCAAAACAATACGCCGCTGGAAGGTTGGTGGACCGAATGGCAAACCAATACGCCGCTGGACGGATTTTGGACCGAGTGGCAAAGCATTACGCCGCTGGAAGGTTGGTGGACCGAGTGGCAAAACAATACGCCGCTGGAAGGTTGGTGGACCGAATGGCAAAGCAATACGCCGCTGGAAGGTTGGTGGACCGAATGGCAAAGCAATACGCCACTGGAAGGTTGGTGGACCGAGTGGCAAAACAATACGCCGCTGGAAGGTTGGTGGACCGAAAGGCAAAACAATACGCCGCTGGACGGATTTTGGACCGAATGGCAAAGCATTACGCCGCTGGAAGGTTGGTGGACCGAGTGGCAAAACAATACGCCGCTGGAAGGTTGGTGGACCGAATGGCAAACCAATACGCCGCTGGACGGATTTTGAACCGAGTGGCAAATCAATACGCCGCTGGAAGGTTGGTGGACCGAATGGCAAACCAATACGCCGCTGGAAGGTTGGTGGACCGAGTGGCAAAACAATACGCCCCTGGAAGGTGGGTGGACCGAATGGCAAAGCAATACGCCGCTGGAAGGTTGGTGGACCGAATGGCAATGCAATACGCCACTGGAAGGTTGGTGGACCGAGTGGCAAAACAATACGCCGCTGGAAGGTTGGTGGACCGAGTGACAAAACAATACGCCGCTGGAAGGTTGGTGGACCGAAAGGCAAAGCAATACGCCGCTGGACGGATTTTGGACCGAGTGGCAAAACAATACGCCGCTGGAAGGTTGGTGGACCGAATGGCAAAGCAATACGCCGCTGGACGGATTGTGGACCGAAAGGCAAAGCAATACGCCGCTGGAAGGTTGGTGGACCGAATGGCAAAGCAATACGCCGCTGGACGGATTTTGGAACGAGTGGCAAAGCAATACGCCGCTGGAAGGTTGGTAGACCGAAAGGCAAACCAATACGCCGCTGGAAGGATGGTGGACCGAATGGCAAAGCAATTCGCCGCTGGACGGATTGTGGACCGAAAGGCAAAGCTATACGCCGCTTAAAGGTTGGTGGACCGAAAGGCAAACCAATACGCCGCTGGAAGGTTGGTGGATCGAGTGGCAAAACAATACGCCGCTGGAAGGTTGGTGGACCGAATGGCAAACCAATACGCCGCTGGACGGATTTTGGACCGAATGGCAAAGCAATACGCCGCTGGAAGGTTGGTGGACCGAAAGGCAAAGCAATACGCCGCTGGAAGGTTGGTAGACCGAAAGGTAAAACAATACGCCGCTGGACGGATTTTGGACCGAGTGGCAAAACAATACGCCACTGGAAGGTTGGTGGACCGAGTGGCAAAACAATACGCCGCTGGAAGGTTGGTGGACCGAAAGGCAAAACAATACGCCGCTGGACGGATTTTGGACCGAATGGCAAAGCATTACGCCGCTGGAAGGTTGGTGGACCGAGTGGCAAAACAATACGCCGCTGGAAGGTTGGTGGACCGAAAGGCAAAACAATACGCCGCTGGACGGATTTTGGACCGAATGGCAAAGCATTACGCCGCTGGAAGGTTGGTGGACCGAATGGCAAAGCAATACGCCACTGGAAGGTTGGTGGACCGAGTGGCAAAACAATACGCCGCTGGAAGGTTGGTGGACCGAAAGGCAAAACAATACGCCGCTGGACGGATTTTGGACCGAATGGCAAAGCATTACGCCGCTGGAAGGTTGGTGGACCGAGTGGCAAAACAATACGCCGCTGGAAGTTTGGTGGACCGAATTGCAAACCAATACGCCGCTGGACGGATTTTGGACCGAGTGGCAAAGCAATACGCCGCTGGAAGGTTGGTGGACCGAAAGGCAATGAAATACGCCGCTGGACGGATTTTGGACCGAGTGGCAAAACAATACGCCGCTGGAAGGTTGGTGGACCGAATGGCAAACCAATACGCCGCTGGACGGATTTTGGACCGAGTGGCAAAGCAATACGCCGCTGGAAGGTTGGTGGACCGTATGGCAAAGCAATACGCCGCTGGACGGATTTTGGACCGAGTGGCAAAACAATACGCCACTGGAAGGTTGGTGGACCGAAAGGCAAAGCAATACGCCGCTGGACGGATTTTGGACCCAGTGGCAAAACAATACGCCGCTGGAAGGTTGGTGGACCGAATGGCAAAGCAATACGCCGCTGGACGGATTGTGGACCGAAAGGCAAAGCAATACGCCGCTGGAAGGTTGGTGGACCGAATGGCAAAACAATACGCCGCTGGACGGATTTTGGACCGAGTGGCAAAACAATACGCCGCTGGAAGGTTGGTGGACCGAATGGCAAAGCAATACGCCGCTGGAAGGTTGGTGGACCGAATGGCAAAGCAATACGCCGCTGCAAGGTTGGTAGACCGAAAGGCAAACCAATACGCCGCTGGACGGATTTTGGACTGAGTGGCAAAGCAATACGCCGCTGGAAGGTTGGTGGACCGAATGGCAAAGCTATACGCCGCTGGACGGATTTTGGACCGAGTGGCAAAACAATACGCCGCTGGAAGGTTGGTGGACCGAATTGCAAACCAATACGCCGCTGGACGGATTTTGGACCGAGTGGCAAAGCAATACGCCGCTGGAAGGTTGGTGGACCGAGTGGCAAAACAATACGCCGCTGGAAGGTTGGTGGACCGAATGGCAAAGCAATACGCCGCTGGAAGGTTGGTGGACCGAATGGCAAAGCAATACGCCACTGGAAGGTTGGTGGACCGAGTGGCAAAACAATACGCCGCTGGAAGGTTGGTGGACCGAAAGGCAAAGCAATACGCCGCTGGACGGATTTTGGACCGAATGGCAAAGCAATACGCCGCTGGAAGGTTGGTGGACCAAAAGGCAAACCCATACGCCGCTGGAAGGTTGGTAGACCGAAAGGCAAAACAATACGCCGCTGGACGGATTTTGGACCGAGTGGCAAAACATTACGCCGCTGGAAGGTTGGTGGACCGAATGGCAAACCAATACGCCGCTGGACGGATTTTGGACCGAGTGGCAAAGCAATACGCCGCTGGAAGGTTGGTGGACCGAGTGGCAAAACAATACGCCCCTGGAAGGTGGGTGGACCGAAAGGCAAACCAATACGCCGCTGGACGGATTTTGGACCGAGTGGCAAAGCAATACGCCGCTGGAAGGTTGGTGGACCGAATGGCAAACCAATACGCCGCTGGACGGATTTTGGACCGAGTGGCAAAACAATACGCCGCTGGAAGGTTGGTGGACCGAAAGGCAAAGCAATACGCCGCTGGACGGATTTTGGACCGAGTGGCAAAGCAATACGCCGCTGGAAGGTTTGTGGACCGAAAGGCAAAGCAATACGCCGCTGGACGGATTTTGGACCGAGTGGCAAAACAATACGCCACTGGAAGGTTGGTGGACCGAAAGGCAAAGCAATACGCCGCTGGACGGATTTTGGACCCAGTGGCAAAACAATACGCCGCTGGAAGGTTGGTGGACCGAATGGCAAAGCAATACGCCGCTGGACGGATTGTGGACCGAAAGGCAAAGCAATACGCCGCTGGAAGGTTGGTGGACCGAATGGCAAAACAATACGCCGCTGGACGGATTTTGGACCGAGTGGCAAAACAATACGCCGCTGGAAGGTTGGTGGACCGAATGGCAAAGCAATACGCCGCTGGAAGGTTGGTGGACCGAATGGCAAAGCAATACGCCGCTGCAAGGTTGGTAGACCGAAAGGCAAACCAATACGCCGCTGGACGGATTTTGGACTGAGTGGCAAAGCAATACGCCGCTGGAAGGTTGGTGGACCGAATGGCAAAGCTATACGCCGCTGGACGGATTTTGGACCGAGTGGCAAAACAATACGCCGCTGGAAGGTTGGTGGACCGAATTGCAAACCAATACGCCGCTGGACGGATTTTGGACCGAGTGGCAAAGCAATACGCCGCTGGAAGGTTGGTGGACCGAGTGGCAAAACAATACGCCGCTGGAAGGTTGGTGGACCGAATGGCAAAGCAATACGCCGCTGGAAGGTTGGTGGACCGAATGGCAAAGCAATACGCCACTGGAAGGTTGGTGGACCGAGTGGCAAAACAATACGCCGCTGGAAGGTTGGTGGACCGAAAGGCAAAGCAATACGCCGCTGGACGGATTTTGGACCGAATGGCAAAGCAATACGCCGCTGGAAGGTTGGTGGACCAAAAGGCAAACCAATACGCCGCTGGAAGGTTGGTAGACCGAAAGGCAAAACAATACGCCGCTGGACGGATTTTGGACCGAGTGGCAAAACATTACGCCGCTGGAAGGTTGGTGGACCGAATGGCAAACCAATACGCCGCTGGACGGATTTTGGACCGAGTGGCAAAGCAATACGCCGCTGGAAGGTTGGTGGACCGAGTGGCAAAACAATACGCCCCTGGAAGGTGGGTGGACCGAAAGGCAAACCAATACGCCGCTGGACGGATTTTGGACCGAGTGGCAAAGCAATACGCCGCTGGAAGGTTGGTGGACCGAATGGCAAACCAATACGCCGCTGGACGGATTTTGGACCGAGTGGCAAAACAATACGCCGCTGGAAGGTTGGTGGACCGAAAGGCAAAGCAATACGCCGCTGGACGGATTTTGGACCGAGTGGCAAAGCAATACGCCGCTGGAAGGTTTGTGGACCGAAAGGCAAACCAATACGCCGCTGGACGGATTTTGGACCGTGTGGCAAAACAATACGCCGCTGGAAGGTTGGTGGACCGAATGGCAAAGCAATACGCCGCTGGACGGATTGTGGACCGAAAGGCAAAGCTATACGCCGCTTAAAGGTTGGTTGACCGAAAGGCAAACCAATACGCCGCTGGAAGATTGGTGGACCGAGTGGCAAAACCATACGCCGCTGGAAGGTTGGTGGACCGAATGGCAAACCAATACGCCGCTGGACGGATTTTGGACCGAATGGCAATGCAACACGCCGCTGGAAGGTTGGTGGACCGAAAGGCAAAGCAATACGCCGCTGGAAGGTTGGTAGACCGAAAGGCAAAACAATACGCCGCTGGACGGATTTTGGACCGAGTGGCAAAACAATACGCCGCTGGAAGGTTGGTGGACCGAATGGCAAACCAATACGCCGCTGGACGGATTTTGGACCGAGTGGCAAAGCAATACGCCGCTGGAAGGTTGGTGGACCGAGTGGCAAAACAATACGCCGCTGGAAGGTTGGTGGACCGAATGGCAAAGCAATACGCCGCTGGAAGGTTGGTGGACCGAATGGCAAAGCAATACGCCACTGGAAGGTTGGTGGACCGAGTGGCAAAACAATACGCCGCTGGAAGGTTGGTGGACCGAAAGGCAAAACAATACGCCGCTGGACGGATTTTGGACCGAATGGCAAAGCATTACGCCGCTGGAAGGTTGGTGGACCGAGTGGCAAAACAATACGCCGCTGGAAGGTTGGTGGACCGAATGGCAAACCAATACGCCGCTGGACGGATTTTGGACCGAGTGGCAAATCAAAACGCCGCTGGAAGGTTGGTGGACCGAATGGCAAACCAATACGCCGCTGGAAGGTTGGTGGACCGAGTGGCAAAACAATACGCCCCTGGAAGGTGGGTGGACCGAATGGCAAAGCAATACGCCGCTGGAAGGTTGGTGGACCGAATGGCAATGCAATACGCCACTGGAAGGTTGGTGGACCGAGTGGCAAAACAATACGCCGCTGGAAGGTTGGTGGACCGAGTGACAAAACAATACGCCGCTGGAAGGTTGGTGGACCGAAAGGCAAAGCAATACGCCGCTGGACGGATTTTGGACCGAGTGGCAAAACAATACGCCGCTGGAAGGTTGGTGGACCGAATGGCAAAGCAATACGCCGCTGGACGGATTGTGGACCGAAAGGCAAAGCAATACGCCGCTGGAAGGTTGGTGGACCGCATGGCAAAGCAATACGCCGCTGGACGGATTTTGGAACGAGTGGCAAAGCAATACGCCGCTGGAAGGTTGGTAGACCGAAAGGCAAACCAATACGCCGCTGGAAGGATGGTGGACCGAATGGCAAAGCAATTCGCCGCTGGACGGATTGTGGACCGAAAGGCAAAGCTATACGCCGCTTAAAGGTTGGTGGACCGAAAGGCAAACCAATACGCCGCTGGAAGGTTGGTGGATCGAGTGGCAAAACAATACGCCGCTGGAAGGTTGGTGGACCGAATGGCAAACCAATACGCCGCTGGACGGATTTTGGACCGAATGGCAAAGCAATACGCCGCTGGAAGGTTGGTGGACCGAAAGGCAAAGCAATACGCCGCTGGAAGGTTGGTAGACCGAAAGGTAAAACAATACGCCGCTGGACGGATTTTGGACCGAGTGGCAAAACAATACGCCACTGGAAGGTTGGTGGACCGAGTGGCAAAACAATACGCCGCTGGAAGGTTGGTGGACCGAAAGGCAAAACAATACGCCGCTGGACGGATTTTGGACCGAATGGCAAAGCATTACGCCGCTGGAAGGTTGGTGGACCGAGTGGCAAAACAATACGCCGCTGGAAGGTTGGTGGACCGAATGGCAAACCAATACGCCGCTGGACGGATTTTGGACCGAGTGGCAAAGCAATACGTCGTTGGAAGGTTGGTGGACCGAAAGGCAAAGCAATACGCCGCTGGAAGGTTGGTAGACCGAAAAGCAAACCAATACGCCGCTGGAAGGTTGGTGGACCGAGTGGCAAAACAATACGCCGCTGGAAGGTTGGTGGACCGAATGGCAAAGCAATACGCCGCTGGACGGATTTTGGACCGAGTGGCAAAACATTACGCCGCTGGAAGGTTGGTGGACCGAATGGCAAAGCAATACGCCGCTGGACGGATTTTGGACCGAGTGGCAAAACAATACGCCGCTGGAAGGTTGGTGGACCGAATGGCAAACCAATACGCCGCTGGACGGATTTTGGACCGAGTGGCAAAGCAATACGTCGTTGGAAGGTTGGTGGACCGAAAGGCAAAGCAATACGCCGCTGGAAGGTTGGTAGACCGAAAGGCAAACCAATACGCCGCTGGAAGGTTGGTGGACCGAGTGGCAAAACAATACGCCGCTGGAAGGTTGGTGGACCGAGTGGCAAAACAATACGCCGCTGGAAGGTTGGTGGACCGAATGGCAAAGCAATACGCCGCTGGAAGGTTGGTGGACCGAATGGCAAAGCAATACGCCACTGGAAGGTTGGTGGACCGAGTGGCAAAACAATACGCCGCTGGAAGGTTGGTGGACCGAAAGGCAAAGCAATACGCCGCTGGACGGATTTTGGACCGAATGGCAAAGCAATACGCCGCTGGAAGGTTGGTGGACCAAAAGGCAAACCAATACGCCGCTGGAAGGTTGGTAGACCGAAAGGCAAAACAATACGCCGCTGGACGGATTTTGGACCGAGTGGCAAAACATTACGCCGCTGGAAGGTTGGTGGACCGAATGGCAAACCAATACGCCGCTGGACGGATTTTGGACCGAGTGGCAAAGCAATACGCCGCTGGAAGGTTGGTGGACCGAGTGGCAAAACAATACGCCCCTGGAAGGTGGGTGGACCGAAAGGCAAACCAATACGCCGCTGGACGGATTTTGGACCGAGTGGCAAAGCAATACGCCGCTGGAAGGTTGGTGGACCGAATGGCAAACCAATACGCCGCTGGACGGATTTTGGACCGAGTGGCAAAACAATACGCCGCTGGAAGGTTGGTGGACCGAAAGGCAAAGCAATACGCCGCTGGACGGATTTTGGACCGAGTGGCAAAGCAATACGCCGCTGGAAGGTTTGTGGACCGAAAGGCAAACCAATACGCCGCTGGACGGATTTTGGACCGTGTGGCAAAACAATACGCCGCTGGAAGGTTGGTGGACCGAATGGCAAAGCAATACGCCGCTGGACGGATTGTGGACCGAAAGGCAAAGCTATACTCCGCTTAAAGGTTGGTTGACCGAAAGGCAAACCAATACGCCGCTGGAAGATTGGTGGACCGAGTGGCAAAACCATACGCCGCTGGAAGGTTGGTGGACCGAATGGCAAACCAATACGCCGCTGGACGGATTTTGGACCGAATGGCAATGCAATACGCCGCTGGAAGGTTGGTGGACCGAAAGGCAAAGCAATACGCCGCTGGAAGGTTGGTAGACCGAAAGGCAAAACAATACGCCGCTGGACGGATTTTGGACCGAGTGGCAAAACAATACGCCGCTGGAAGGTTGGTGGACCGAATGGCAAACCAATACGCCGCTGGACGGATTTTGGACCGAGTGGCAAAGCAATACGCCGCTGGAAGGTTGGTGGACCGAGTGGCAAAACAATACGCCGCTGGAAGGTTGGTGGACCGAATGGCAAAGCAATACGCCGCTGGAAGGTTGGTGGACCGAATGGCAAAGCAATACGCCACTGGAAGGTTGGTGGACCGAGTGGCAAAACAATACGCCGCTGGAAGGTTGGTGGACCGAAAGGCAAAACAATACGCCGCTGGACGGATTTTGGACCGAATGGCAAAGCATTACGCCGCTGGAAGGTTGGTGGACCGAGTGGCAAAACAATACGCCGCTGGAAGGTTGGTGGACCGAATGGCAAACCAATACGCCGCTGGACGGATTTTGGACCGAGTGGCAAATCAATACGCCGCTGGAAGGTTGGTGGACCGAATGGCAAACCAATACGCCGCTGGAAGGTTGGTGGACCGAGTGGCAAAACAATACGCCCCTGGAAGGTGGGTGGACCGAATGGCAAAGCAATACGCCGCTGGAAGGTTGGTGGACCGAATGGCAATGCAATACGCCACTGGAAGGTTGGTGGACCGAGTGGCAAAACAATACGCCGCTGGAAGGTTGGTGGACCGAGTGACAAAACAATACGCCGCTGGAAGGTTGGTGGACCGAAAGGCAAAGCAATACGCCGCTGGACGGATTTTGGACCGAGTGGCAAAACAATACGCCGCTGGAAGGTTGGTGGACCGAATGGCAAAGCAATACGCCGCTGGACGGATTGTGGACCGAAAGGCAAAGCAATACGCCGCTGGAAGGTTGGTGGACCGAATGGCAAAGCAATACGCCGCTGGACGGATTTTGGAACGAGTGGCAAAGCAATACGCCGCTGGAAGGTTGGTAGACCGAAAGGCAAACCAATACGCCGCTGGAAGGATGGTGGACCGAATGGCAAAGCAATTCGCCGCTGGACGGATTGTGGACCGAAAGGCAAAGCTATACGCCGCTTAAAGGTTGGTGGACCGAAAGGCAAACCAATACGCCGCTGGAAGGTTGGTGGATCGAGTGGCAAAACAATACGCCGCTGGAAGGTTGGTGGACCGAATGGCAAACCAATACGCCGCTGGACGGATTTTGGACCGAATGGCAAAGCAATACGCCGCTGGAAGGTTGGTAGACCGAAAGGCAAACCAATACGCCGCTGGAAGGATGGTGGACCGAATGGCAAAGCAATTCGCCGCTGGACGGATTGTGGACCGAAAGGCAAAGCTATACGCCGCTTAAAGGTTGGTGGACCGAAAGGCAAACCAATACGCCGCTGGAAGGTTGGTGGATCGAGTGGCAAAACAATACGCCGCTGGAAGGTTGGTGGACCGAATGGCAAACCAATACGCCGCTGGACGGATTTTGGACCGAATGGCAAAGCAATACGCCGCTGGAAGGTTGGTGGACCGAAAGGCAAAGCAATACGCCGCTGGAAGGTTGGTAGACCGAAAGGTAAAACAATACGCCGCTGGACGGATTTTGGACCGAGTGGCAAAACAATACGCCACTGGAAGGTTGGTGGACCGAGTGGCAAAACAATACGCCGCTGGAAGGTTGGTGGACCGAAAGGCAAAACAATACGCCGCTGGACGGATTTTGGACCGAATGGCAAAGCATTACGCCGCTGGAAGGTTGGTGGACCGAGTGGCAAAACAATACGCCGCTGGAAGGTTGGTGGACCGAATGGCAAACCAATACGCCGCTGGACGGATTTTGGACCGAGTGGCAAAGCAATACGTCGTTGGAAGGTTGGTGGACCGAAAGGCAAAGCAATACGCCGCTGGAAGGTTGGTAGACCGAAAAGCAAACCAATACGCCGCTGGAAGGTTGGTGGACCGAGTGGCAAAACAATACGCCGCTGGAAGGTTGGTGGACCGAATGGCAAAGCAATACGCCGCTGGACGGATTTTGGACCGAGTGGCAAAACATTACGCCGCTGGAAGGTTGGTGGACCGAATGGCAAAGCAATACGCCGCTGGACGGATTTTGGACCGAGTGGCAAAACAATACGCCGCTGGAAGGTTGGTGGACCGAATGGCAAACCAATACGCCGCTGGACGGATTTTGGACCGAGTGGCAAAGCAATACGTCGTTGGAAGGTTGGTGGACCGAAAGGCAAAGCAATACGCCGCTGGAAGGTTGGTAGACCGAAAGGCAAACCAATACGCCGCTGGAAGGTTGGTGGACCGAGTGGCAAAACAATACGCCGCTGGAAGGTTGGTGGACCGAATGGCAAAGCAATACGCCGCTGGACGGATTTTGGACCGAGTGGCAAAACAATACGCCGCTGGAAGGTTGGTGGACCGAATGGCAAACCAATACGCCGCTGGACGGATTTTGGACCGAGTGGCAAAGCAATACGCCGCTGGAAGGTTGGTGGACCGAGTGGCAAAACAATACGCCGCTGGAAGGTTGGTGGACCGAATGGCAAAGCAATACGCCGCTGGAAGGTTGGTGGACCGAATGGCAAAGCAATACGCCACTGGAAGGTTGGTGGACCGAGTGGCAAAACAATACGCCGCTGGAAGGTTGGTGGACCGAAAGGCAAAGCAATACGCCGCTGGACGGATTTTGGACCGAATGGCAATGCAATACGCCGCTGGAAGGTTGGTGGACCAAAAGGCAAAACAATACGCCGCTGGACGGATTTTGGACCGAGTGGCAAAGCAATACGCCGCTGGAAGGTTGGTGGACCGAGTGGCAAAACAATACGCCCCTGGAAGGTGGGTGGACCGAAAGGCAAACCAATACGCCGCTGGACGGATTTTGGACCGAGTGGCAAAGCAATACGCCGCTGGAAGGTTGGTGGACCGAATGGCAAACCAATACGCCGCTGGACGGATTTTGGACCGAGTGGCAAAGCAATACGTCGTTGGAAGGTTGGTGGACCGAAAGGCAAAGCAATACGCCGCTGGAAGGTTGGTAGACCGAAAAGCAAACCAATACGCCGCTGGAAGGTTGGTGGACCGAGTGGCAAAACAATACGCCGCTGGAAGGTTGGTGGACCGAATGGCAAAGCAATACGCCGCTGGACGGATTTTGGACCGAGTGGCAAAACATTACGCCGCTGGAAGGTTGGTGGACCGAATGGCAAAGCAATACGCCGCTGGACGGATTTTGGACCGAGTGGCAAAACAATACGCCGCTGGAAGGTTGGTGGACCGAATGGCAAACCAATACGCCGCTGGACGGATTTTGGACCGAGTGGCAAAGCAATACGTCGTTGGAAGGTTGGTGGACCGAAAGGCAAAGCAATACGCCGCTGGAAGGTTGGTAGACCGAAAGGCAAACCAATACGCCGCTGGAAGGTTGGTGGACCGAGTGGCAAAACAATACGCCGCTGGAAGGTTGGTGGACCGAATGGCAAAGCAATACGCCGCTGGACGGATTTTGGACCGAGTGGCAGAACAATACGCCGCTGGAAGGTTGGTGGACCGAATGGCAAACCAATACGCCGCTGGACGGATTTTGGACCGAGTGGCAAAGCAATACGCCGCTGGAAGGTTGGTGGACCGAGTGGCAAAACAATACGCCGCTGGAAGGTTGGTGGACCGAATGGCAAAGCAATACGCCGCTGGAAGGTTGGTGGACCGAATGGCAAAGCAATACGCCACTGGAAGGTTGGTGGACCGAGTGGCAAAACAATACGCCGCTGGAAGGTTGGTGGACCGAAAGGCAAAGCAATACGCCGCTGGACGGATTTTGGACCGAATGGCAATGCAATACGCCGCTGGAAGGTTGGTTGACCAAAAGGCAAAACAATACGCCGCTGGACGGATTTTGGACCGAGTGGCAAAGCAATACGCCGCTGGAAGGTTGGTGGACCGAGTGGCAAAACAATACGCCCCTGGAAGGTGGGTGGACCGAAAGGCAAACCAATACGCCGCTGGACGGATTTTGGACCGAGTGGCAAAGCAATACGCCGCTGGAAGGTTGGTGGACCGAATGGCAAACCAATACGCCGCTGGACGGATTTTGGACCGAGTGGCAAAACAATACGCCGCTGGAAGGTTGGTGGACCGAAAGGCAAAGCAATACGCCGCTGGACGGATTTTGGACCGAGTGGCAAAGCAATACGCCGCTGGGAGGTTGGTGGACCGAAAGGCAAACCATTACGCCGCTGGACGGATTTTGGACCGAGTGGCAAAACAATACGCCGCTGGAAGGTTGGTGGACCGAATGGCAAAGCAATACGCCGCTGGACGGATTGTGGACCGAAAGGCAAAGCTATACGCCGCTTAAAGGTTGGTTGACCGAAAGGCAAACCAATACGCCGCTGGAAGGTTGGTGGACCGAGTGGCAAAACAATACGCCGCTGGAAGTTTGGTGGACCGAATTGCAAACCAATACGCCGCTGGACGGATTTTGGACCGAGTGGCAAAGCAATACGCCGCTGGAAGGTTGGTGGACCGAAAGGCAATGAAATACGCCGCTGGACGGATTTTGGACCGAGTGGCAAAACAATACGCCGCTGGAAGGTTGGTGGACCGAATGGCAAACCAATACGCCGCTGGACGGATTTTGGACCGAGTGGCAAAGCAATACGCCGCTGGAAGGTTGGTGGACCGTATGGCAAAGCAATACGCCGCTGGACGGATTTTGGACCGAGTGGCAAAACAATACGCCACTGGAAGGTTGGTGGACCGAAAGGCAAAGCAATACGCCGCTGGACGGATTTTGGACCCAGTGGCAAAACAATACGCCGCTGGAAGGTTGGTGGACCGAATGGCAAAGCAATACGCCGCTGGACGGATTGTGGACCGAAAGGCAAAGCAATACGCCGCTGGAAGGTTGGTGGACCGAATGGCAAAACAATACGCCGCTGGACGGATTTTGGACCGAGTGGCAAAACAATACGCCGCTGAAAGGTTGGTGGACCGAATGGCAAAGCAATACGCCGCTGGAAGGTTGGTGGACCGAATGGCAAAGCAATACGCCGCTGGAAGGTTGGTAGACCGAAAGGCAAACCAATACGCCGCTGGAAGGTTGGTGGACCGAGTGACAAAACAATACGCCGCTGGAAGGTTGGTGGACCGAAAGGCAAAGCAATACGCCGCTGGACGGATTTTGGACCGAGTGGCAAAACAATACGCCGCTGGAAGGTTGGTGGACCGAATGGCAAAGCAATACGCCGCTGGACGGATTGTGGACCGAAAGGCAAAGCAATACGCCGCTGGAAGGTTGGTGGACCGAATGGCAAAGCAATACGCCGCTGGACGGATTTTGGAACGAGTGGCAAAGCAATACGCCGCTGGAAGGTTGGTAGACCGAAAGGCAAACCAATACGCCGCTGGAAGGATGGTGGACCGAATGGCAAAGCAATTCGCCGCTGGACGGATTGTGGACCGAAAGGCAAAGCTATACGCCGCTTAAAGGTTGGTGGACCGAAAGGCAAACCAATACGCCGCTGGAAGGTTGGTGGATCGAGTGGCAAAACAATACGCCGCTGGAAGGTTGGTGGACCGAATGGCAAACCAATACGCCGCTGGACGGATTTTGGACCGAATGGCAAAGCAATACGCCGCTGGAAGGTTGGTAGACCGAAAGGCAAACCAATACGCCGCTGGAAGGATGGTGGACCGAATGGCAAAGCAATTCGCCGCTGGACGGATTGTGGACCGAAAGGCAAAGCTATACGCCGCTTAAAGGTTGGTGGACCGAAAGGCAAACCAATACGCCGCTGGAAGGTTGGTGGATCGAGTGGCAAAACAATACGCCGCTGGAAGGTTGGTGGACCGAATGGCAAACCAATACGCCGCTGGACGGATTTTGGACCGAATGGCAAAGCAATACGCCGCTGGAAGGTTGGTGGACCGAAAGGCAAAGCAATACGCCGCTGGAAGGTTGGTAGACCGAAAGGTAAAACAATACGCCGCTGGACGGATTTTGGACCGAGTGGCAAAACAATACGCCACTGGAAGGTTGGTGGACCGAGTGGCAAAACAATACGCCGCTGGAAGGTTGGTGGACCGAAAGGCAAAACAATACGCCGCTGGACGGATTTTGGACCGAATGGCAAAGCATTACGCCGCTGGAAGGTTGGTGGACCGAGTGGCAAAACAATACGCCGCTGGAAGGTTGGTGGACCGAATGGCAAACCAATACGCCGCTGGACGGATTTTGGACCGAGTGGCAAAGCAATACGTCGTTGGAAGGTTGGTGGACCGAAAGGCAAAGCAATACGCCGCTGGAAGGTTGGTAGACCGAAAAGCAAACCAATACGCCGCTGGAAGGTTGGTGGACCGAGTGGCAAAACAATACGCCGCTGGAAGGTTGGTGGACCGAATGGCAAAGCAATACGCCGCTGGACGGATTTTGGACCGAGTGGCAAAACATTACGCCGCTGGAAGGTTGGTGGACCGAATGGCAAAGCAATACGCCGCTGGACGGATTTTGGACCGAGTGGCAAAACAATACGCCGCTGGAAGGTTGGTGGACCGAATGGCAAACCAATACGCCGCTGGACGGATTTTGGACCGAGTGGCAAAGCAATACGTCGTTGGAAGGTTGGTGGACCGAAAGGCAAAGCAATACGCCGCTGGAAGGTTGGTAGACCGAAAGGCAAACCAATACGCCGCTGGAAGGTTGGTGGACCGAGTGGCAAAACAATACGCCGCTGGAAGGTTGGTGGACCGAATGGCAAAGCAATACGCCGCTGGACGGATTTTGGACCGAGTGGCAAAACAATACGCCGCTGGAAGGTTGGTGGACCGAATGGCAAACCAATACGCCGCTGGACGGATTTTGGACCGAGTGGCAAAGCAATACGCCGCTGGAAGGTTGGTGGACCGAGTGGCAAAACAATACGCCGCTGGAAGGTTGGTGGACCGAATGGCAAAGCAATACGCCGCTGGAAGGTTGGTGGACCGAATGGCAAAGCAATACGCCACTGGAAGGTTGGTGGACCGAGTGGCAAAACAATACGCCGCTGGAAGGTTGGTGGACCGAAAGGCAAAGCAATACGCCGCTGGACGGATTTTGGACCGAATGGCAATGCAATACGCCGCTGGAAGGTTGGTGGACCAAAAGGCAAAACAATACGCCGCTGGACGGATTTTGGACCGAGTGGCAAAGCAATACGCCGCTGGAAGGTTGGTGGACCGAGTGGCAAAACAATACGCCCCTGGAAGGTGGGTGGACCGAAAGGCAAACCAATACGCCGCTGGACGGATTTTGGACCGAGTGGCAAAGCAATACGCCGCTGGAAGGTTGGTGGACCGAATGGCAAACCAATACGCCGCTGGACGGATTTTGGACCGAGTGGCAAAGCAATACGTCGTTGGAAGGTTGGTGGACCGAAAGGCAAAGCAATACGCCGCTGGAAGGTTGGTAGACCGAAAAGCAAACCAATACGCCGCTGGAAGGTTGGTGGACCGAGTGGCAAAACAATACGCCGCTGGAAGGTTGGTGGACCGAATGGCAAAGCAATACGCCGCTGGACGGATTTTGGACCGAGTGGCAAAACATTACGCCGCTGGAAGGTTGGTGGACCGAATGGCAAAGCAATACGCCGCTGGACGGATTTTGGACCGAGTGGCAAAACAATACGCCGCTGGAAGGTTGGTGGACCGAATGGCAAACCAATACGCCGCTGGACGGATTTTGGACCGAGTGGCAAAGCAATACGTCGTTGGAAGGTTGGTGGACCGAAAGGCAAAGCAATACGCCGCTGGAAGGTTGGTAGACCGAAAGGCAAACCAATACGCCGCTGGAAGGTTGGTGGACCGAGTGGCAAAACAATACGCCGCTGGAAGGTTGGTGGACCGAATGGCAAAGCAATACGCCGCTGGACGGATTTTGGACCGAGTGGCAGAACAATACGCCGCTGGAAGGTTGGTGGACCGAATGGCAAACCAATACGCCGCTGGACGGATTTTGGACCGAGTGGCAAAGCAATACGCCGCTGGAAGGTTGGTGGACCGAGTGGCAAAACAATACGCCGCTGGAAGGTTGGTGGACCGAATGGCAAAGCAATACGCCGCTGGAAGGTTGGTGGACCGAATGGCAAAGCAATACGCCACTGGAAGGTTGGTGGACCGAGTGGCAAAACAATACGCCGCTGGAAGGTTGGTGGACCGAAAGGCAAAGCAATACGCCGCTGGACGGATTTTGGACCGAATGGCAATGCAATACGCCGCTGGAAGGTTGGTTGACCAAAAGGCAAAACAATACGCCGCTGGACGGATTTTGGACCGAGTGGCAAAGCAATACGCCGCTGGAAGGTTGGTGGACCGAGTGGCAAAACAATACGCCCCTGGAAGGTGGGTGGACCGAAAGGCAAACCAATACGCCGCTGGACGGATTTTGGACCGAGTGGCAAAGCAATACGCCGCTGGAAGGTTGGTGGACCGAATGGCAAACCAATACGCCGCTGGACGGATTTTGGACCGAGTGGCAAAACAATACGCCGCTGGAAGGTTGGTGGACCGAAAGGCAAAGCAATACGCCGCTGGACGGATTTTGGACCGAGTGGCAAAGCAATACGCCGCTGGGAGGTTGGTGGACCGAAAGGCAAACCATTACGCCGCTGGACGGATTTTGGACCGAGTGGCAAAACAATACGCCGCTGGAAGGTTGGTGGACCGAATGGCAAAGCAATACGCCGCTGGACGGATTGTGGACCGAAAGGCAAAGCTATACGCCGCTTAAAGGTTGGTTGACCGAAAGGCAAACCAATACGCCGCTGGAAGGTTGGTGGACCGAGTGGCAAAACAATACGCCGCTGGAAGTTTGGTGGACCGAATTGCAAACCAATACGCCGCTGGACGGATTTTGGACCGAGTGGCAAAGCAATACGCCGCTGGAAGGTTGGTGGACCGAAAGGCAATGAAATACGCCGCTGGACGGATTTTGGACCGAGTGGCAAAACAATACGCCGCTGGAAGGTTGGTGGACCGAATGGCAAACCAATACGCCGCTGGACGGATTTTGGACCGAGTGGCAAAGCAATACGCCGCTGGAAGGTTGGTGGACCGTATGGCAAAGCAATACGCCGCTGGACGGATTTTGGACCGAGTGGCAAAACAATACGCCACTGGAAGGTTGGTGGACCGAAAGGCAAAGCAATACGCCGCTGGACGGATTTTGGACCCAGTGGCAAAACAATACGCCGCTGGAAGGTTGGTGGACCGAATGGCAAAGCAATACGCCGCTGGACGGATTGTGGACCGAAAGGCAAAGCAATACGCCGCTGGAAGGTTGGTGGACCGAATGGCAAAACAATACGCCGCTGGACGGATTTTGGACCGAGTGGCAAAACAATACGCCGCTGAAAGGTTGGTGGACCGAATGGCAAAGCAATACGCCGCTGGAAGGTTGGTGGACCGAATGGCAAAGCAATACGCCGCTGGAAGGTTGGTAGACCGAAAGGCAAACCAATACGCCGCTGGACGGATTTTGGACTGAGTGGCAAAGCAATACGCCGCTGGAAGGTTGGTGGACCGAATGGCAAAGCTATACGCCGCTGGACGGATTTTGGACCGAGTGGCAAAACAATACGCCGCTGGAAGGTTGGTGGACCGAATTGCAAACCAATACGCCGCTGGACGGATTTTGGACCGAGTGGCAAAGCAATACGCCGCTGGAAGGTTGGTGGACCGAGTGGCAAAACAATACGCCGCTGGAAGGTTGGTGGACCGAATGGCAAAGCAATACGCCGCTGGAAGGTTCGTGGACCGAATGGCAAAGCAATACGCCACTGGAAGGTTGGTGGACCGAGTGGCAAAACAATACGCCGCTGGAAGGTTGGTGGACCGAAAGGCAAAGCAATACGCCGCTGGACGGATTTTGGACCGAATGGCAAAGCAATACGCCGCTGGAAGGTTGGTGGACCAAAAGGCAAACCAATACGCCGCTGGAAGGTTGGTAGACCGAAAGGCAAAACTATACGCCGCTGGACGGATTTTGGACCGAGTGGCAAAACATTACGCCGCTGGAAGGTTGGTGGACCGAATGGCAAACCAATACGCCGCTGGACGGATTTTGGACCGAGTGGCAAAGCAATACGCCGCTGGAAGGTTGGTGGACCGAGTGGCAAAACAATACGCCCCTGGAAGGTGGGTGGACCGAAAGGCAAACCAATACGCCGCTGGACGGATTTTGGACCGAGTGGCAAAGCAATACGCCGCTGGAAGGTTGGTGGACCGAATGGCAAACCAATACGCCGCTGGACGGATTTTGGACCGAGTGGCAAAACAATACGCCGCTGGAAGGTTGGTGGACCGAAAGGCAAAGCAATACGCCGCTGGACGGATTTTGGACCGAGTGGCAAAGCAATACGCCGCTGGAAGGTTTGTGGACCGAAAGGCAAACCAATACGCCGCTGGACGGATTTTGGACCGTGTGGCAAAACAATACGCCGCTGGAAGGTTGGTGGACCGAATGGCAAAGCAATACGCCGCTGGACGGATTGTGGACCGAAAGGCAAAGCTATACGCCGCTTAAAGGTTGGTTGACCGAAAGGCAAACCAATACGCCGCTGGAAGATTGGTGGACCGAGTGGCAAAACCATACGCCGCTGGAAGGTTGGTGGACCGAATGGCAAACCAATACGCCGCTGGACGGATTTTGGACCGAATGGCAATGCAATACGCCGCTGGAAGGTTGGTGGACCGAAAGGCAAAGCAATACGCCGCTGGAAGGTTGGTAGACCGAAAGGCAAAACAATACGCCGCTGGACGGATTTTGGACCGAGTGGCAAAACAATACGCCGCTGGAAGGTTGGTGGACCGAATGGCAAACCAATACGCCGCTGGACGGATTTTGGACCGAGTGGCAAAGCATTACGCCGCTGGAAGGTTGGTGGACCGAGTGGCAAAACAATACGCCGCTGGAAGGTTGGTGGACCGAATGGCAAAGCAATACGCCGCTGGAAGGTTGGTGGACCGAATGGCAAAGCAATACGCCACTGGAAGGTTGGTGGACCGAGTGGCAAAACAATACGCCGCTGGAAGGTTGGTGGACCGAAAGGCAAAACAATACGCCGCTGGACGGATTTTGGACCGAATGGCAAAGCATTACGCCGCTGGAAGGTTGGTGGACCGAGTGGCAAAACAATACGCCGCTGGAAGGTTGGTGGACCGAATGGCAAACCAATACGCCGCTGGACGGATTTTGGACCGAGTGGCAAATCAATACGCCGCTGGAAGGTTGGTGGACCGAATGGCAAACCAATACGCCGCTGGAAGGTTGGTGGACCGAGTGGCAAAACAATACGCCCCTGGAAGGTGGGTGGACCGAATGGCAAAGCAATACGCCGCTGGAAGGTTGGTGGACCGAATGGCAATGCAATACGCCACTGGAAGGTTGGTGGACCGAGTGGCAAAACAATACGCCGCTGGAAGGTTGGTGGACCGAGTGACAAAACAATACGCCGCTGGAAGGTTGGTGGACCGAAAGGCAAAGCAATACGCCGCTGGACGGATTTTGGACCGAGTGGCAAAACAATACGCCGCTGGAAGGTTGGTGGACCGAATGGCAAAGCAATACGCCGCTGGACGGATTGTGGACCGAAAGGCAAAGCAATACGCCGCTGGAAGGTTGGTGGACCGAATGGCAAAGCAATACGCCGCTGGACGGATTTTGGAACGAGTGGCAAAGCAATACGCCGCTGGAAGGTTGGTAGACCGAAAGGCAAACCAATACGCCGCTGGAAGGATGGTGGACCGAATGGCAAAGCAATTCGCCGCTGGACGGATTGTGGACCGAAAGGCAAAGCTATACGCCGCTTAAAGGTTGGTGGACCGAAAGGCAAACCAATACGCCGCTGGAAGGTTGGTGGATCGAGTGGCAAAACAATACGCCGCTGGAAGGTTGGTGGACCGAATGGCAAACCAATACGCCGCTGGACGGATTTTGGACCGAATGGCAAAGCAATACGCCGCTGGAAGGTTGGTGGACCGAAAGGCAAAGCAATACGCCGCTGGAAGGTTGGTAGACCGAAAGGTAAAACAATACGCCGCTGGACGGATTTTGGACCGAGTGGCAAAACAATACGCCACTGGAAGGTTGGTGGACCGAGTGGCAAAACAATACGCCGCTGGAAGGTTGGTGGACCGAAAGGCAAAACAATACGCCGCTGGACGGATTTTGGACCGAATGGCAAAGCATTACGCCGCTGGAAGGTTGGTGGACCGAGTGGCAAAACAATACGCCGCTGGAAGGTTGGTGGACCGAAAGGCAAAACAATACGCCGCTGGACGGATTTTGGACCGAATGGCAAAGCATTACGCCGCTGGAAGGTTGGTGGACCGAATGGCAAAGCAATACGCCACTGGAAGGTTGGTGGACCGAGTGGCAAAACAATACGCCGCTGGAAGGTTGGTGGACCGAAAGGCAAAACAATACGCCGCTGGACGGATTTTGGACCGAATGGCAAAGCATTACGCCGCTGGAAGGTTGGTGGACCGAGTGGCAAAACAATACGCCGCTGGAAGTTTGGTGGACCGAATTGCAAACCAATACGCCGCTGGACGGATTTTGGACCGAGTGGCAAAGCAATACGCCGCTGGAAGGTTGGTGGACCGAAAGGCAATGAAATACGCCGCTGGACGGATTTTGGACCGAGTGGCAAAACAATACGCCGCTGGAAGGTTGGTGGACCGAATGGCAAACCAATACGCCGCTGGACGGATTTTGGACCGAGTGGCAAAGCAATACGCCGCTGGAAGGTTGGTGGACCGTATGGCAAAGCAATACGCCGCTGGACGGATTTTGGACCGAGTGGCAAAACAATACGCCACTGGAAGGTTGGTGGACCGAAAGGCAAAGCAATACGCCGCTGGACGGATTTTGGACCCAGTGGCAAAACAATACGCCGCTGGAAGGTTGGTGGACCGAATGGCAAAGCAATACGCCGCTGGACGGATTGTGGACCGAAAGGCAAAGCAATACGCCGCTGGAAGGTTGGTGGACCGAATGGCAAAACAATACGCCGCTGGACGGATTTTGGACCGAGTGGCAAAACAATACGCCGCTGGAAGGTTGGTGGACCGAATGGCAAAGCAATACGCCGCTGGAAGGTTGGTGGACCGAATGGCAAAGCAATACGCCGCTGCAAGGTTGGTAGACCGAAAGGCAAACCAATGCGCCGCTGGACGGATTTTGGACTGAGTGGCAAAGCAATACGCCGCTGGAAGGTTGGTGGACCGAATGGCAAAGCTATACGCCGCTGGACGGATTTTGGACCGAGTGGCAAAACAATACGCCGCTGGAAGGTTGGTGGACCGAATTGCAAACCAATACGCCGCTGGACGGATTTTGGACCGAGTGGCAAAGCAATACGCCGCTGGAAGGTTGGTGGACCGAGTGGCAAAACAATACGCCGCTGGAAGGTTGGTGGACCGAATGGCAAAGCAATACGCCGCTGGAAGGTTGGTGGACCGAATGGCAAAGCAATACGCCACTGGAAGGTTGGTGGACCGAGTGGCAAAACAATACGCCGCTGGACGGATTTTGGACCGAGTGGCAAAACATTACGCCGCTGGAAGGTTGGTGGACCCAATGGCAAACCAATACGCCGCTGGACGGATTTTGGACCGAGTGGCAAAGCAATACGCCGCTGGAAGGTTGGTGGACCGAGTGGCAAAACAATACGCCCCTGGAAGGTGGGTGGACCGAAAGGCAAACCAATACGCCGCTGGACGGATTTTGGACCGAGTGGCAAAGCAATACGCCGCTGGAAGGTTGGTGGACCGAATGGCAAACCAATACGCCGCTGGACGGATTTTGGACCGAGTGGCAAAACAATACGCCGCTGGAAGGTTGGTGGACCGAAAGGCAAAGCAATACGCCGCTGGACGGATTTTGGACCGAGTGGCAAAGCAATACGCCGCTGGAAGGTTTGTGGACCGAAAGGCAAACCAATACGCCGCTGGACGGATTTTGGACCGTGTGGCAAAACAATACGCCGCTGGAAGGTTGGTGGACCGAATGGCAAAGCAATACGCCGCTGGACGGATTGTGGACCGAAAGGCAAAGCTATACGCCGCTTAAAGGTTGGTTGACCGAAAGGCAAACCAATACGCCGCTGGAAGATTGGTGGACCGAGTGGCAAAACCATACGCCGCTGGAAGGTTGGTGGACCGAATGGCAAACCAATACGCCGCTGGACGGATTTTGGACCGAATGGCAATGCAACACGCCGCTGGAAGGTTGGTGGACCGAAAGGCAAAGCAATACGCCGCTGGAAGGTTGGTAGACCGAAAGGCAAAACAATACGCCGCTGGACGGATTTTGGACCGAGTGGCAAAACAATACGCCGCTGGAAGGTTGGTGGACCGAATGGCAAACCAATACGCCGCTGGACGGATTTTGGACCGAGTGGCAAAGCAATACGCCGCTGGAAGGTTGGTGGACCGAGTGGCAAAACAATACGCCGCTGGAAGGTTGGTGGACCGAATGGCAAAGCAATACGCCGCTGGAAGGTTGGTGGACCGAATGGCAAAGCAATACGCCACTGGAAGGTTGGTGGACCGAGTGGCAAAACAATACGCCGCTGGAAGGTTGGTGGACCGAAAGGCAAAACAATACGCCGCTGGACGGATTTTGGACCGAATGGCAAAGCATTACGCCGCTGGAAGGTTGGTGGACCGAGTGGCAAAACAATACGCCGCTGGAAGGTTGGTGGACCGAATGGCAAACCAATACGCCGCTGGACGGATTTTGGACCGAGTGGCAAATCAAAACGCCGCTGGAAGGTTGGTGGACCGAATGGCAAACCAATACGCCGCTGGAAGGTTGGTGGACCGAGTGGCAAAACAATACGCCCCTGGAAGGTGGGTGGACCGAATGGCAAAGCAATACGCCGCTGGAAGGTTGGTGGACCGAATGGCAATGCAATACGCCACTGGAAGGTTGGTGGACCGAGTGGCAAAACAATACGCCGCTGGAAGGTTGGTGGACCGAGTGACAAAACAATACGCCGCTGGAAGGTTGGTGGACCGAAAGGCAAAGCAATACGCCGCTGGACGGATTTTGGACCGAGTGGCAAAACAATACGCCGCTGGAAGGTTGGTGGACCGAATGGCAAAGCAATACGCCGCTGGACGGATTGTGGACCGAAAGGCAAAGCAATACGCCGCTGGAAGGTTGGTGGACCGCATGGCAAAGCAATACGCCGCTGGACGGATTTTGGAACGAGTGGCAAAGCAATACGCCGCTGGAAGGTTGGTAGACCGAAAGGCAAACCAATACGCCGCTGGAAGGATGGTGGACCGAATGGCAAAGCAATTCGCCGCTGGACGGATTGTGGACCGAAAGGCAAAGCTATACGCCGCTTAAAGGTTGGTGGACCGAAAGGCAAACCAATACGCCGCTGGAAGGTTGGTGGATCGAGTGGCAAAACAATACGCCGCTGGAAGGTTGGTGGACCGAATGGCAAACCAATACGCCGCTGGACGGATTTTGGACCGAATGGCAAAGCAATACGCCGCTGGAAGGTTGGTGGACCGAAAGGCAAAGCAATACGCCGCTGGAAGGTTGGTAGACCGAAAGGTAAAACAATACGCCGCTGGACGGATTTTGGACCGAGTGGCAAAGCATTACGCCGCTGGAAGGTTGGTGGACCGAGTGGCAAAACAATACGCCGCTGGAAGGTTGGTGGACCGAATGGCAAACCAATACGCCGCTGGACGGATTTTGGACCGAGTGGCAAAGCAATACGTCGTTGGAAGGTTGGTGGACCGAAAGGCAAAGCAATACGCCGCTGGAAGGTTGGTAGACCGAAAAGCAAACCAATACGCCGCTGGAAGGTTGGTGGACCGAGTGGCAAAACAATACGCCGCTGGAAGGTTGGTGGACCGAATGGCAAAGCAATACGCCGCTGGACGGATTTTGGACCGAGTGGCAAAACATTACGCCGCTGGAAGGTTGGTGGACCGAATGGCAAAGCAATACGCCGCTGGACGTATTTTGGACCGAGTGGCAAAACAATACGCCGCTGGAAGGTTGGTGGACCGAATGGCAAACCAATACGCCGCTGGACGGATTTTGGACCGAGTGGCAAAGCAATACGTCGTTGGAAGGTTGGTGGACCGAAAGGCAAAGCAATACGCCGCTGGAAGGTTGGTAGACCGAAAGGCAAACCAATACGCCGCTGGAAGGTTGGTGGACCGAGTGGCAAAACAATACGCCGCTGGAAGGTTGGTGGACCGAGTGGCAAAACAATACGCCGCTGGAAGGTTGGTGGACCGAATGGCAAAGCAATACGCCGCTGGAAGGTTGGTGGACCGAATGGCAAAGCAATACGCCACTGGAAGGTTGGTGGACCGAGTGGCAAAACAATACGCCGCTGGAAGGTTGGTGGACCGAAAGGCAAAGCAATACGCCGCTGGACGGATTTTGGACCGAATGGCAAAGCAATACGCCGCTGGAAGGTTGGTGGACCAAAAGGCAAACCAATACGCCGCTGGAAGGTTGGTAGACCGAAAGGCAAAACAATACGCCGCTGGACGGATTTTGGACCGAGTGGCAAAACATTACGCCGCTGGAAGGTTGGTGGACCGAATGGCAAACCAATACGCCGCTGGACGGATTTTGGACCGAGTGGCAAAGCAATACGCCGCTGGAAGGTTGGTGGACCGAGTGGCAAAACAATACGCCCCTGGAAGGTGGGTGGACCGAAAGGCAAACCAATACGCCGCTGGACGGATTTTGGACCGAGTGGCAAAGCAATACGCCGCTGGAAGGTTGGTGGACCGAATGGCAAACCAATACGCCGCTGGACGGATTTTGGACCGAGTGGCAAAACAATACGCCGCTGGAAGGTTGGTGGACCGAAAGGCAAAGCAATACGCCGCTGGACGGATTTTGGACCGAGTGGCAAAGCAATACGCCGCTGGAAGGTTTGTGGACCGAAAGGCAAACCAATACGCCGCTGGACGGATTTTGGACCGTGTGGCAAAACAATACGCCGCTGGAAGGTTGGTGGACCGAATGGCAAAGCAATACGCCGCTGGACGGATTGTGGACCGAAAGGCAAAGCTATACGCCGCTTAAAGGTTGGTTGACCGAAAGGCAAACCAATACGCCGCTGGAAGATTGGTGGACCGAGTGGCAAAACCATACGCCGCTGGAAGGTTGGTGGACCGAATGGCAAACCAATACGCCGCTGGACGGATTTTGGACCGAATGGCAATGCAATACGCCGCTGGAAGGTTGGTGGACCGAAAGGCAAAGCAATACGCCGCTGGAAGGTTGGTAGACCGAAAGGCAAAACAATACGCCGCTGGACGGATTTTGGACCGAGTGGCAAAACAATACGCCGCTGGAAGGTTGGTGGACCGAATGGCAAACCAATACGCCGCTGGACGGATTTTGGACCGAGTGGCAAAGCAATACGCCGCTGGAAGGTTGGTGGACCGAGTGGCAAAACAATACGCCGCTGGAAGGTTGGTGGACCGAATGGCAAAGCAATACGCCGCTGGAAGGTTGGTGGACCGAATGGCAAAGCAATACGCCACTGGAAGGTTGGTGGACCGAGTGGCAAAACAATACGCCGCTGGAAGGTTGGTGGACCGAAAGGCAAAACAATACGCCGCTGGACGGATTTTGGACCGAATGGCAATGCAACACGCCGCTGGAAGGTTGGTGGACCGAAAGGCAAAGCAATACGCCGCTGGAAGGTTGGTAGACCGAAAGGCAAAACAATACGCCGCTGGACGGATTTTGGACCGAGTGGCAAAACAATACGCCGCTGGAAGGTTGGTGGACCGAATGGCAAACCAATACGCCGCTGGACGGATTTTGGACCGAGTGGCAAAGCAATACGCCGCTGGAAGGTTGGTGGACCGAGTGGCAAAACAATACGCCGCTGGAAGGTTGGTGGACCGAATGGCAAAGCAATACGCCGCTGGAAGGTTGGTGGACCGAATGGCAAAGCAATACGCCACTGGAAGGTTGGTGGACCGAGTGGCAAAACAATACGCCGCTGGAAGGTTGGTGGACCGAAAGGCAAAACAATACGCCGCTGGACGGATTTTGGACCGAATGGCAAAGCATTACGCCGCTGGAAGGTTGGTGGACCGAGTGGCAAAACAATACGCCGCTGGAAGGTTGGTGGACCGAATGGCAAACCAATACGCCGCTGGACGGATTTTGGACCGAGTGGCAAATCAAAACGCCGCTGGAAGGTTGGTGGACCGAATGGCAAACCAATACGCCGCTGGAAGGTTGGTGGACCGAGTGGCAAAACAATACGCCCCTGGAAGGTGGGTGGACCGAATGGCAAAGCAATACGCCGCTGGAAGGTTGGTGGACCGAATGGCAATGCAATACGCCACTGGAAGGTTGGTGGACCGAGTGGCAAAACAATACGCCGCTGGAAGGTTGGTGGACCGAGTGACAAAACAATACGCCGCTGGAAGGTTGGTGGACCGAAAGGCAAAGCAATACGCCGCTGGACGGATTTTGGACCGAGTGGCAAAACAATACGCCGCTGGAAGGTTGGTGGACCGAATGGCAAAGCAATACGCCGCTGGACGGATTGTGGACCGAAAGGCAAAGCAATACGCCGCTGGAAGGTTGGTGGACCGCATGGCAAAGCAATACGCCGCTGGACGGATTTTGGAACGAGTGGCAAAGCAATACGCCGCTGGAAGGTTGGTAGACCGAAAGGCAAACCAATACGCCGCTGGAAGGATGGTGGACCGAATGGCAAAGCAATTCGCCGCTGGACGGATTGTGGACCGAAAGGCAAAGCTATACGCCGCTTAAAGGTTGGTGGACCGAAAGGCAAACCAATACGCCGCTGGAAGGTTGGTGGATCGAGTGGCAAAACAATACGCCGCTGGAAGGTTGGTGGACCGAATGGCAAACCAATACGCCGCTGGACGGATTTTGGACCGAATGGCAAAGCAATACGCCGCTGGAAGGTTGGTGGACCGAAAGGCAAAGCAATACGCCGCTGGAAGGTTGGTAGACCGAAAGGTAAAACAATACGCCGCTGGACGGATTTTGGACCGAGTGGCAAAGCATTACGCCGCTGGAAGGTTGGTGGACCGAGTGGCAAAACAATACGCCGCTGGAAGGTTGGTGGACCGAATGGCAAACCAATACGCCGCTGGACGGATTTTGGACCGAGTGGCAAAGCAATACGTCGTTGGAAGGTTGGTGGACCGAAAGGCAAAGCAATACGCCGCTGGAAGGTTGGTAGACCGAAAAGCAAACCAATACGCCGCTGGAAGGTTGGTGGACCGAGTGGCAAAACAATACGCCGCTGGAAGGTTGGTGGACCGAATGGCAAAGCAATACGCCGCTGGACGGATTTTGGACCGAGTGGCAAAACATTACGCCGCTGGAAGGTTGGTGGACCGAATGGCAAAGCAATACGCCGCTGGACGTATTTTGGACCGAGTGGCAAAACAATACGCCGCTGGAAGGTTGGTGGACCGAATGGCAAACCAATACGCCGCTGGACGGATTTTGGACCGAGTGGCAAAGCAATACGTCGTTGGAAGGTTGGTGGACCGAAAGGCAAAGCAATACGCCGCTGGAAGGTTGGTAGACCGAAAGGCAAACCAATACGCCGCTGGAAGGTTGGTGGACCGAGTGGCAAAACAATACGCCGCTGGAAGGTTGGTGGACCGAGTGGCAAAACAATACGCCGCTGGAAGGTTGGTGGACCGAATGGCAAAGCAATACGCCGCTGGAAGGTTGGTGGACCGAATGGCAAAGCAATACGCCACTGGAAGGTTGGTGGACCGAGTGGCAAAACAATACGCCGCTGGAAGGTTGGTGGACCGAAAGGCAAAGCAATACGCCGCTGGACGGATTTTGGACCGAATGGCAAAGCAATACGCCGCTGGAAGGTTGGTGGACCAAAAGGCAAACCAATACGCCGCTGGAAGGTTGGTAGACCGAAAGGCAAAACAATACGCCGCTGGACGGATTTTGGACCGAGTGGCAAAACATTACGCCGCTGGAAGGTTGGTGGACCGAATGGCAAACCAATACGCCGCTGGACGGATTTTGGACCGAGTGGCAAAGCAATACGCCGCTGGAAGGTTGGTGGACCGAGTGGCAAAACAATACGCCCCTGGAAGGTGGGTGGACCGAAAGGCAAACCAATACGCCGCTGGACGGATTTTGGACCGAGTGGCAAAGCAATACGCCGCTGGAAGGTTGGTGGACCGAATGGCAAACCAATACGCCGCTGGACGGATTTTGGACCGAGTGGCAAAACAATACGCCGCTGGAAGGTTGGTGGACCGAAAGGCAAAGCAATACGCCGCTGGACGGATTTTGGACCGAGTGGCAAAGCAATACGCCGCTGGAAGGTTTGTGGACCGAAAGGCAAACCAATACGCCGCTGGACGGATTTTGGACCGTGTGGCAAAACAATACGCCGCTGGAAGGTTGGTGGACCGAATGGCAAAGCAATACGCCGCTGGACGGATTGTGGACCGAAAGGCAAAGCTATACGCCGCTTAAAGGTTGGTTGACCGAAAGGCAAACCAATACGCCGCTGGAAGATTGGTGGACCGAGTGGCAAAACCATACGCCGCTGGAAGGTTGGTGGACCGAATGGCAAACCAATACGCCGCTGGACGGATTTTGGACCGAATGGCAATGCAATACGCCGCTGGAAGGTTGGTGGACCGAAAGGCAAAGCAATACGCTGCTGGAAGGTTGGTAGACCGAAAGGCAAAACAATACGCCGCTGGACGGATTTTGGACCGAGTGGCAAAACAATACGCCGCTGGAAGGTTGGTGGACCGAATGGCAAACCAATACGCCGCTGGACGGATTTTGGACCGAGTGGCAAAGCAATACGCCGCTGGAAGGTTGGTGGACCGAGTGGCAAAACAATACGCCGCTGGAAGGTTGGTGGACCGAATGGCAAAGCAATACGCCGCTGGAAGGTTGGTGGACCGAATGGCAAAGCAATACGCCACTGGAAGGTTGGTGGACCGAGTGGCAAAACAATACGCCGCTGGAAGGTTGGTGGACCGAAAGGCAAAACAATACGCCGCTGGACGGATTTTGGACCGAATGGCAAAGCATTACGCCGCTGGAAGGTTGGTGGACCGAGTGGCAAAACAATACGCCGCTGGAAGGTTGGTGGACCGAATGGCAAACCAATACGCCGCTGGACGGATTTTGGACCGAGTGGCAAATCAATACGCCGCTGGAAGGTTGGTGGACCGAATGGCAAACCAATACGCCGCTGGACGGATTTTGGACCGAGTGGCAAAGCAATACGCCGCTGGAAGGTTGGTGGACCGTATGGCAAAGCAATACGCCGCTGGACGGATTTTGGACCGAGTGGCAAAACAATACGCCACTGGAAGGTTGGTGGACCGAAAGGCAAAGCAATACGCCGCTGGACGGATTTTGGACCCAGTGGCAAAACAATACGCCGCTGGAAGGTTGGTGGACCGAATGGCAAAGCAATACGCCGCTGGACGGATTGTGGACCGAAAGGCAAAGCAATACGCCGCTGGAAGGTTGGTGGACCGAATGGCAAAACAATACGCCGCTGGACGGATTTTGGACCGAGTGGCAAAACAATACGCCGCTGGAAGGTTGGTGGACCGAATGGCAAAGCAATACGCCGCTGGAAGGTTGGTGGACCGAATGGCAAAGCAATACGCCGCTGCAAGGTTGGTAGACCGAAAGGCAAACCAATGCGCCGCTGGACGGATTTTGGACTGAGTGGCAAAGCAATACGCCGCTGGAAGGTTGGTGGACCGAATGGCAAAGCTATACGCCGCTGGACGGATTTTGGACCGAGTGGCAAAACAATACGCCGCTGGAAGGTTGGTGGACCGAATTGCAAACCAATACGCCGCTGGACGGATTTTGGACCGAGTGGCAAAGCAATACGCCGCTGGAAGGTTGGTGGACCGAGTGGCAAAACAATACGCCGCTGGAAGGTTGGTGGACCGAATGGCAAAGCAATACGCCGCTGGAAGGTTGGTGGACCGAATGGCAAAGCAATACGCCACTGGAAGGTTGGTGGACCGAGTGGCAAAACAATACGCCGCTGGACGGATTTTGGACCGAGTGGCAAAACATTACGCCGCTGGAAGGTTGGTGGACCCAATGGCAAACCAATACGCCGCTGGACGGATTTTGGACCGAGTGGCAAAGCAATACGCCGCTGGAAGGTTGGTGGACCGAGTGGCAAAACAATACGCCCCTGGAAGGTGGGTGGACCGAAAGGCAAACCAATACGCCGCTGGACGGATTTTGGACCGAGTGGCAAAGCAATACGCCGCTGGAAGGTTGGTGGACCGAATGGCAAACCAATACGCCGCTGGACGGATTTTGGACCGAGTGGCAAAACAATACGCCGCTGGAAGGTTGGTGGACCGAAAGGCAAAGCAATACGCCGCTGGACGGATTTTGGACCGAGTGGCAAAGCAATACGCCGCTGGAAGGTTTGTGGACCGAAAGGCAAACCAATACGCCGCTGGACGGATTTTGGACCGTGTGGCAAAACAATACGCCGCTGGAAGGTTGGTGGACCGAATGGCAAAGCAATACGCCGCTGGACGGATTGTGGACCGAAAGGCAAAGCTATACGCCGCTTAAAGGTTGGTTGACCGAAAGGCAAACCAATACGCCGCTGGAAGATTGGTGGACCGAGTGGCAAAACCATACGCCGCTGGAAGGTTGGTGGACCGAATGGCAAACCAATACGCCGCTGGACGGATTTTGGACCGAATGGCAATGCAACACGCCGCTGGAAGGTTGGTGGACCGAAAGGCAAAGCAATACGCCGCTGGAAGGTTGGTAGACCGAAAGGCAAAACAATACGCCGCTGGACGGATTTTGGACCGAGTGGCAAAACAATACGCCGCTGGAAGGTTGGTGGACCGAATGGCAAACCAATACGCCGCTGGACGGATTTTGGACCGAGTGGCAAAGCAATACGCCGCTGGAAGGTTGGTGGACCGAGTGGCAAAACAATACGCCGCTGGAAGGTTGGTGGACCGAATGGCAAAGCAATACGCCGCTGGAAGGTTGGTGGACCGAATGGCAAAGCAATACGCCACTGGAAGGTTGGTGGACCGAGTGGCAAAACAATACGCCGCTGGAAGGTTGGTGGACCGAAAGGCAAAACAATACGCCGCTGGACGGATTTTGGACCGAATGGCAAAGCATTACGCCGCTGGAAGGTTGGTGGACCGAGTGGCAAAACAATACGCCGCTGGAAGGTTGGTGGACCGAATGGCAAACCAATACGCCGCTGGACGGATTTTGGACCGAGTGGCAAATCAAAACGCCGCTGGAAGGTTGGTGGACCGAATGGCAAACCAATACGCCGCTGGAAGGTTGGTGGACCGAGTGGCAAAACAATACGCCCCTGGAAGGTGGGTGGACCGAATGGCAAAGCAATACGCCGCTGGAAGGTTGGTGGACCGAATGGCAATGCAATACGCCACTGGAAGGTTGGTGGACCGAGTGGCAAAACAATACGCCGCTGGAAGGTTGGTGGACCGAGTGACAAAACAATACGCCGCTGGAAGGTTGGTGGACCGAAAGGCAAAGCAATACGCCGCTGGACGGATTTTGGACCGAGTGGCAAAACAATACGCCGCTGGAAGGTTGGTGGACCGAATGGCAAAGCAATACGCCGCTGGACGGATTGTGGACCGAAAGGCAAAGCAATACGCCGCTGGAAGGTTGGTGGACCGCATGGCAAAGCAATACGCCGCTGGACGGATTTTGGAACGAGTGGCAAAGCAATACGCCGCTGGAAGGTTGGTAGACCGAAAGGCAAACCAATACGCCGCTGGAAGGATGGTGGACCGAATGGCAAAGCAATTCGCCGCTGGACGGATTGTGGACCGAAAGGCAAAGCTATACGCCGCTTAAAGGTTGGTGGACCGAAAGGCAAACCAATACGCCGCTGGAAGGTTGGTGGATCGAGTGGCAAAACAATACGCCGCTGGAAGGTTGGTGGACCGAATGGCAAACCAATACGCCGCTGGACGGATTTTGGACCGAATGGCAAAGCAATACGCCGCTGGAAGGTTGGTGGACCGAAAGGCAAAGCAATACGCCGCTGGAAGGTTGGTAGACCGAAAGGTAAAACAATACGCCGCTGGACGGATTTTGGACCGAGTGGCAAAGCATTACGCCGCTGGAAGGTTGGTGGACCGAGTGGCAAAACAATACGCCGCTGGAAGGTTGGTGGACCGAATGGCAAACCAATACGCCGCTGGACGGATTTTGGACCGAGTGGCAAAGCAATACGTCGTTGGAAGGTTGGTGGACCGAAAGGCAAAGCAATACGCCGCTGGAAGGTTGGTAGACCGAAAAGCAAACCAATACGCCGCTGGAAGGTTGGTGGACCGAGTGGCAAAACAATACGCCGCTGGAAGGTTGGTGGACCGAATGGCAAAGCAATACGCCGCTGGACGGATTTTGGACCGAGTGGCAAAACATTACGCCGCTGGAAGGTTGGTGGACCGAATGGCAAAGCAATACGCCGCTGGACGTATTTTGGACCGAGTGGCAAAACAATACGCCGCTGGAAGGTTGGTGGACCGAATGGCAAACCAATACGCCGCTGGACGGATTTTGGACCGAGTGGCAAAGCAATACGTCGTTGGAAGGTTGGTGGACCGAAAGGCAAAGCAATACGCCGCTGGAAGGTTGGTAGACCGAAAGGCAAACCAATACGCCGCTGGAAGGTTGGTGGACCGAGTGGCAAAACAATACGCCGCTGGAAGGTTGGTGGACCGAGTGGCAAAACAATACGCCGCTGGAAGGTTGGTGGACCGAATGGCAAAGCAATACGCCGCTGGAAGGTTGGTGGACCGAATGGCAAAGCAATACGCCACTGGAAGGTTGGTGGACCGAGTGGCAAAACAATACGCCGCTGGAAGGTTGGTGGACCGAAAGGCAAAGCAATACGCCGCTGGACGGATTTTGGACCGAATGGCAAAGCAATACGCCGCTGGAAGGTTGGTGGACCAAAAGGCAAACCAATACGCCGCTGGAAGGTTGGTAGACCGAAAGGCAAAACAATACGCCGCTGGACGGATTTTGGACCGAGTGGCAAAACATTACGCCGCTGGAAGGTTGGTGGACCGAATGGCAAACCAATACGCCGCTGGACGGATTTTGGACCGAGTGGCAAAGCAATACGCCGCTGGAAGGTTGGTGGACCGAGTGGCAAAACAATACGCCCCTGGAAGGTGGGTGGACCGAAAGGCAAACCAATACGCCGCTGGACGGATTTTGGACCGAGTGGCAAAGCAATACGCCGCTGGAAGGTTGGTGGACCGAATGGCAAACCAATACGCCGCTGGACGGATTTTGGACCGAGTGGCAAAACAATACGCCGCTGGAAGGTTGGTGGACCGAAAGGCAAAGCAATACGCCGCTGGACGGATTTTGGACCGAGTGGCAAAGCAATACGCCGCTGGAAGGTTTGTGGACCGAAAGGCAAACCAATACGCCGCTGGACGGATTTTGGACCGTGTGGCAAAACAATACGCCGCTGGAAGGTTGGTGGACCGAATGGCAAAGCAATACGCCGCTGGACGGATTGTGGACCGAAAGGCAAAGCTATACGCCGCTTAAAGGTTGGTTGACCGAAAGGCAAACCAATACGCCGCTGGAAGATTGGTGGACCGAGTGGCAAAACCATACGCCGCTGGAAGGTTGGTGGACCGAATGGCAAACCAATACGCCGCTGGACGGATTTTGGACCGAATGGCAATGCAATACGCCGCTGGAAGGTTGGTGGACCGAAAGGCAAAGCAATACGCCGCTGGAAGGTTGGTAGACCGAAAGGCAAAACAATACGCCGCTGGACGGATTTTGGACCGAGTGGCAAAACAATACGCCGCTGGAAGGTTGGTGGACCGAATGGCAAACCAATACGCCGCTGGACGGATTTTGGACCGAGTGGCAAAGCAATACGCCGCTGGAAGGTTGGTGGACCGAGTGGCAAAACAATACGCCGCTGGAAGGTTGGTGGACCGAATGGCAAAGCAATACGCCGCTGGAAGGTTGGTGGACCGAATGGCAAAGCAATACGCCACTGGAAGGTTGGTGGACCGAGTGGCAAAACAATACGCCGCTGGAAGGTTGGTGGACCGAAAGGCAAAACAATACGCCGCTGGACGGATTTTGGACCGAATGGCAATGCAACACGCCGCTGGAAGGTTGGTGGACCGAAAGGCAAAGCAATACGCCGCTGGAAGGTTGGTAGACCGAAAGGCAAAACAATACGCCGCTGGACGGATTTTGGACCGAGTGGCAAAACAATACGCCGCTGGAAGGTTGGTGGACCGAATGGCAAACCAATACGCCGCTGGACGGATTTTGGACCGAGTGGCAAAGCAATACGCCGCTGGAAGGTTGGTGGACCGAGTGGCAAAACAATACGCCGCTGGAAGGTTGGTGGACCGAATGGCAAAGCAATACGCCGCTGGAAGGTTGGTGGACCGAATGGCAAAGCAATACGCCACTGGAAGGTTGGTGGACCGAGTGGCAAAACAATACGCCGCTGGAAGGTTGGTGGACCGAAAGGCAAAACAATACGCCGCTGGACGGATTTTGGACCGAATGGCAAAGCATTACGCCGCTGGAAGGTTGGTGGACCGAGTGGCAAAACAATACGCCGCTGGAAGGTTGGTGGACCGAATGGCAAACCAATACGCCGCTGGACGGATTTTGGACCGAGTGGCAAATCAAAACGCCGCTGGAAGGTTGGTGGACCGAGTGGCAAAGCAATACGCCGCTGGAAGGTTGGTGGACCGAGTGGCAAAACAATACGCCGCTGGAAGGTTGGTGGACCGAATGGCAAAGCAATACGCCGCTGGAAGGTTGGTGGACCGAATGGCAAAGCAATACGCCACTGGAAGGTTGGTGGACCGAGTGGCAAAACAATACGCCGCTGGAAGGTTGGTGGACCGAAAGGCAAAACAATACGCCGCTGGACGGATTTTGGACCGAATGGCAAAGCATTACGCCGCTGGAAGGTTGGTGGACCGAGTGGCAAAACAATACGCCGCTGGAAGGTTGGTGGACCGAATGGCAAACCAATACGCCGCTGGACGGATTTTGGACCGAGTGGCAAATCAAAACGCCGCTGGAAGGTTGGTGGACCGAATGGCAAAGCAATACGCCGCTGGACGGATTGTGGACCGAAAGGCAAAGCAATACGCCGCTGGAAGGTTGGTGGACCGCATGGCAAAGCAATACGCCGCTGGACGGATTTTGGAACGAGTGGCAAAGCAATACGCCGCTGGAAGGTTGGTAGACCGAAAGGCAAACCAATACGCCGCTGGAAGGATGGTGGACCGAATGGCAAAGCAATTCGCCGCTGGACGGATTGTGGACCGAAAGGCAAAGCTATACGCCGCTTAAAGGTTGGTGGACCGAAAGGCAAACCAATACGCCGCTGGAAGGTTGGTGGATCGAGTGGCAAAACAATACGCCGCTGGAAGGTTGGTGGACCGAATGGCAAACCAATACGCCGCTGGACGGATTTTGGACCGAATGGCAAAGCAATACGCCGCTGGAAGGTTGGTGGACCGAAAGGCAAAGCAATACGCCGCTGGAAGGTTGGTAGACCGAAAGGTAAAACAATACGCCGCTGGACGGATTTTGGACCGAGTGGCAAAGCATTACGCCGCTGGAAGGTTGGTGGACCGAGTGGCAAAACAATACGCCGCTGGAAGGTTGGTGGACCGAATGGCAAACCAATACGCCGCTGGACGGATTTTGGACCGAGTGGCAAAGCAATACGTCGTTGGAAGGTTGGTGGACCGAAAGGCAAAGCAATACGCCGCTGGAAGGTTGGTAGACCGAAAAGCAAACCAATACGCCGCTGGAAGGTTGGTGGACCGAGTGGCAAAACAATACGCCGCTGGAAGGTTGGTGGACCGAATGGCAAAGCAATACGCCGCTGGACGGATTTTGGACCGAGTGGCAAAACATTACGCCGCTGGAAGGTTGGTGGACCGAATGGCAAAGCAATACGCCGCTGGACGTATTTTGGACCGAGTGGCAAAACAATACGCCGCTGGAAGGTTGGTGGACCGAATGGCAAACCAATACGCCGCTGGACGGATTTTGGACCGAGTGGCAAAGCAATACGTCGTTGGAAGGTTGGTGGACCGAAAGGCAAAGCAATACGCCGCTGGAAGGTTGGTAGACCGAAAGGCAAACCAATACGCCGCTGGAAGGTTGGTGGACCGAGTGGCAAAACAATACGCCGCTGGAAGGTTGGTGGACCGAGTGGCAAAACAATACGCCGCTGGAAGGTTGGTGGACCGAATGGCAAAGCAATACGCCGCTGGAAGGTTGGTGGACCGAATGGCAAAGCAATACGCCACTGGAAGGTTGGTGGACCGAGTGGCAAAACAATACGCCGCTGGAAGGTTGGTGGACCGAAAGGCAAAGCAATACGCCGCTGGACGGATTTTGGACCGAATGGCAAAGCAATACGCCGCTGGAAGGTTGGTGGACCAAAAGGCAAACCAATACGCCGCTGGAAGGTTGGTAGACCGAAAGGCAAAACAATACGCCGCTGGACGGATTTTGGACCGAGTGGCAAAACATTACGCCGCTGGAAGGTTGGTGGACCGAATGGCAAACCAATACGCCGCTGGACGGATTTTGGACCGAGTGGCAAAGCAATACGCCGCTGGAAGGTTGGTGGACCGAGTGGCAAAACAATACGCCCCTGGAAGGTGGGTGGACCGAAAGGCAAACCAATACGCCGCTGGACGGATTTTGGACCGAGTGGCAAAGCAATACGCCGCTGGAAGGTTGGTGGACCGAATGGCAAACCAATACGCCGCTGGACGGATTTTGGACCGAGTGGCAAAACAATACGCCGCTGGAAGGTTGGTGGACCGAAAGGCAAAGCAATACGCCGCTGGACGGATTTTGGACCGAGTGGCAAAGCAATACGCCGCTGGAAGGTTTGTGGACCGAAAGGCAAACCAATACGCCGCTGGACGGATTTTGGACCGTGTGGCAAAACAATACGCCGCTGGAAGGTTGGTGGACCGAATGGCAAAGCAATACGCCGCTGGACGGATTGTGGACCGAAAGGCAAAGCTATACGCCGCTTAAAGGTTGGTTGACCGAAAGGCAAACCAATACGCCGCTGGAAGATTGGTGGACCGAGTGGCAAAACCATACGCCGCTGGAAGGTTGGTGGACCGAATGGCAAACCAATACGCCGCTGGACGGATTTTGGACCGAATGGCAATGCAATACGCCGCTGGAAGGTTGGTGGACCGAAAGGCAAAGCAATACGCCGCTGGAAGGTTGGTAGACCGAAAGGCAAAACAATACGCCGCTGGACGGATTTTGGACCGAGTGGCAAAACAATACGCCGCTGGAAGGTTGGTGGACCGAATGGCAAACCAATACGCCGCTGGACGGATTTTGGACCGAGTGGCAAAGCAATACGCCGCTGGAAGGTTGGTGGACCGAGTGGCAAAACAATACGCCGCTGGAAGGTTGGTGGACCGAATGGCAAAGCAATACGCCGCTGGAAGGTTGGTGGACCGAATGGCAAAGCAATACGCCACTGGAAGGTTGGTGGACCGAGTGGCAAAACAATACGCCGCTGGAAGGTTGGTGGACCGAAAGGCAAAACAATACGCCGCTGGACGGATTTTGGACCGAATGGCAAAGCATTACGCCGCTGGAAGGTTGGTGGACCGAGTGGCAAAACAATACGCCGCTGGAAGGTTGGTGGACCGAATGGCAAACCAATACGCCGCTGGACGGATTTTGGACCGAGTGGCAAATCAATACGCCGCTGGAAGGTTGGTGGACCGAATGGCAAACCAATACGCCGCTGGAAGGTTGGTGGACCGAGTGGCAAAACAATACGCCCCTGGAAGGTGGGTGGACCGAATGGCAAAGCAATACGCCGCTGGAAGGTTGGTGGACCGAATGGCAATGCAATACGCCACTGGAAGGTTGGTGGACCGAGTGGCAAAACAATACGCCGCTGGAAGGTTGGTGGACCGAGTGACAAAACAATACGCCGCTGGAAGGTTGGTGGACCGAAAGGCAAAGCAATACGCCGCTGGACGGATTTTGGACCGAGTGGCAAAACAATACGCCGCTGGAAGGTTGGTGGACCGAATGGCAAAGCAATACGCCGCTGGACGGATTGTGGACCGAAAGGCAAAGCAATACGCCGCTGGAAGGTTGGTGGACCGAATGGCAAAGCAATACGCCGCTGGACGGATTTTGGAACGAGTGGCAAAGCAATACGCCGCTGGAAGGTTGGTAGACCGAAAGGCAAACCAATACGCCGCTGGAAGGATGGTGGACCGAATGGCAAAGCAATTCGCCGCTGGACGGATTGTGGACCGAAAGGCAAAGCTATACGCCGCTTAAAGGTTGGTGGACCGAAAGGCAAACCAATACGCCGCTGGAAGGTTGGTGGATCGAGTGGCAAAACAATACGCCGCTGGAAGGTTGGTGGACCGAATGGCAAACCAATACGCCGCTGGACGGATTTTGGACCGAATGGCAAAGCAATACGCCGCTGGAAGGTTGGTGGACCGAGTGGCAAAACAATACGCCGCTGGAAGGTTGGTGGACCGAGTGACAAATCAATACGCCGCTGGAAGGTTGGTGGACCGAAAGGCAAAGCAATACGCCGCTGGACGGATTTTGGACCGAGTGGCAAAACAATACGCCGCTGGAAGGTTGGTGGACCGAATGGCAAAGCAATACGCCGCTGGACGGATTGTGGACCGAAAGGCAAAGCAATACGCCGCTGGAAGGTTGGTGGACCGAATGGCAAAGCAATACGCCGCTGGACGGATTTTGGAACGAGTGGCAAAGCAATACGCCGCTGGAAGGTTGGTGGACCGAGTGGCAAAACAATACGCCCCTGGAAGGTGGGTGGACCGAATGGCAAAGCAATACGCCGCTGGACGGATTGTGGACCGAAAGGCAAAGTTATACGCCGCTTAAAGGTTGGTGGACCGAAAGGCAAACCAATACGCCGCTGGAAGGTTGGTGGATCGAGTGGCAAAACAATACGCCGCTGGAAGGTTGGTGGACCGAATGGCAAACCAATACGCCGCTGGACGGATTTTGGACCGAATGGCAAAGCAATACGCCGCTGGAAGGTTGGTGGACCGAAAGGCAAAGCAATACGCCGCTGGAAGGTTGGTAGACCGAAAGGTAAAACAATACGCCGCTGGACGGATTTTGGACCGAGTGGCAAAACAATACGCCACTGGAAGGTTGGTGGACCGAGTGGCAAAACAATACGCCGCTGGAAGGTTGGTGGACCGAAAGGCAAAACAATACGCCGCTGGACGGATTTTGGACCGAATGGCAAAGCATTACGCCGCTGGAAGGTTGGTGGACCGAGTGGCAAAACAATACGCCGCTGGAAGGTTGGTGGACCGAATGGCAAACCAATACGCCGCTGGACGGATTTTGGACCGAGTGGCAAAGCAATACGTCGTTGGAAGGTTGGTGGACCGAAAGGCAAAGCAATACGCCGCTGGAAGGTTGGTAGACCGAAAAGCAAACCAATACGCCGCTGGAAGGTTGGTGGACCGAGTGGCAAAACAATACGCCGCTGGAAGGTTGGTGGACCGAATGGCAAAGCAATCTGCCGCTGGACGGATTTTGGACCGAGTGGCAAAACATTACGCCGCTGGAAGGTTGGTGGACCGAATGGCAAAGCAATACGCCGCTGGACGGATTTTGGACCGAGTGGCAAAACAATACGCCGCTGGAAGGTTGGTGGACCGAATGGCAAACCAATACGCCGCTGGACGGATTTTGGACCGAGTGGCAAAGCAATACGTCGTTGGAAGGTTGGTGGACCGAAAGGCAAAGCAATACGCCGCTGGAAGGTTGGTAGACCGAAAGGCAAACCAATACGCCGCTGGAAGGTTGGTGGACCGAGTGGCAAAACAATACGCCGCTGGAAGGTTGGTGGACCGAATGGCAAAGCAATACGCCGCTGGACGGATTTTGGACCGAGTGGCAAAACATTACGCCGCTGGAAGGTTGGTGGACCGAATGGCAAAGCAATACGCCGCTGGACGGATTTTGGACCGAGTGGCAAAACAATACGCCGCTGGAAGGTTGGTGGACCGAATGGCAAACCAATACGCCGCTGGACGGATTTTGGACCGAGTGGCAAAGCAATACGCCGCTGGAAGGTTGGTGGACCGAGTGGCAAAACAATACGCCGCTGGAAGGTTGGTGGACCGATTGGCAAAGCAATACGCCACTGGAAGGTTGGTGGACCGAATGGCAAAGCAATACGCCACTGGAAGGTTGGTGGACCGAGTGGCAAAACAATACGCCGCTGGAAGGTTGGTGGACCGAAAGGCAAAGCAATACGCCGCTGGACGGATTTTGGACCGAATGGCAATGCAATACGCCGCTGGAAGGTTGGTGGACCGAATGGCAAAGCAATACGCCGCTGGACGGATTGTGGACCGAAAGGCAAAGCTATACGCCGCTTAAAGGTTGGTTGACCGAAAGGCAAACCAATACGCCGCTGGAAGATTGGTGGACCGAGTGGCAAAACCATACGCCGCTGGAAGGTTGGTGGACCGAATGGCAAACCAATACGCCGCTGGACGGATTTTGGACCGAATGGCAATGCAATACGCCGCTGGAAGGTTGGTGGACCGAAAGGCAAAGCAATACGCCGCTGGAAGGTTGGTAGACCGAAAGGCAAAACAATACGCCGCTGGACGGATTTTGGACCGAGTGGCAAAACAATACGCCGCTGGAAGGTTGGTGGACCGAATGGCAAACCAATACGCCGCTGGACGGATTTTGGACCGAGTGGCAAAGCAATACGCCGCTGGAAGGTTGGTGGACCGAGTGGCAAAACAATACGCCGCTGGAAGGTTGGTGGACCGAATGGCAAAGCAATACGCCGCTGGAAGGTTGGTGGACCGAATGGCAAAGCAATACGCCACTGGAAGGTTGGTGGACCGAGTGGCAAAACAATACGCCGCTGGAAGGTTGGTGGACCGAAAGGCAAAACAATACGCCGCTGGACGGATTTTGGACCGAATGGCAAAGCATTACGCCGCTGGAAGGTTGGTGGACCGAGTGGCAAAACAATACGCCGCTGGAAGGTTGGTGGACCGAATGGCAAACCAATACGCCGCTGGACGGATTTTGGACCGAGTGGCAAATCAATACGCCGCTGGAAGGTTGGTGGACCGAATGGCAAACCAATACGCCGCTGGAAGGTTGGTGGACCGAGTGGCAAAACAATACGCCCCTGGAAGGTGGGTGGACCGAATGGCAAAGCAATACGCCGCTGGAAGGTTGGTGGACCGAATGGCAATGCAATACGCCACTGGAAGGTTGGTGGACCGAGTGGCAAAACAATACGCCGCTGGAAGGTTGGTGGACCGAGTGACAAAACAATACGCCGCTGGAAGGTTGGTGGACCGAAAGGCAAAGCAATACGCCGCTGGACGGATTTTGGACCGAGTGGCAAAACAATACGCCGCTGGAAGGTTGGTGGACCGAATGGCAAAGCAATACGCCGCTGGACGGATTGTGGACCGAAAGGCAAAGCAATACGCCGCTGGAAGGTTGGTGGACCGAATGGCAAAGCAATACGCCGCTGGACGGATTTTGGAACGAGTGGCAAAGCAATACGCCGCTGGAAGGTTGGTAGACCGAAAGGCAAACCAATACGCCGCTGGAAGGATGGTGGACCGAATGGCAAAGCAATTCGCCGCTGGACGGATTGTGGACCGAAAGGCAAAGCTATACGCCGCTTAAAGGTTGGTGGACCGAAAGGCAAACCAATACGCCGCTGGAAGGTTGGTGGATCGAGTGGCAAAACAATACGCCGCTGGAAGGTTGGTGGACCGAATGGCAAACCAATACGCCGCTGGACGGATTTTGGACCGAATGGCAAAGCAATACGCCGCTGGAAGGTTGGTGGACCGAGTGGCAAAACAATACGCCGCTGGAAGGTTGGTGGACCGAGTGACAAATCAATACGCCGCTGGAAGGTTGGTGGACCGAAAGGCAAAGCAATACGCCGCTGGACGGATTTTGGACCGAGTGGCAAAACAATACGCCGCTGGAAGGTTGGTGGACCGAATGGCAAAGCAATACGCCGCTGGACGGATTGTGGACCGAAAGGCAAAGCAATACGCCGCTGGAAGGTTGGTGGACCGAATGGCAAAGCAATACGCCGCTGGACGGATTTTGGAACGAGTGGCAAAGCAATACGCCGCTGGAAGGTTGGTGGACCGAGTGGCAAAACAATACGCCCCTGGAAGGTGGGTGGACCGAATGGCAAAGCAATACGCCGCTGGACGGATTGTGGACCGAAAGGCAAAGTTATACGCCGCTTAAAGGTTGGTGGACCGAAAGGCAAACCAATACGCCGCTGGAAGGTTGGTGGATCGAGTGGCAAAACAATACGCCGCTGGAAGGTTGGTGGACCGAATGGCAAACCAATACGCCGCTGGACGGATTTTGGACCGAATGGCAAAGCAATACGCCGCTGGAAGGTTGGTGGACCGAAAGGCAAAGCAATACGCCGCTGGAAGGTTGGTAGACCGAAAGGTAAAACAATACGCCGCTGGACGGATTTTGGACCGAGTGGCAAAACAATACGCCACTGGAAGGTTGGTGGACCGAGTGGCAAAACAATACGCCGCTGGAAGGTTGGTGGACCGAAAGGCAAAACAATACGCCGCTGGACGGATTTTGGACCGAATGGCAAAGCATTACGCCGCTGGAAGGTTGGTGGACCGAGTGGCAAAACAATACGCCGCTGGAAGGTTGGTGGACCGAATGGCAAACCAATACGCCGCTGGACGGATTTTGGACCGAGTGGCAAAGCAATACGTCGTTGGAAGGTTGGTGGACCGAAAGGCAAAGCAATACGCCGCTGGAAGGTTGGTAGACCGAAAAGCAAACCAATACGCCGCTGGAAGGTTGGTGGACCGAGTGGCAAAACAATACGCCGCTGGAAGGTTGGTGGACCGAATGGCAAAGCAATACGCCGCTGGACGGATTTTGGACCGAGTGGCAAAACATTACGCCGCTGGAAGGTTGGTGGACCGAATGGCAAAGCAATACGCCGCTGGACGGATTTTGGACCGAGTGGCAAAACAATACGCCGCTGGAAGGTTGGTGGACCGAATGGCAAACCAATACGCCGCTGGACGGATTTTGGACCGAGTGGCAAAGCAATACGCCGCTGGAAGGTTGGTGGACCGAGTGGCAAAACAATACGCCGCTGGAAGGTTGGTGGACCGATTGGCAAAGCAATACGCCACTGGAAGGTTGGTGGACCGAATGGCAAAGCAATACGCCACTGGAAGGTTGGTGGACCGAGTGGCAAAACAATACGCCGCTGGAAGGTTGGTGGACCGAAAGGCAAAGCAATACGCCGCTGGACGGATTTTGGACCGAATGGCAATGCAATACGCCGCTGGAAGGTTGGTGGACCAAAAGGCAAAACAATACGCCGCTGGAAGGTTGGTAGACCGAAAGGCAAAACAATACGCCGCTGGACGGATTTTGGACCGAGTGGCAAAACATTACGCCGCTGGAAGGTTGGTGGACCGAATGGCAAACCAATACGCCGCTGGACGGATTTTGGACCGAGTGGCAAAGCAATACGCCGCTGGAAGGTTGGTGGACCGAGTGGCAAAACAATACGCCCCTGGAAGGTGGGTGGACCGAAAGGCAAACCAATACGCCGCTGGAAGGTTGGTGGACCGAGTGGCAAAACAATACGCCGCTGGAAGGTTGGTGGACCGAATGGCAAAGCAATACGCCGCTGGACGGATTTTGGACCGAGTGGCAAAACATTACGCCGCTGGAAGGTTGGTGGACCGAATGGCAAAGCAATACGCCGCTGGACGGATTTTGGACCGAGTGGCAAAACAATACGCCGCTGGAAGGTTGGTGGACCGAATGGCAAACCAATACGCCGCTGGACGGATTTTGGACCGAGTGGCAAAGCAATACGCCGCTGGAAGGTTGGTGGACCGAGTGGCAAAACAATACGCCGCTGGAAGGTTGGTGGACCGAATGGCAAAGCAATACGCCGCTGGAAGGTTGGTGGACCGAATGGCAAAGCAATACGCCACTGGAAGGTTGGTGGACCGAGTGGCAAAACAATACGCCGCTGGAAGGTTGGTGGACCGAAAGGCAAAGCAATACGCCGCTGGACGGATTTTGGACCGAATGGCAATGCAATACGCCGCTGGAAGGTTGGTGGACCAAAAGGCAAAACAATACGCCGCTGGAAGGTTGGTAGACCGAAAGGCAAAACAATACGCCGCTGGACGGATTTTGGACCGAGTGGCAAAACATTACGCCGCTGGAAGGTTGGTGGACCGAATGGCAAACCAATACGCCGCTGGACGGATTTTGGACCGAGTGGCAAAGCAATACGCCGCTGGAAGGTTGGTGGACCGAGTGGCAAAACAATACGCCCCTGGAAGGTGGGTGGACCGAAAGGCAAACCTATACGCCGCTGGACGGATTTTGGACCGAGTGGCAAAGCAATACGCCGCTGGAAGGTTGGTGGACCGAATGGCAAACCAATACGCCGCTGGACGGATTTTGGACCGAGTGGCAAAACAATACGCCGCTGGAAGGTTGGTGGACCGAAAGGCAAAGCAATACGCCGCTGGACGGATTTTGGACCGAGTGGCAAAGCAATACGCCGCTGGGAGGTTGGTGGACCGAAAGGCAAAGCAATACGCCGCTGGACGGATTTTGGACCGAATGGCAATGCAATACGCCGCTGGAAGGTTGGTGGACCGAATGGCAAAGCAATACGCCGCTGGACGGATTTTGGACCGAGTGGCAAAACAATACGCCGCTGGAAGGTTGGTGGACCGAATGGCAAACCAATACGCCGCTGGACGGATTTTGGACCGAGTGGCAAAGCAATACGCCGCTGGAAGGTTGGTGGACCGAGTGGCAAAACAATACGCCGCTGGAAGGTTGGTGGACCGATTGGCAAAGCAATACGCCACTGGAAGGTTGGTGGACCGAATGGCAAAGCAATACGCCACTGGAAGGTTGGTGGACCGAGTGGCAAAACAATACGCCGCTGGAAGGTTGGTGGACCGAAAGGCAAAGCAATACGCCGCTGGGCGGATTTTGGACCGAATGGCAATGCAATACGCCGCTGGAAGGTTGGTGGACCAAAAGGCAAAACAATACGCCGCTGGAAGGTTGGTAGACCGAAAGGCAAAACAATACGCCGCTGGACGGATTTTGGACCGAGTGGCAAAACATTACGCCGCTGGAAGGTTGGTGGACCGAATGGCAAAACAATACGCCGCTGGACGGATTTTGGACCGAGTGGCAAAACAATACGAGGCTGGAAGGTTGGTGGACCGAGTGGCAAAACAATACGCCGCTGGACGGATTTTGGACCGAGTGGCAAAGCAATACGCCGCTGGAAGGTTGGTGGACCGAGTGGCAAAACAATACGCCGCTGGAAGGTTGGTGGACCGAATGGCAAAGCAATACGCCGCTGGAAGGTTGGTGGACCGAGTGGCAAAACATTACGCCGCTGGAAGGTTGGTGGACCGAATGGCAAAGCAATACGCCGCTGGACGGATTTTGGACCGAGTGGCAAAACAATACGAGGCTGGAAGGTTGGTGGACCGAATGGCAAACCAATACGCCGCTGGACGGATTTTGGACCGAGTGGCAAAGCAATACGCCGCTGGAAGGTTGGTGGACCGAGTGGCAAAACAATACGCCGCTGGAAGGTTGGTGGACCGAATGGCAAAGCAATACGCCGCTGGAAGGTTGGTGGACCGAATGGCAAAGCAATACGCCACTGGAAGGTTGGTGGACCGAGTGGCAAAACAATACGCCGCTGGAAGGTTGGTGGACCGAAAGGCAAAGCAATACGCCGCTGGACGGATTTTGGACCGAATGGCAATGCAATACGCCGCTGGAAGGTTGGTGGACCAAAAGGCAAAACAATACGCCGCTGGAAGGTTGGTAGACCGAAAGGCAAAACAATACGCCGCTGGACGGATTTTGGACCGAGTGGCAAAACATTACGCCGCTGGAAGGTTGGTGGACCGAATGGCAAACCAATACGCCGCTGGACGGATTTTGGACCGAGTGGCAAAGCAATACGCCGCTGGAAGGTTGGTGGACCGAGTGGCAAAACAATACGCCCCTGGAAGGTGGGTGGACCGAAAGGCAAAGCAATACGCCGCTGGACGGATTTTGGACCGAGTGGCAAAACATTACGCCGCTGGAAGGTTGGTGGACCGAATGGCAAACCAATACGCCGCTGGACGGATTTTGGACCGAGTGGCAAAACAATACGCCGCTGGAAGGTTGGTAGACCGAAAGGCAACACAATACGCCGCTGGACGGATTTTGGACCGAGTGGCAAAACATTACGCCGCTGGAAGGTTGGTGGACCGAATGGCAAAGCAATACGCCGCTGGACGGATTTTGGACCGAGTGGCAAAACAATACGCCGCTGGAAGGTTGGTGGACCGAATGGCAAACCAATACGCCGCTGGACGGATTTTGGACCGAGTGGCAAAGCAATACGCCGCTGGAAGGTTGGTGGACCGAGTGGCAAAACAATACGCCGCTGGAAGGTTGGTGGACCGATTGGCAAAGCAATACGCCACTGGAAGGTTGGTGGACCGAATGGCAAAGCAATACGCCACTGGAAGGTTGGTGGACCGAGTGGCAAAACAATACGCCGCTGGAAGGTTGGTGGACCGAAAGGCAAAGCAATACGCCGCTGGGCGGATTTTGGACCGAATGGCAATGCAATACGCCGCTGGAAGGTTGGTGGACCGAATGGCAAACCAATACGCCGCTGGACGGATTTTGGACCGAGTGGCAAAGCAATACGCCGCTGGAAGGTTGGTGGACCGAGTGGCAAAACAATACGCCCCTGGAAGGTGGGTGGACCGAATGGCAAACCATTACGCCGCTGGACGGATTTTGGACCGAGTGGCAAAGCAATACGCCGCTGGAAGGTTGGTGGACCGAGTGGCAAAACAATACGCCCCTGGAAGGTGGGTGGACCGAAAGGCAAACCTATACGCCGCTGGACGGATTTTGGACCGAGTGGCAAAGCAATACGCCGCTGGAAGGTTGGTGGACCGAATGGCAAACCAATACGCCGCTGGACGGATTTTGGACCGAGTGGCAAAACAATACGCCGCTGGAAGGTTGGTGGACCGAAAGGCAAAGCAATACGCCGCTGGACGGATTTTGGACCGAGTGGCAAAGCAATACGCCGCTGGGAGGTTGGTGGACCGAAAGGCAAACCAATACGCCGCTGGACGGATTTTGGACCGAGTGGCAAAACAATACGCCGCTGGAAGGTTGGTAGACCGAAAGGCAACACAATACGCCGCTGGACGGATTTTGGACCGAGTGGCAAAACATTACGCCGCTGGAAGGTTGGTGGACCGAATGGCAAAGCAATACGCCGCTGGAAGGTTGGTGGACCGAAAGGCAAAGCAATACGCCGCTGGAAGGTTGGTAGACCGAAAGGCAAAACAATACGCCGCTGGACGGATTTTGGACCGAGTGGCAAAACAATACGCCACTGGAAGGTTGGTGGACCGAGTGGCAAAACAATACGCCGCTGGAAGGTTGGTGGACCGAAAGGCAAAACAATACGCCGCTGGACGGATTTTGGACCGAATGGCAAAGCATTACGCCGCTGGAAGGTTGGTGGACCGAGTGGCAAAACAATACGCCGCTGGAAGGTTGGTGGACCGAATGGCAAAGCAATACGCCACTGGAAGGTTGGTGGACCGAGTGGCAAAACAATACGCCGCTGGAAGGTTGGTGGACCGAGTGGCAAAACAATACGCCGCTGGAAAGTTGGTGGACCAAAAGGCAAACCAATACGCCGCTGGAAGGTTGGTAGACCGAAAGGCAAAACAATACGCCGCTGGACGGATTTTGGACCGAGTGGCAAAACATTACGCCGCTGGAAGGTTGGTGGACCGAATGGCAAACCAATACGCCGCTGGACGGATTTTGGACTGAGTGGCAAAGCAATACGCCGCTGGAAGGTTGGTGGACCGAGTGGCAAAACAATACGCCCCTGGAAGGTGGGTGGACCGAAAGGCAAACCTATACGCCGCTGGACGGATTTTGGACCGAGTGGCAAAGCAATACGCCGCTGGAAGGTTGGTGGACCGAATGGCAAACCAATACGCCGCTGGACGGATTTTGGACCGAGTGGCAAAACAAATACGCCGCTGGAAGGTTGGTGGACCGAGTGGCAAAACAATACGCCGCTGGAAGGTTGGTGGACCGAAAGGCAAAGCAATACGCCGCTGGACGGATTTTGGACCGAATGGCAATGCAATACGCCGCTGGAAGGTTGGTAGACCGAAAGGCAAAGCAATACGCCGCTGGACGGATTTTGGACCGAATGGCAATGCAATACGCCGCTGGAAGGTTGGTGGACCGAAAGGCAAAGCAATACGCCGCTGGACGGATTTTGGACCGAGTGGCAAAACAATACGCCGCTGGAAGGTTGGTGGACCGAATGGCAAAGCAATACGCCGCTGGCCGGATTGTGGACCGAAAGGCAAAGCAATACGCCGCTGGAAGGTTGGTGGTCCGAATGGCAAAGCAATACGCCGCTGGACGGATTTTGGACCGAGTGGCAAAGCAATACGCCGCTGGAAGGTTGGTAGACCGAAAGGCAAACCAATACGCCGCTGGAAGGTTGGTGGACCGAATGGCAAAGCAATACGCCGCTGGACGGATTGTGGACCGAAAGGCAAAGCTATACGCCGCTTAAAGGTTGGTGGACCGAAAGGCAAACCAATACGCCGCTGGAAGGTTGGTGGACCGAGTGGCAAAACAATACGCCGCTGGAAGGTTGGTGGACCGAATGGCAAACCAATACGCCGCTGGACGGATTTTGGACCGAATGGCAAAGCAATACGCCGCTGGAAGGTTGGTGGACCGAAAGAAAAACAATACGCCGCTGGACGGATTTTGGACCGAATGGCAAAGCATTACGCCGCTGGAAGGTTGGTGGACCGAGTGGCAAAACAATACGCCGCTGGAAGGTTGGTGGACCGAATGGCAAAACAATACGCCGCTGGACGGATTTTGGACCGAGTGGCAAAACAATACGCCACTGGAAGGTTGGTGGACCGAATGACAAAACAATACGCCGCTGGACGGATTTTGGACCGAGTGGCAAAACAATACGCCACTGGAAGGTTGGTGGACCGAATGGCAAAGCAATACGCCGCTGGAAGGTTGGTGGACCGAAAGGTAAAACAATACGCCGCTGGACCGATTTTGGACCGAATGGCAAAGCATTACGCCGCTGGAAGGTTGGTGGACCGAGTGGCAAAACAATACGCCGCTGGAAGGTTGGTGGACCGAATGGCAAAACAATACGCCGCTGGACGGATTTTGGACCGAGTGGCAAATCAATACGCCGCTGGAAGGTTGGTGGACCGAATGGCAAACCAATACGCCGCTGGAAGGTTGGTGGACCGAGTGGCAAAACAATACGCCCCTGGAAGGTGGGTGGACCGAATGGCAAAGCAATACGCCGCTGGAAGGTTGGTGGACCGAAAGGCAAAGCAATACGCCGCTGGACGGATTTTGGACCGAATGGCAATGCAATACGCCGCTGGAAGGTTGGTGGACCAAAAGGCAAAACAATACGCCGCTGGAAGGTTGGTAGACCGAAAGGCAAAACAATACGCCGCTGGACGGATTTTGGACCGAGTGGCAAAACAATACGCCGCTGGAAGGTTGGTGGACCGCATGGCAAAGCAATACGCCGCTGGACGGATTTTGGAACGAGTGGCAAAGCAATACGCCGCTGGAAGGTTGGTAGACCGAAAGGCAAACCAATACGCCGCTGGAAGGATGGTGGACCGAATGGCAAAGCAATTCGCCGCTGGACGGATTGTGGACCGAAAGGCAAAGCTATACGCCGCTTAAAGGTTGGTGGACCGAAAGGCAAACCAATACGCCGCTGGAAGGTTGGTGGATCGAGTGGCAAAACAATATGCCGCTGGAAGGTTGGTGGACCGAATGGCAAACCAATACGCCGCTGGACGGATTTTGGACCGAATGGCAAAGCAATACGCCGCTGGAAGGTTGGTGGACCGAAAGGCAAAGCAATACGCCGCTGGAAGGTTGGTAGACCGAAAGGTAAAACAATACGCCGCTGGACGGATTTTGGACCGAGTGGCAAAGCATTACGCCGCTGGAAGGTTGGTGGACCGAGTGGCAAAACAATACGCCGCTGGAAGGTTGGTGGACCGAATGGCAAACCAATACGCCGCTGGACGGATTTTGGACCGAGTGGCAAAGCAATACGTCGTTGGAAGGTTGGTGGACCGAAAGGCAAAGCAATACGCCGCTGGAAGGTTGGTAGACCGAAAAGCAAACCAATACGCCGCTGGAAGGTTGGTGGACCGAGTGGCAAAACAATACGCCGCTGGAAGGTTGGTGGACCGAATGGCAAAGCAATACGCCGCTGGACGGATTTTGGACCGAGTGGCAAAACATTACGCCGCTGGAAGGTTGGTGGACCGAATGGCAAAGCAATACGCCGCTGGACGTATTTTGGACCGAGTGGCAAAACAATACGCCGCTGGAAGGTTGGTGGACCGAATGGCAAACCAATACGCCGCTGGACGGATTTTGGACCGAGTGGCAAAGCAATACGTCGTTGGAAGGTTGGTGGACCGAAAGGCAAAGCAATACGCCGCTGGAAGGTTGGTAGACCGAAAGGCAAACCAATACGCCGCTGGAAGGTTGGTGGACCGAGTGGCAAAACAATACGCCGCTGGAAGGTTGGTGGACCGAGTGGCAAAACAATACGCCGCTGGAAGGTTGGTGGACCGAATGGCAAAGCAATACGCCGCTGGAAGGTTGGTGGACCGAATGGCAAAGCAATACGCCACTGGAAGGTTGGTGGACCGAGTGGCAAAACAATACGCCGCTGGAAGGTTGGTGGACCGAAAGGCAAAGCAATACGCCGCTGGACGGATTTTGGACCGAATGGCAAAGCAATACGCCGCTGGAAGGTTGGTGGACCAAAAGGCAAACCAATACGCCGCTGGAAGGTTGGTAGACCGAAAGGCAAAACAATACGCCGCTGGACGGATTTTGGACCGAGTGGCAAAACATTACGCCGCTGGAAGGTTGGTGGACCGAATGGCAAACCAATACGCCGCTGGACGGATTTTGGACCGAGTGGCAAAGCAATACGCCGCTGGAAGGTTGGTGGACCGAGTGGCAAAACAATACGCCCCTGGAAGGTTGGTGGACCGAAAGGCAAAGCAATACGCCGCTGGACGGATTTTGGACCGAGTGGCAAAGCAATACGCCGCTGGAAGGTTTGTGGACCGAAAGGCAAACCAATACGCCGCTGGACGGATTTTGGACCGTGTGGCAAAACAATACGCCGCTGGAAGGTTGGTGGACCGAATGGCAAAGCAATACGCCGCTGGACGGATTGTGGACCGAAAGGCAAAGCTATACGCCGCTTAAAGGTTGGTTGACCGAAAGGCAAACCAATACGCCGCTGGAAGATTGGTGGACCGAGTGGCAAAACCATACGCCGCTGGAAGGTTGGTGGACCGAATGGCAAACCAATACGCCGCTGGACGGATTTTGGACCGAATGGCAATGCAATACGCCGCTGGAAGGTTGGTGGACCGAAAGGCAAAGCAATACGCCGCTGGAAGGTTGGTAGACCGAAAGGCAAAACAATACGCCGCTGGACGGATTTTGGACCGAGTGGCAAAACAATACGCCGCTGGAAGGTTGGTGGACCGAATGGCAAACCAATACGCCGCTGGACGGATTTTGGACCGAGTGGCAAAGCAATACGCCGCTGGAAGGTTGGTGGACCGAGTGGCAAAACAATACGCCGCTGGAAGGTTGGTGGACCGAATGGCAAAGCAATACGCCGCTGGAAGGTTGGTGGACCGAATGGCAAAGCAATACGCCACTGGAAGGTTGGTGGACCGAGTGGCAAAACAATACGCCGCTGGAAGGTTGGTGGACCGAAAGGCAAAACAATACGCCGCTGGACGGATTTTGGACCGAATGGCAATGCAACACGCCGCTGGAAGGTTGGTGGACCGAAAGGCAAAGCAATACGCCGCTGGAAGGTTGGTAGACCGAAAGGCAAAACAATACGCCGCTGGACGGATTTTGGACCGAGTGGCAAAACAATACGCCGCTGGAAGGTTGGTGGACCGAATGGCAAACCAATACGCCGCTGGACGGATTTTGGACCGAGTGGCAAAGCAATACGCCGCTGGAAGGTTGGTGGACCGAGTGGCAAAACAATACGCCGCTGGAAGGTTGGTGGACCGAATGGCAAAGCAATACGCCGCTGGAAGGTTGGTGGACCGAATGGCAAAGCAATACGCCACTGGAAGGTTGGTGGACCGAGTGGCAAAACAATACGCCGCTGGAAGGTTGGTGGACCGAAAGGCAAAACAATACGCCGCTGGACGGATTTTGGACCGAATGGCAAAGCATTACGCCGCTGGAAGGTTGGTGGACCGAGTGGCAAAACAATACGCCGCTGGAAGGTTGGTGGACCGAATGGCAAACCAATACGCCGCTGGACGGATTTTGGACCGAGTGGCAAATCAAAACGCCGCTGGAAGGTTGGTGGACCGAATGGCAAACCAATACGCCGCTGGAAGGTTGGTGGACCGAGTGGCAAAACAATACGCCCCTGGAAGGTGGGTGGACCGAATGGCAAAGCAATACGCCGCTGGAAGGTTGGTGGACCGAATGGCAATGCAATACGCCACTGGAAGGTTGGTGGACCGAGTGGCAAAACAATACGCCGCTGGAAGGTTGGTGGACCGAGTGACAAAACAATACGCCGCTGGAAGGTTGGTGGACCGAAAGGCAAAGCAATACGCCGCTGGACGGATTTTGGACCGAGTGGCAAAACAATACGCCGCTGGAAGGTTGGTGGACCGAATGGCAAAGCAATACGCCGCTGGACGGATTGTGGACCGAAAGGCAAAGCAATACGCCGCTGGAAGGTTGGTGGACCGCATGGCAAAGCAATACGCCGCTGGACGGATTTTGGAACGAGTGGCAAAGCAATACGCCGCTGGAAGGTTGGTAGACCGAAAGGCAAACCAATACGCCGCTGGAAGGATGGTGGACCGAATGGCAAAGCAATTCGCCGCTGGACGGATTGTGGACCGAAAGGCAAAGCTATACGCCGCTTAAAGGTTGGTGGACCGAAAGGCAAACCAATACGCCGCTGGAAGGTTGGTGGATCGAGTGGCAAAACAATACGCCGCTGGAAGGTTGGTGGACCGAATGGCAAACCAATACGCCGCTGGACGGATTTTGGACCGAATGGCAAAGCAATACGCCGCTGGAAGGTTGGTGGACCGAAAGGCAAAGCAATACGCCGCTGGAAGGTTGGTAGACCGAAAGGTAAAACAATACGCCGCTGGACGGATTTTGGACCGAGTGGCAAAGCATTACGCCGCTGGAAGGTTGGTGGACCGAGTGGCAAAACAATACGCCGCTGGAAGGTTGGTGGACCGAATGGCAAACCAATACGCCGCTGGACGGATTTTGGACCGAGTGGCAAAGCAATACGTCGTTGGAAGGTTGGTGGACCGAAAGGCAAAGCAATACGCCGCTGGAAGGTTGGTAGACCGAAAAGCAAACCAATACGCCGCTGGAAGGTTGGTGGACCGAGTGGCAAAACAATACGCCGCTGGAAGGTTGGTGGACCGAATGGCAAAGCAATACGCCGCTGGACGGATTTTGGACCGAGTGGCAAAACATTACGCCGCTGGAAGGTTGGTGGACCGAATGGCAAAGCAATACGCCGCTGGACGTATTTTGGACCGAGTGGCAAAACAATACGCCGCTGGAAGGTTGGTGGACCGAATGGCAAACCAATACGCCGCTGGACGGATTTTGGACCGAGTGGCAAAGCAATACGTCGTTGGAAGGTTGGTGGACCGAAAGGCAAAGCAATACGCCGCTGGAAGGTTGGTAGACCGAAAGGCAAACCAATACGCCGCTGGAAGGTTGGTGGACCGAGTGGCAAAACAATACGCCGCTGGAAGGTTGGTGGACCGAGTGGCAAAACAATACGCCGCTGGAAGGTTGGTGGACCGAATGGCAAAGCAATACGCCGCTGGAAGGTTGGTGGACCGAATGGCAAAGCAATACGCCACTGGAAGGTTGGTGGACCGAGTGGCAAAACAATACGCCGCTGGAAGGTTGGTGGACCGAAAGGCAAAGCAATACGCCGCTGGACGGATTTTGGACCGAGTGGCAAAGCAATACGCCGCTGGAAGGTTGGTGGACCAAAAGGCAAACCAATACGCCGCTGGAAGGTTGGTAGACCGAAAGGCAAAACAATACGCCGCTGGACGGATTTTGGACCGAGTGGCAAAACATTACGCCGCTGGAAGGTTGGTGGACCGAATGGCAAACCAATACGCCGCTGGACGGATTTTGGACCGAGTGGCAAAGCAATACGCCGCTGGAAGGTTGGTGGACCGAGTGGCAAAACAATACGCCGCTGGAAGGTTGGTGGACCGAATGGCAAAGCAATACGCCGCTGGACGGATTTTGGACCGAGTGGCAAAGCAATACGCCGCTGGAAGGTTGGTGGACCAAAAGGCAAACCAATACGCCGCTGGAAGGTTGGTAGACCGAAAGGCAAAACAATACGCCGCTGGACGGATTTTGGACCGAGTGGCAAAACATTACGCCGCTGGAAGGTTGGTGGACCGAATGGCAAACCAATACGCCGCTGGACGGATTTTGGACCGAGTGGCAAAGCAATACGCCGCTGGAAGGTTGGTGGACCGAGTGGCAAAACAATACGCCCCTGGAAGGTGGGTGGACCGAAAGGCAAACCAATACGCCGCTGGACGGATTTTGGACCGAGTGGCAAAGCAATACGCCGCTGGAAGGTTGGTGGACCGAATGGCAAACCAATACGCCGCTGGACGGATTTTGGACCGAGTGGCAAAACAATACGCCGCTGGAAGGTTGGTGGACCGAAAGGCAAAGCAATACGCCGCTGGACGGATTTTGGACCGAGTGGCAAAGCAATACGCCGCTGGAAGGTTTGTGGACCGAAAGGCAAACCAATACGCCGCTGGACGGATTTTGGACCGTGTGGCAAAACAATACGCCGCTGGAAGGTTGGTGGACCGAATGGCAAAGCAATACGCCGCTGGACGGATTGTGGACCGAAAGGCAAAGCTATACGCCGCTTAAAGGTTGGTTGACCGAAAGGCAAACCAATACGCCGCTGGAAGATTGGTGGACCGAGTGGCAAAACCATACGCCGCTGGAAGGTTGGTGGACCGAATGGCAAACCAATACGCCGCTGGACGGATTTTGGACCGAATGGCAATGCAATACGCCGCTGGAAGGTTGGTGGACCGAAAGGCAAAGCAATACGCCGCTGGAAGGTTGGTAGACCGAAAGGCAAAACAATACGCCGCTGGACGGATTTTGGACCGAGTGGCAAAACAATACGCCGCTGGAAGGTTGGTGGACCGAATGGCAAACCAATACGCCGCTGGACGGATTTTGGACCGAGTGGCAAAGCAATACGCCGCTGGAAGGTTGGTGGACCGAGTGGCAAAACAATACGCCGCTGGAAGGTTGGTGGACCGAATGGCAAAGCAATACGCCGCTGGAAGGTTGGTGGACCGAATGGCAAAGCAATACGCCACTGGAAGGTTGGTGGACCGAGTGGCAAAACAATACGCCGCTGGAAGGTTGGTGGACCGAAAGGCAAAACAATACGCCGCTGGACGGATTTTGGACCGAATGGCAAAGCATTACGCCGCTGGAAGGTTGGTGGACCGAGTGGCAAAACAATACGCCGCTGGAAGGTTGGTGGACCGAATGGCAAACCAATACGCCGCTGGACGGATTTTGGACCGAGTGGCAAATCAATACGCCGCTGGAAGGTTGGTGGACCGAATGGCAAACCAATACGCCGCTGGAAGGTTGGTGGACCGAGTGGCAAAACAATACGCCCCTGGAAGGTGGGTGGACCGAATGGCAAAGCAATACGCCGCTGGAAGGTTGGTGGACCGAATGGCAATGCAATACGCCACTGGAAGGTTGGTGGACCGAGTGGCAAAACAATACGCCGCTGGAAGGTTGGTGGACCGAGTGACAAAACAATACGCCGCTGGAAGGTTGGTGGACCGAAAGGCAAAGCAATACGCCGCTGGACGGATTTTGGACCGAGTGGCAAAACAATACGCCGCTGGAAGGTTGGTAGACCGAAAGGCAAACCAATACGCCGCTGGAAGGATGGTGGACCGAATGGCAAAGCAATTCGCCGCTGGACGGATTGTGGACCGAAAGGCAAAGCTATACGCCGCTTAAAGGTTGGTGGACCGAAAGGCAAACCAATACGCCGCTGGAAGGTTGGTGGATCGAGTGGCAAAACAATACGCCGCTGGAAGGTTGGTGGACCGAATGGCAAACCAATACGCCGCTGGACGGATTTTGGACCGAATGGCAAAGCAATACGCCGCTGGAAGGTTGGTGGACCGAGTGGCAAAACAATACGCCGCTGGAAGGTTGGTGGACCGAGTGACAAATCAATACGCCGCTGGAAGGTTGGTGGACCGAAAGGCAAAGCAATACGCCGCTGGACGGATTTTGGACCGAGTGGCAAAACAATACGCCGCTGGAAGGTTGGTGGACCGAATGGCAAAGCAATACGCCGCTGGACGGATTGTGGACCGAAAGGCAAAGCAATACGCCGCTGGAAGGTTGGTGGACCGAATGGCAAAGCAATACGCCGCTGGACGGATTTTGGAACGAGTGGCAAAGCAATACGCCGCTGGAAGGTTGGTGGACCGAGTGGCAAAACAATACGCCCCTGGAAGGTGGGTGGACCGAATGGCAAAGCAATACGCCGCTGGACGGATTGTGGACCGAAAGGCAAAGTTATACGCCGCTTAAAGGTTGGTGGACCGAAAGGCAAACCAATACGCCGCTGGAAGGTTGGTGGATCGAGTGGCAAAACAATACGCCGCTGGAAGGTTGGTGGACCGAATGGCAAACCAATACGCCGCTGGACGGATTTTGGACCGAATGGCAAAGCAATACGCCGCTGGAAGGTTGGTGGACCGAAAGGCAAAGCAATACGCCGCTGGAAGGTTGGTAGACCGAAAGGTAAAACAATACGCCGCTGGACGGATTTTGGACCGAGTGGCAAAACAATACGCCACTGGAAGGTTGGTGGACCGAGTGGCAAAACAATACGCCGCTGGAAGGTTGGTGGACCGAAAGGCAAAACAATACGCCGCTGGACGGATTTTGGACCGAATGGCAAAGCATTACGCCGCTGGAAGGTTGGTGGACCGAGTGGCAAAACAATACGCCGCTGGAAGGTTGGTGGACCGAATGGCAAACCAATACGCCGCTGGACGGATTTTGGACCGAGTGGCAAAGCAATACGTCGTTGGAAGGTTGGTGGACCGAAAGGCAAAGCAATACGCCGCTGGAAGGTTGGTAGACCGAAAAGCAAACCAATACGCCGCTGGAAGGTTGGTGGACCGAGTGGCAAAACAATACGCCGCTGGAAGGTTGGTGGACCGAATGGCAAAGCAATCTGCCGCTGGACGGATTTTGGACCGAGTGGCAAAACATTACGCCGCTGGAAGGTTGGTGGACCGAATGGCAAAGCAATACGCCGCTGGACGGATTTTGGACCGAGTGGCAAAACAATACGCCGCTGGAAGGTTGGTGGACCGAATGGCAAACCAATACGCCGCTGGACGGATTTTGGACCGAGTGGCAAAGCAATACGTCGTTGGAAGGTTGGTGGACCGAAAGGCAAAGCAATACGCCGCTGGAAGGTTGGTAGACCGAAAGGCAAACCAATACGCCGCTGGAAGGTTGGTGGACCGAGTGGCAAAACAATACGCCGCTGGAAGGTTGGTGGACCGAATGGCAAAGCAATACGCCGCTGGACGGATTTTGGACCGAGTGGCAAAACATTACGCCGCTGGAAGGTTGGTGGACCGAATGGCAAAGCAATACGCCGCTGGACGGATTTTGGACCGAGTGGCAAAACAATACGCCGCTGGAAGGTTGGTGGACCGAATGGCAAACCAATACGCCGCTGGACGGATTTTGGACCGAGTGGCAAAGCAATACGCCGCTGGAAGGTTGGTGGACCGAGTGGCAAAACAATACGCCGCTGGAAGGTTGGTGGACCGATTGGCAAAGCAATACGCCACTGGAAGGTTGGTGGACCGAATGGCAAAGCAATACGCCACTGGAAGGTTGGTGGACCGAGTGGCAAAACAATACGCCGCTGGAAGGTTGGTGGACCGAAAGGCAAAGCAATACGCCGCTGGACGGATTTTGGACCGAATGGCAATGCAATACGCCGCTGGAAGGTTGGTGGACCGAATGGCAAAGCAATACGCCGCTGGACGGATTGTGGACCGAAAGGCAAAGCTATACGCCGCTTAAAGGTTGGTTGACCGAAAGGCAAACCAATACGCCGCTGGAAGATTGGTGGACCGAGTGGCAAAACCATACGCCGCTGGAAGGTTGGTGGACCGAATGGCAAACCAATACGCCGCTGGACGGATTTTGGACCGAATGGCAATGCAATACGCCGCTGGAAGGTTGGTGGACCGAAAGGCAAAGCAATACGCCGCTGGAAGGTTGGTAGACCGAAAGGCAAAACAATACGCCGCTGGACGGATTTTGGACCGAGTGGCAAAACAATACGCCGCTGGAAGGTTGGTGGACCGAATGGCAAACCAATACGCCGCTGGACGGATTTTGGACCGAGTGGCAAAGCAATACGCCGCTGGAAGGTTGGTGGACCGAGTGGCAAAACAATACGCCGCTGGAAGGTTGGTGGACCGAATGGCAAAGCAATACGCCGCTGGAAGGTTGGTGGACCGAATGGCAAAGCAATACGCCACTGGAAGGTTGGTGGACCGAGTGGCAAAACAATACGCCGCTGGAAGGTTGGTGGACCGAAAGGCAAAACAATACGCCGCTGGACGGATTTTGGACCGAATGGCAAAGCATTACGCCGCTGGAAGGTTGGTGGACCGAGTGGCAAAACAATACGCCGCTGGAAGGTTGGTGGACCGAATGGCAAACCAATACGCCGCTGGACGGATTTTGGACCGAGTGGCAAATCAATACGCCGCTGGAAGGTTGGTGGACCGAATGGCAAACCAATACGCCGCTGGAAGGTTGGTGGACCGAGTGGCAAAACAATACGCCCCTGGAAGGTGGGTGGACCGAATGGCAAAGCAATACGCCGCTGGAAGGTTGGTGGACCGAATGGCAATGCAATACGCCACTGGAAGGTTGGTGGACCGAGTGGCAAAACAATACGCCGCTGGAAGGTTGGTGGACCGAGTGACAAAACAATACGCCGCTGGAAGGTTGGTGGACCGAAAGGCAAAGCAATACGCCGCTGGACGGATTTTGGACCGAGTGGCAAAACAATACGCCGCTGGAAGGTTGGTGGACCGAATGGCAAAGCAATACGCCGCTGGACGGATTGTGGACCGAAAGGCAAAGCAATACGCCGCTGGAAGGTTGGTGGACCGAATGGCAAAGCAATACGCCGCTGGACGGATTTTGGAACGAGTGGCAAAGCAATACGCCGCTGGAAGGTTGGTAGACCGAAAGGCAAACCAATACGCCGCTGGAAGGATGGTGGACCGAATGGCAAAGCAATTCGCCGCTGGACGGATTGTGGACCGAAAGGCAAAGCTATACGCCGCTTAAAGGTTGGTGGACCGAAAGGCAAACCAATACGCCGCTGGAAGGTTGGTGGATCGAGTGGCAAAACAATACGCCGCTGGAAGGTTGGTGGACCGAATGGCAAACCAATACGCCGCTGGACGGATTTTGGACCGAATGGCAAAGCAATACGCCGCTGGAAGGTTGGTGGACCGAGTGGCAAAACAATACGCCGCTGGAAGGTTGGTGGACCGAGTGACAAATCAATACGCCGCTGGAAGGTTGGTGGACCGAAAGGCAAAGCAATACGCCGCTGGACGGATTTTGGACCGAGTGGCAAAACAATACGCCGCTGGAAGGTTGGTGGACCGAATGGCAAAGCAATACGCCGCTGGACGGATTGTGGACCGAAAGGCAAAGCAATACGCCGCTGGAAGGTTGGTGGACCGAATGGCAAAGCAATACGCCGCTGGACGGATTTTGGAACGAGTGGCAAAGCAATACGCCGCTGGAAGGTTGGTGGACCGAGTGGCAAAACAATACGCCCCTGGAAGGTGGGTGGACCGAATGGCAAAGCAATACGCCGCTGGACGGATTGTGGACCGAAAGGCAAAGTTATACGCCGCTTAAAGGTTGGTGGACCGAAAGGCAAACCAATACGCCGCTGGAAGGTTGGTGGATCGAGTGGCAAAACAATACGCCGCTGGAAGGTTGGTGGACCGAATGGCAAACCAATACGCCGCTGGACGGATTTTGGACCGAATGGCAAAGCAATACGCCGCTGGAAGGTTGGTGGACCGAAAGGCAAAGCAATACGCCGCTGGAAGGTTGGTAGACCGAAAGGTAAAACAATACGCCGCTGGACGGATTTTGGACCGAGTGGCAAAACAATACGCCACTGGAAGGTTGGTGGACCGAGTGGCAAAACAATACGCCGCTGGAAGGTTGGTGGACCGAAAGGCAAAACAATACGCCGCTGGACGGATTTTGGACCGAATGGCAAAGCATTACGCCGCTGGAAGGTTGGTGGACCGAGTGGCAAAACAATACGCCGCTGGAAGGTTGGTGGACCGAATGGCAAACCAATACGCCGCTGGACGGATTTTGGACCGAGTGGCAAAGCAATACGTCGTTGGAAGGTTGGTGGACCGAAAGGCAAAGCAATACGCCGCTGGAAGGTTGGTAGACCGAAAAGCAAACCAATACGCCGCTGGAAGGTTGGTGGACCGAGTGGCAAAACAATACGCCGCTGGAAGGTTGGTGGACCGAATGGCAAAGCAATCTGCCGCTGGACGGATTTTGGACCGAGTGGCAAAACATTACGCCGCTGGAAGGTTGGTGGACCGAATGGCAAAGCAATACGCCGCTGGACGGATTTTGGACCGAGTGGCAAAACAATACGCCGCTGGAAGGTTGGTGGACCGAATGGCAAACCAATACGCCGCTGGACGGATTTTGGACCGAGTGGCAAAGCAATACGTCGTTGGAAGGTTGGTGGACCGAAAGGCAAAGCAATACGCCGCTGGAAGGTTGGTAGACCGAAAGGCAAACCAATACGCCGCTGGAAGGTTGGTGGACCGAGTGGCAAAACAATACGCCGCTGGAAGGTTGGTGGACCGAATGGCAAAGCAATACGCCGCTGGACGGATTTTGGACCGAGTGGCAAAACATTACGCCGCTGGAAGGTTGGTGGACCGAATGGCAAAGCAATACGCCGCTGGACGGATTTTGGACCGAGTGGCAAAACAATACGCCGCTGGAAGGTTGGTGGACCGAATGGCAAACCAATACGCCGCTGGACGGATTTTGGACCGAGTGGCAAAGCAATACGCCGCTGGAAGGTTGGTGGACCGAGTGGCAAAACAATACGCCGCTGGAAGGTTGGTGGACCGATTGGCAAAGCAATACGCCACTGGAAGGTTGGTGGACCGAATGGCAAAGCAATACGCCACTGGAAGGTTGGTGGACCGAGTGGCAAAACAATACGCCGCTGGAAGGTTGGTGGACCGAAAGGCAAAGCAATACGCCGCTGGACGGATTTTGGACCGAATGGCAATGCAATACGCCGCTGGAAGGTTGGTGGACCAAAAGGCAAAACAATACGCCGCTGGAAGGTTGGTAGACCGAAAGGCAAAACAATACGCCGCTGGACGGATTTTGGACCGAGTGGCAAAACATTACGCCGCTGGAAGGTTGGTGGACCGAATGGCAAACCAATACGCCGCTGGACGGATTTTGGACCGAGTGGCAAAGCAATACGCCGCTGGAAGGTTGGTGGACCGAGTGGCAAAACAATACGCCCCTGGAAGGTGGGTGGACCGAAAGGCAAACCAATACGCCGCTGGAAGGTTGGTGGACCGAGTGGCAAAACAATACGCCGCTGGAAGGTTGGTGGACCGAATGGCAAAGCAATACGCCGCTGGACGGATTTTGGACCGAGTGGCAAAACATTACGCCGCTGGAAGGTTGGTGGACCGAATGGCAAAGCAATACGCCGCTGGACGGATTTTGGACCGAGTGGCAAAACAATACGCCGCTGGAAGGTTGGTGGACCGAATGGCAAACCAATACGCCGCTGGACGGATTTTGGACCGAGTGGCAAAGCAATACGCCGCTGGAAGGTTGGTGGACCGAGTGGCAAAACAATACGCCGCTGGAAGGTTGGTGGACCGAATGGCAAAGCAATACGCCGCTGGAAGGTTGGTGGACCGAATGGCAAAGCAATACGCCACTGGAAGGTTGGTGGACCGAGTGGCAAAACAATACGCCGCTGGAAGGTTGGTGGACCGAAAGGCAAAGCAATACGCCGCTGGACGGATTTTGGACCGAATGGCAATGCAATACGCCGCTGGAAGGTTGGTGGACCAAAAGGCAAAACAATACGCCGCTGGAAGGTTGGTAGACCGAAAGGCAAAACAATACGCCGCTGGACGGATTTTGGACCGAGTGGCAAAACATTACGCCGCTGGAAGGTTGGTGGACCGAATGGCAAACCAATACGCCGCTGGACGGATTTTGGACCGAGTGGCAAAGCAATACGCCGCTGGAAGGTTGGTGGACCGAGTGGCAAAACAATACGCCCCTGGAAGGTGGGTGGACCGAAAGGCAAACCTATACGCCGCTGGACGGATTTTGGACCGAGTGGCAAAGCAATACGCCGCTGGAAGGTTGGTGGACCGAATGGCAAACCAATACGCCGCTGGACGGATTTTGGACCGAGTGGCAAAACAATACGCCGCTGGAAGGTTGGTGGACCGAAAGGCAAAGCAATACGCCGCTGGACGGATTTTGGACCGAGTGGCAAAGCAATACGCCGCTGGGAGGTTGGTGGACCGAAAGGCAAAGCAATACGCCGCTGGACGGATTTTGGACCGAATGGCAATGCAATACGCCGCTGGAAGGTTGGTGGACCGAATGGCAAAGCAATACGCCGCTGGACGGATTTTGGACCGAGTGGCAAAACAATACGCCGCTGGAAGGTTGGTGGACCGAATGGCAAACCAATACGCCGCTGGACGGATTTTGGACCGAGTGGCAAAGCAATACGCCGCTGGAAGGTTGGTGGACCGAGTGGCAAAACAATACGCCGCTGGAAGGTTGGTGGACCGATTGGCAAAGCAATACGCCACTGGAAGGTTGGTGGACCGAATGGCAAAGCAATACGCCACTGGAAGGTTGGTGGACCGAGTGGCAAAACAATACGCCGCTGGAAGGTTGGTGGACCGAAAGGCAAAGCAATACGCCGCTGGGCGGATTTTGGACCGAATGGCAATGCAATACGCCGCTGGAAGGTTGGTGGACCAAAAGGCAAAACAATACGCCGCTGGAAGGTTGGTAGACCGAAAGGCAAAACAATACGCCGCTGGACGGATTTTGGACCGAGTGGCAAAACATTACGCCGCTGGAAGGTTGGTGGACCGAATGGCAAACCAATACGCCGCTGGACGGATTTTGGACCGAGTGGCAAAACAATACGAGGCTGGAAGGTTGGTGGACCGAGTGGCAAAACAATACGCCGCTGGACGGATTTTGGACCGAGTGGCAAAGCAATACGCCGCTGGAAGGTTGGTGGACCGAGTGGCAAAACAATACGCCGCTGGAAGGTTGGTGGACCGAATGGCAAAGCAATACGCCGCTGGAAGGTTGGTGGACCGAGTGGCAAAACATTACGCCGCTGGAAGGTTGGTGGACCGAATGGCAAAGCAATACGCCGCTGGACGGATTTTGGACCGAGTGGCAAAACAATACGAGGCTGGAAGGTTGGTGGACCGAATGGCAAACCAATACGCCGCTGGACGGATTTTGGACCGAGTGGCAAAGCAATACGCCGCTGGAAGGTTGGTGGACCGAGTGGCAAAACAATACGCCGCTGGAAGGTTGGTGGACCGAATGGCAAAGCAATACGCCGCTGGAAGGTTGGTGGACCGAATGGCAAAGCAATACGCCACTGGAAGGTTGGTGGACCGAGTGGCAAAACAATACGCCGCTGGAAGGTTGGTGGACCGAAAGGCAAAGCAATACGCCGCTGGACGGATTTTGGACCGAATGGCAATGCAATACGCCGCTGGAAGGTTGGTGGACCAAAAGGCAAAACAATACGCCGCTGGAAGGTTGGTAGACCGAAAGGCAAAACAATACGCCGCTGGACGGATTTTGGACCGAGTGGCAAAACATTACGCCGCTGGAAGGTTGGTGGACCGAATGGCAAACCAATACGCCGCTGGACGGATTTTGGACCGAGTGGCAAAGCAATACGCCGCTGGAAGGTTGGTGGACCGAGTGGCAAAACAATACGCCCCTGGAAGGTGGGTGGACCGAAAGGCAAACCTATACGCCGCTGGACGGATTTTGGACCGAGTGGCAAAGCAATACGCCGCTGGAAGGTTGGTGGACCGAATGGCAAACCAATACGCCGCTGGACGGATTTTGGACCGAGTGGCAAAACAATACGCCGCTGGAAGGTTGGTGGACCGAAAGGCAAAGCAATACGCCGCTGGACGGATTTTGGACCGAGTGGCAAAGCAATACGCCGCTGGGAGGTTGGTGGACCGAAAGGCAAACCAATACGCCGCTGGACGGATTTTGGACCGAGTGGCAAAACAATACGCCGCTGGAAGGTTGGTAGACCGAAAGGCAACACAATACGCCGCTGGACGGATTTTGGACCGAGTGGCAAAACATTACGCCGCTGGAAGGTTGGTGGACCGAATGGCAAAGCAATACGCCGCTGGACGGATTTTGGACCGAGTGGCAAAACAATACGCCGCTGGAAGGTTGGTGGACCGAATGGCAAACCAATACGCCGCTGGACGGATTTTGGACCGAGTGGCAAAGCAATACGCCGCTGGAAGGTTGGTGGACCGAGTGGCAAAACAATACGCCGCTGGAAGGTTGGTGGACCGATTGGCAAAGCAATACGCCACTGGAAGGTTGGTGGACCGAATGGCAAAGCAATACGCCACTGGAAGGTTGGTGGACCGAGTGGCAAAACAATACGCCGCTGGAAGGTTGGTGGACCGAAAGGCAAAGCAATACGCCGCTGGGCGGATTTTGGACCGAATGGCAATGCAATACGCCGCTGGAAGGTTGGTGGACCGAATGGCAAACCAATACGCCGCTGGACGGATTTTGGACCGAGTGGCAAAGCAATACGCCGCTGGAAGGTTGGTGGACCGAGTGGCAAAACAATACGCCCCTGGAAGGTGGGTGGACCGAATGGCAAACCATTACGCCGCTGGACGGATTTTGGACCGAGTGGCAAAGCAATACGCCGCTGGAAGGTTGGTGGACCGAGTGGCAAAACAATACGCCCCTGGAAGGTGGGTGGACCGAAAGGCAAACCTATACGCCGCTGGACGGATTTTGGACCGAGTGGCAAAGCAATACGCCGCTGGAAGGTTGGTGGACCGAATGGCAAACCAATACGCCGCTGGACGGATTTTGGACCGAGTGGCAAAACAATACGCCGCTGGAAGGTTGGTGGACCGAAAGGCAAAGCAATACGCCGCTGGACGGATTTTGGACCGAGTGGCAAAGCAATACGCCGCTGGGAGGTTGGTGGACCGAAAGGCAAACCAATACGCCGCTGGACGGATTTTGGACCGAGTGGCAAAACAATACGCCGCTGGAAGGTTGGTAGACCGAAAGGCAACACAATACGCCGCTGGACGGATTTTGGACCGAGTGGCAAAACATTACGCCGCTGGAAGGTTGGTGGACCGAATGGCAAAGCAATACGCCGCTGGAAGGTTGGTGGACCGAAAGGCAAAGCAATACGCCGCTGGAAGGTTGGTAGACCGAAAGGCAAAACAATACGCCGCTGGACGGATTTTGGACCGAGTGGCAAAACAATACGCCACTGGAAGGTTGGTGGACCGAGTGGCAAAACAATACGCCGCTGGAAGGTTGGTGGACCGAAAGGCAAAACAATACGCCGCTGGACGGATTTTGGACCGAATGGCAAAGCATTACGCCGCTGGAAGGTTGGTGGACCGAGTGGCAAAACAATACGCCGCTGGAAGGTTGGTGGACCGAATGGCAAAGCAATACGCCACTGGAAGGTTGGTGGACCGAGTGGCAAAACAATACGCCGCTGGAAGGTTGGTGGACCGAGTGGCAAAACAATACGCCGCTGGAAAGTTGGTGGACCAAAAGGCAAACCAATACGCCGCTGGAAGGTTGGTAGACCGAAAGGCAAAACAATACGCCGCTGGACGGATTTTGGACCGAGTGGCAAAACATTACGCCGCTGGAAGGTTGGTGGACCGAATGGCAAACCAATACGCCGCTGGACGGATTTTGGACTGAGTGGCAAAGCAATACGCCGCTGGAAGGTTGGTGGACCGAGTGGCAAAACAATACGCCCCTGGAAGGTGGGTGGACCGAAAGGCAAACCTATACGCCGCTGGACGGATTTTGGACCGAGTGGCAAAGCAATACGCCGCTGGAAGGTTGGTGGACCGAATGGCAAACCAATACGCCGCTGGACGGATTTTGGACCGAGTGGCAAAACAAATACGCCGCTGGAAGGTTGGTGGACCGAGTGGCAAAACAATACGCCGCTGGAAGGTTGGTGGACCGAAAGGCAAAGCAATACGCCGCTGGACGGATTTTGGACCGAATGGCAATGCAATACGCCGCTGGAAGGTTGGTAGACCGAAAGGCAAAGCAATACGCCGCTGGACGGATTTTGGACCGAATGGCAATGCAATACGCCGCTGGAAGGTTGGTGGACCGAAAGGCAAAGCAATACGCCGCTGGACGGATTTTGGACCGAGTGGCAAAACAATACGCCGCTGGAAGGTTGGTGGACCGAATGGCAAAGCAATACGCCGCTGGCCGGATTGTGGACCGAAAGGCAAAGCAATACGCCGCTGGAAGGTTGGTGGTCCGAATGGCAAAGCAATACGCCGCTGGACGGATTTTGGACCGAGTGGCAAAGCAATACGCCGCTGGAAGGTTGGTAGACCGAAAGGCAAACCAATACGCCGCTGGAAGGTTGGTGGACCGAATGGCAAAGCAATACGCCGCTGGACGGATTGTGGACCGAAAGGCAAAGCTATACGCCGCTTAAAGGTTGGTGGACCGAAAGGCAAACCAATACGCCGCTGGAAGGTTGGTGGACCGAGTGGCAAAACAATACGCCGCTGGAAGGTTGGTGGACCGAATGGCAAACCAATACGCCGCTGGACGGATTTTGGACCGAATGGCAAAGCAATACGCCGCTGGAAGGTTGGTGGACCGAAAGAAAAACAATACGCCGCTGGACGGATTTTGGACCGAATGGCAAAGCATTACGCCGCTGGAAGGTTGGTGGACCGAGTGGCAAAACAATACGCCGCTGGAAGGTTGGTGGACCGAATGGCAAAACAATACGCCGCTGGACGGATTTTGGACCGAGTGGCAAAACAATACGCCACTGGAAGGTTGGTGGACCGAATGACAAAACAATACGCCGCTGGACGGATTTTGGACCGAGTGGCAAAACAATACGCCACTGGAAGGTTGGTGGACCGAATGGCAAAGCAATACGCCGCTGGAAGGTTGGTGGACCGAAAGGTAAAACAATACGCCGCTGGACCGATTTTGGACCGAATGGCAAAGCATTACGCCGCTGGAAGGTTGGTGGACCGAGTGGCAAAACAATACGCCGCTGGAAGGTTGGTGGACCGAATGGCAAAACAATACGCCGCTGGACGGATTTTGGACCGAGTGGCAAATCAATACGCCGCTGGAAGGTTGGTGGACCGAATGGCAAACCAATACGCCGCTGGAAGGTTGGTGGACCGAGTGGCAAAACAATACGCCCCTGGAAGGTGGGTGGACCGAATGGCAAAGCAATACGCCGCTGGAAGGTTGGTGGACCGAAAGGCAAAGCAATACGCCGCTGGACGGATTTTGGACCGAATGGCAATGCAATACGCCGCTGGAAGGTTGGTGGACCAAAAGGCAAAACAATACGCCGCTGGAAGGTTGGTAGACCGAAAGGCAAAACAATACGCCGCTGGACGGATTTTGGACCGAGTGGCAAAACAATACGCCGCTGGAAGGTTGGTGGACCGAAAGGCAAAGCAATACGCCGCTGGACGGATTTTGGACCGAGTGGCAAAGCAATACGCCGCTGGGAGGTTGGTGGACCGAAAGGCAAACCAATACGCCGCTGGACGGATTTTGGACCGAGTGGCAAAACAATACGCCGCTGGAAGGTTGGTAGACCGAAAGGCAACACAATACGCCGCTGGACGGATTTTGGACCGAGTGGCAAAACATTACGCCGCTGGAAGGTTGGTGGACCGAATGGCAAAGCAATACGCCGCTGGAAGGTTGGTGGACCGAAAGGCAAAGCAATACGCCGCTGGAAGGTTGGTAGACCGAAAGGCAAAACAATACGCCGCTGGACGGATTTTGGACCGAGTGGCAAAACAATACGCCACTGGAAGGTTGGTGGACCGAGTGGCAAAACAATACGCCGCTGGAAGGTTGGTGGACCGAAAGGCAAAACAATACGCCGCTGGACGGATTTTGGACCGAATGGCAAAGCATTACGCCGCTGGAAGGTTGGTGGACCGAGTGGCAAAACAATACGCCGCTGGAAGGTTGGTGGACCGAATGGCAAAACAATACGCCGCTGGACGGATTTTGGACCGAGTGGCAAATCATTACGCCGCTGGAAGGTTGGTGGACCGAATGGCAAACCTATACGCCGCTGGACGGATTTTGGACCGAGTGGCAAAGCAATACGCCGCTGGAAGGTTGGTGGACCGAATGGCAAACCAATACGCCGCTGGACGGATTTTGGACCGAGTGGCAAAGCAATACGCCGCTGGAAGGTTGGTGGACCGAGTGGCAAAACAATACGCCGCTGGAAGGTTGGTGGACCGAATGGCAAAGCAATACGCCGCTGGAAGGTTGGTGGACCGAATGGCAAAGCAATACGCCGCTGGAAGGTTGGTGGACCGAATGGCAAAGCAATACGCCACTGGAAGGTTGGTGGACCGAGTGGCAAAACAATACGCCACTGGAAGGTTGGTGGACCGAGTGGCAAAACAATACGCCGCTGGAAGGTTGGTGGACCAAAAGGCAAACCAATACGCCGCTGGAAGGTTGGTAGACCGAAAGGCAAAACAATACGCCGCTGGACGGATTTTGGACCGAGTGGCAAAACATTACGCCGCTGGAAGGTTGGTGGACCGAATGGCAAACCAATACGCCGCTGGACGGATTTTGGACCGAGTGGCAAAGCAATACGCCGCTGGAAGGTTGGTGGACCGAGTGGCAAAACAATACGCCCCTGGAAGGTGGGTGGACCGAAAGGCAAACCTATACGCCGCTGGACGGATTTTGGACCGAGTGGCAAAGCAATACGCCGCTGGAAGGTTGGTGGACCGAATGGCAAACCAATACGCCGCTGGACGGATTTTGGACCGAGTGGCAAAACAATACGCCGCTGGAAGGTTGGTGGACCGAGTGGCAAAACAATACGCCGCTGGAAGGTTGGTGGACCGAAAGGCAAAGCAATACGCCGCTGGACGGATTTTGGACCGAATGGCAATGCAATACGCCGCTGGAAGGTTGGTGGACCAAAAGGCAAACCAATACGCCGCTGGAAGGTTGGTAGACCGAAAGGCAAAGCAATACGCCGCTGGACGGATTTTGGACCGAATGGCAATGCAATACGCCGCTGGAAGGTTGGTGGACCGAAAGGCAAAGCAATACGCCGCTGGACGGATTTTGGACCGAGTGGCAAAACAATACGCCGCTGGAAGGTTGGTGGACCGAATGGCAAAGCAATACGCCGCTGGCCGGATTGTGGACCGAAAGGCAAAGCAATACGCCGCTGGAAGGTTGGTGGTCCGAATGGCAAAGCAATACGCCGCTGGACGGATTTTGGACCGAGTGGCAAAGCAATACGCCGCTGGAAGGTTGGTAGACCGAAAGGCAAACCAATACGCCGCTGGAAGGTTGGTGGACCGAATGGCAAAGCAATACGCCGCTGGACGGATTGTGGACCGAAAGGCAAAGCTATACGCCGCTTAAAGGTTGGTGGACCGAAAGGCAAACCAATACGCCGCTGGAAGGTTGGTGGACCGAGTGGCAAAACAATACGCCGCTGGAAGGTTGGTGGACCGAATGGCAAACCAATACGCCGCTGGACGGATTTTGGACCGAATGGCAAAGCAATACGCCGCTGGAAGGTTGGTGGACCGAAAGGCAAAACAATACGCCGCTGGACGGATTTTGGACCGAATGGCAAAGCATTACGCCGCTGGAAGGTTGGTGGACCGAGTGGCAAAACAATACGCCGCTGGAAGGTTGGTGGACCGAATGGCAAAACAATACGCCGCTGGACGGATTTTGGACCGAGTGGCAAAACAATACGCCACTGGAAGGTTGGTGGACCGAATGGCAAAACAATACGCCGCTGGACGGATTTTGGACCGAGTGGCAAAACAATACGCCACTGGAAGGTTGGTGGACCGAATGGCAAAGCAATACGCCGCTGGAAGGTTGGTGGACCGAAAGGTAAAACAATACGCCGCTGGACCGATTTTGGACCGAATGGCAAAGCATTACGCCGCTGGAAGGTTGGTGGACCGAGTGGCAAAACAATACGCCGCTGGAAGGTTGGTGGACCGAATGGCAAAACAATACGCCGCTGGACGGATTTTGGACCGAGTGGCAAATCAATACGCCGCTGGAAGGTTGGTGGACCGAATGGCAAACCAATACGCCGCTGGAAGGTTGGTGGACCGAGTGGCAAAACAATACGCCCCTGGAAGGTGGGTGGACCGAATGGCAAAGCAATACGCCGCTGGAAGGTTGGTGGACCGAGTGGCAAAACAATACGCCACTGGAAGGTTGGTGGACCGAGTGGCAAAACAATACGCCGCTGGAAGGTTGGTGGACCGAAAGGCAAAACAATACGCCGCTGGACGGATTTTGGACCGAATGGCAAAGCATTACGCCGCTGGAAGGTTGGTGGACCGAGTGGCAAAACAATACGCCGCTGGAAGGTTGGTGGACCGAATGGCAAAACAATACGCCGCTGGACGGATTTTGGACCGAGTGGCAAATCAATACGCCGCTGGAAGGTTGGTGGACCGAATGGCAAACCAATACGCCGCTGGAAGGTTGGTGGACCGAGTGGCAAAACAATACGCCCCTGGAAGGTGGGTGGACCGAATGGCAAAGCAATACGCCGCTGGAAGGTTGGTGGACCGAATGGCAATGCAATACGCCACTGGAAGGTTGGTGGACCGAGTGGCAAAACAATACGCCGCTGGAAGGTTGGTAGACCGAAAGGCAAACCAATACGCCGCTGGAAGGTTGGTGGACCGAGTGGCAAAACAATACGCCGCTGGAAGGTTGGTGGACCGAATGGCAAACCAATACGCCGCTGGACGGATTTTGGACCGAATGGCAAAGCAATACGCCGCTGGAAGGTTGGTGGACCGAAAGGTAAAACAATACGCCGCTGGACGGATTTTGGACCGAGTGGCAAAACAATACGCCACTGGAACTTTGGTGGACCGAGTGGCAAAACAATACGCCGCTGGAAGGTTGGTGGACCGAATGGCAAACCAATACGCCGCTGGACGGATTTTGGACCGAGTGGCAAAGCAATACGTCGTTGGAAGGTTGGTGGACCGAAAGGCAAAGCCATACGCCGCTGGAAGGTTGGTAGACCGAAAGGCAAACCAATACGCCGCTGGAAGGTTGGTGGACCGAGTGGCAAAACAATACGCCGCTGGAAGGTTGGTGGACCGAATGGCAAAGCAATACGCCGCTGGACGGATTTTGGACCGAGTGGCAAAACATTACGCCGCTGGAAGGTTGGTGGACCGAATGGCAAAGCAATACGCCGCTGGACGGATTTTGGACCGAGTGGCAAAACAATACGCCGCTGGAAGGTTGGTGGACCGAATGGCAAAGCAATACGCCGCTGGAAGGTTGGTGGACCGAATGGCAAAGCAATACGCCGCTGGAAGGTTGGTGGACCGAGTGGCAAAACAATACGCCCCTGGAAGGTGGGTGGACCGAAAGGCAAACCTATACGCCGCTGGACGGATTTTGGACCGAGTGGCAAAGCAATACGCCGCTGGAAGGTTGGTGGACCGAATGGCAAACCAATACGCCGCTGGACGGATTTTGGACCGAGTGGCAAAACAATACGCCGCTGGAAGGTTGGTGGACCGAGTGGCAAAACAATACGCCGCTGGAAGGTTGGTGGACCGAAAGGCAAAGCAATACGCCGCTGGACGGATTTTGGACCGAATGGCAATGCAATACGCCGCTGGAAGGTTGGTGGACCAAAAGGCAAACCAATACGCCGCTGGAAGGTTGGTAGACCGAAAGGCAAAGCAATACGCCGCTGGACGGATTTTGGACCGAATGGCAATGCAATACGCCGCTGGAAGGTTGGTGGACCGAAAGGCAAAGCAATACGCCGCTGGACGGATTTTGGACCGAGTGGCAAAACAATACGCCGCTGGAAGGTTGGTGGACCGAATGGCAAAGCAATACGCCGCTGGCCGGATTGTGGACCGAAAGGCAAAGCAATACGCCGCTGGAAGGTTGGTGGTCCGAATGGCAAAGCAATACGCCGCTGGACGGATTTTGGACCGAGTGGCAAAGCAATACGCCGCTGGAAGGTTGGTAGACCGAAAGGCAAACCAATACGCCGCTGGAAGGTTGGTGGACCGAATGGCAAAGCAATACGCCGCTGGACGGATTGTGGACCGAAAGGCAAAGCTATACGCCGCTTAAAGGTTGGTGGACCGAAAGGCAAACCAATACGCCGCTGGAAGGTTGGTGGACCGAGTGGCAAAACAATACGCCGCTGGAAGGTTGGTGGACCGAATGGCAAACCAATACGCCGCTGGACGGATTTTGGACCGAATGGCAAAGCAATACGCCGCTGGAAGGTTGGTGGACCGAAAGGCAAAACAATACGCCGCTGGACGGATTTTGGACCGAATGGCAAAGCATTACGCCGCTGGAAGGTTGGTGGACCGAGTGGCAAAACAATACGCCGCTGGAAGGTTGGTGGACCGAATGGCAAAACAATACGCCGCTGGACGGATTTTGGACCGAGTGGCAAAACAATACGCCACTGGAAGGTTGGTGGACCGAATGGCAAAACAATACGCCGCTGGACGGATTTTGGACCGAGTGGCAAAACAATACGCCACTGGAAGGTTGGTGGACCGAATGGCAAAGCAATACGCCGCTGGAAGGTTGGTGGACCGAAAGGTAAAACAATACGCCGCTGGACCGATTTTGGACCGAATGGCAAAGCATTACGCCGCTGGAAGGTTGGTGGACCGAGTGGCAAAACAATACGCCGCTGGAAGGTTGGTGGACCGAATGGCAAAACAATACGCCGCTGGACGGATTTTGGACCGAGTGGCAAATCAATACGCCGCTGGAAGGTTGGTGGACCGAATGGCAAACCAATACGCCGCTGGAAGGTTGGTGGACCGAGTGGCAAAACAATACGCCCCTGGAAGGTGGGTGGACCGAATGGCAAAGCAATACGCCGCTGGAAGGTTGGTGGACCGAGTGGCAAAACAATACGCCACTGGAAGGTTGGTGGACCGAGTGGCAAAACAATACGCCGCTGGAAGGTTGGTGGACCGAAAGGCAAAACAATACGCCGCTGGACGGATTTTGGACCGAATGGCAAAGCATTACGCCGCTGGAAGGTTGGTGGACCGAGTGGCAAAACAATACGCCGCTGGAAGGTTGGTGGACCGAATGGCAAAACAATACGCCGCTGGACGGATTTTGGACCGAGTGGCAAATCAATACGCCGCTGGAAGGTTGGTGGACCGAATGGCAAACCAATACGCCGCTGGAAGGTTGGTGGACCGAGTGGCAAAACAATACGCCCCTGGAAGGTGGGTGGACCGAATGGCAAAGCAATACGCCGCTGGAAGGTTGGTGGACCGAATGGCAATGCAATACGCCACTGGAAGGTTGGTGGACCGAGTGGCAAAACAATACGCCGCTGGAAGGTTGGTAGACCGAAAGGCAAACCAATACGCCGCTGGAAGGTTGGTGGACCGAGTGGCAAAACAATACGCCGCTGGAAGGTTGGTGGACCGAATGGCAAACCAATACGCCGCTGGACGGATTTTGGACCGAATGGCAAAGCAATACGCCGCTGGAAGGTTGGTGGACCGAAAGGTAAAACAATACGCCGCTGGACGGATTTTGGACCGAGTGGCAAAACAATACGCCACTGGAACTTTGGTGGACCGAGTGGCAAAACAATACGCCGCTGGAAGGTTGGTGGACCGAATGGCAAACCAATACGCCGCTGGACGGATTTTGGACCGAGTGGCAAAGCAATACGTCGTTGGAAGGTTGGTGGACCGAAAGGCAAAGCCATACGCCGCTGGAAGGTTGGTAGACCGAAAGGCAAACCAATACGCCGCTGGACGGATTTTGGACCGAGTGGCAAAACATTACGCCGCTGGAAGGTTGGTGGACCGAATGGCAAAGCAATACGCCGCTGGACGGATTTTGGACCGAGTGGCAAAACAATACGCCGCTGGAAGGTTGGTGGACCGAATGGCAAACCAATACGCCGCTGGACGGATTTTGGACCGAGTGGCAAAGCAATACGCCGCTGGAAGGTTGGTGGACCGAGTGGCAAAACAATACGCCGCTGGAAGGTTGGTGGACCGAATGGCAAAGCAATACGCCGCTGGAAGGTTGGTGGACCGAATGGCAAAGCAATACGCCACTGGAAGGTTGGTGGACCGAGTGGCAAAACAATACGCCGCTGGAAGGTTGGTGGACCGAAAGGCAAAGCAATACGCCGCTGGACGGATTTTGGACCGAATGGCAATGCAATACGCCGCTGGAAGGTTGGTGGACCAAAAGGCAAAACAATACGCCGCTGGACGGATTTTGGACCGAGTGGCAAAGCAATACGCCGCTGGAAGGTTGGTGGACCGAGTGGCAAAACAATACGCCCCTGGAAGGTGGGTGGACCGAAAGGCAAACCAATACGCCGCTGGACGGATTTTGGACCGAGTGGCAGAGCAATACGCCGCTGGAAGGTTGGTGGACCGAATGGCAAACCAATACGCCGCTGGACGGATTTTGGACCGAGTGGCAAAACAATACGCCGCTGGAAGGTTGGTGGACCGAAAGGCAAAGCAATACGCCTCTGGACGGATTTTGGACCGAGTGGCAAAGCAATACGCCGCTGGGAGGTTGGTGGACCGAAAGGCAAACCATTACGCCGCTGGACGGATTTTGGACCGAGTGGCAAAACAATACGCCGCTGGAAGGTTGGTGGACCGAATGGCAAAGCAATACGCCGCTGGACGGATTGTGGACCGAAAGGCAAAGCTATACGCCGCTTAAAGGTTGGTTGACCGAAAGGCAAACCAATACGCCGCTGGAAGGTTGGTGGACCGAGTGGCAAAACAATACGCCGCTGGAAGGTTGGTGGACCGAATGGCAAACCAATACGCCGCTGGACGGATTTTGGACCGAATGGCAATGCAATACGCCGCTGGAAGGTTGGTGGACCGAAAGGCAAAGCAATACGCCGCTGGAAGGTTGGTAGACCGAAAGGCAAAACAATACGCCGCTGGACGGATTTTGGACCGAGTGGCAAAACAATACGCCGCTGGAAGGTTGGTGGACCGAATGGCAAAACAATACGCCGCTGGACGGATTTTGGACCGAGTGGCAAAACAATACGCCGCTGGAAGGTTGGTAGACCGAAAGGCAACACAATACGCCGCTGGACGGATTTTGGACCGAGTGGCAAAACATTACGCCGCTGGAAGGTTGGTGGACCGAATGGCAAAGCAATACGCCGCTGGACGGATTTTGGACCGAGTGGCAAAGCAATACCCCCCTGGAAGGTGGGTGGACCGAATGGCAAACCAATACGCCGCTGGACGGATTTTGGACCGAGTGGCAAAGCAATACGCCGCTGGAAGGTTGGTGGACCGAATGGCAAAGCTATACGCCGCTGGACGGATTTTGGACCGAGTGGCAAAACAATACGCCGCTGGAAGGTTGGTGGACCGAATGGCAAACCAATACGCCGCTGGACGGATTTTGGACCGAGTGGCAAAACAATACGCCGCTGGAAGGTTGGTGGACCGAAAGGCAAAGCAATACGCCGCTGGACGGATTTTGGACCGAGTGGCAAAACAATACGCCCCTGGAAGGTGGGTGGACCGAATGGCAAAGCAATACGCCGCTGGAAGGTTGGTGGACCGAATGGCAATGCAATACGCCACTGGAAGGTTGGTGGACCGAGTGGCAAAACAATACGCCGCTGGAAGGTTGGTGGACCGAGTGACAAATCAATACGCCGCTGGAAGGTTGGTGGACCGAAAGGCAAAGCAATACGCCGCTGGACGGATTTTGGACCGAGTGGCAAAACAATACGCCGCTGGAAGGTTGGTGGACCGAATGGCAAAGCAATACGCCGCTGGACGGATTGTGGACCGAAAGGCAAAGCAATACGCCGCTGGAAGGTTGGTGGACCGAATGGCAAAGCAATACGCCGCTGGACGGATTTTGGAACGAGTGGCAAAGCAATACGCCGCTGGAAGGTTGGTGGACCGAGTGGCAAAACAATACGCCCCTGGAAGGTGGGTGGACCGAATGGCAAAGCAATACGCCGCTGGACGGATTGTGGACCGAAAGGCAAAGTTATACGCCGCTTAAAGGTTGGTGGACCGAAAGGCAAACCAATACGCCGCTGGAAGGTTGGTGGATCGAGTGGCAAAACAATACGCCGCTGGAAGGTTGGTGGACCGAATGGCAAACCAATACGCCGCTGGACGGATTTTGGACCGAATATCAAAGCAATACGCCGCTGGAAGGTTGGTGGACCGAAAGGCAAAACAATACGCCGCTGGACGGATTTTGGACCGAATGGCAAAGCATTACGCCGCTGGAAGGTTGGTGGACCGAGTGGCAAAACAATACGCCGCTGGAAGGTTGGTGGACCGAATGGCAAAACAATACGCCGCTGGACGGATTTTGGACCGAGTGGCAAAACAATACGCCACTGGAAGGTTGGTGGACCGAATGGCAAAACAATACGCCGCTGGACGGATTTTGGACCGAGTGGCAAAACAATACGCCACTGGAAGGTTGGTGGACCGAATGGCAAAGCAATACGCCGCTGGAAGGTTGGTGGACCGAAAGGTAAAACAATACGCCGCTGGACCGATTTTGGACCGAATGGCAAAGCATTACGCCGCTGGAAGGTTGGTGGACCGAGTGGCAAAACAATACGCCGCTGGAAGGTTGGTGGACCGAATGGCAAAACAATACGCCGCTGGACGGATTTTGGACCGAGTGGCAAATCAATACGCCGCTGGAAGGTTGGTGGACCGAATGGCAAACCAATACGCCGCTGGAAGGTTGGTGGACCGAGTGGCAAAACAATACGCCCCTGGAAGGTGGGTGGACCGAATGGCAAAGCAATACGCCGCTGGAAGGTTGGTGGACCGAGTGGCAAAACAATACGCCACTGGAAGGTTGGTGGACCGAGTGGCAAAACAATACGCCGCTGGAAGGTTGGTGGACCGAAAGGCAAAACAATACGCCGCTGGACGGATTTTGGACCGAATGGCAAAGCATTACGCCGCTGGAAGGTTGGTGGACCGAGTGGCAAAACAATACGCCGCTGGAAGGTTGGTGGACCGAATGGCAAAACAATACGCCGCTGGACGGATTTTGGACCGAGTGGCAAATCAATACGCCGCTGGAAGGTTGGTGGACCGAATGGCAAACCAATACGCCGCTGGAAGGTTGGTGGACCGAGTGGCAAAACAATACGCCCCTGGAAGGTGGGTGGACCGAATGGCAAAGCAATACGCCGCTGGAAGGTTGGTGGACCGAATGGCAATGCAATACGCCACTGGAAGGTTGGTGGACCGAGTGGCAAACCAATACGCCGCTGGAAGGTTGGTGGACCGAGTGGCAAAACAATACGCCGCTGGAAGGTTGGTGGACCGAATGGCAAACCAATACGCCGCTGGACGGATTTTGGACCGAATGGCAAAGCAATACGCCGCTGGAAGGTTGGTGGACCGAAAGGTAAAACAATACGCCGCTGGACGGATTTTGGACCGAGTGGCAAAACAATACGCCACTGGAACTTTGGTGGACCGAGTGGCAAAACAATACGCGGCTGGAAGGTTGGTGGACCGAAAGGCAAAACAATACGCCGCTGGACGGATTTTGGACCGAATGGCAAAGCATTACGCCGCTGGAAGGTTGGTGGACCGAGTGGCAAAACAATACGCCGCTGGAAGGTTGGTGGACCGAATGGCAAACCAATACGCCGCTGGACGGATTTTGGACCGAGTGGCAAAGCAATACGTCGTTGGAAGGTTGGTGGACCGAAAGGCAAAGCCATACGCCGCTGGAAGGTTGGTAGACCGAAAGGCAAACCAATACGCCGCTGGAAGGTTGGTGGACCGAGTGGCAAAACAATACGCCGCTGGAAGGTTGGTGGACCGAATGGCAAAGCAATACGCCGCTGGACGGATTTTGGACCGAGTGGCAAAACAATACGCCGCTGGAAGGTTGGTGGACCGAATGGCAAACCAATACGCCGCTGGACGGATTTTGGACCGAGTGGCAAAGCAATACGTCGTTGGAAGGTTGGTGGACCGAAAGGCAAAGCAATACGCCGCTGGAAGGTTGGTAGACCGAAAGGCAAACCAATACGCCGCTGGAAGGTTGGTGGACCGAGTGGCAAAACAATACGCCGCTGGAAGGTTGGTGGACCGAATGGCAAAGCAATACGCCGCTGGACGGATTTTGGACCGAGTGGCAAAACATTACGCCGCTGGAAGGTTGGTGGACCGAATGGCAAAGCAATACGCCGCTGGACGGATTTTGGACCGAGTGGCAAAACAATACGCCGCTGGAAGGTTGGTGGACCGAATGGCAAACCAATACGCCGCTGGACGGATTTTGGACCGAGTGGCAAAGCAATACGCCGCTGGAAGGTTGGTGGACCGAGTGGCAAAACAATACGCCGCTGGAAGGTTGGTGGACCGAATGGCAAAGCAATACGCCGCTGGAAGGTTGGTGGACCGAATGGCAAAGCAATACGCCACTGGAAGGTTGGTGGACCGAGTGGCAAAACAATACGCCGCTGGAAAGTTGGTGGACCGAAAGGCAAAGCAATACGCCGCTGGACGGATTTTGGACCGAATGGCAATGCAATACGCCGCTGGAAGGTTGGTGGACCAAAAGGCAAAACAATACGCCGCTGGACGGATTTTGGACCGAGTGGCAAAGCAATACGCCGCTGGAAGGTTGGTGGACCGAGTGGCAAAACAATACGCCCCTGGAAGGTGGGTGGACCGAAAGGCAAACCAATACGCCGCTGGACGGATTTTGGACCGAGTGGCAAAGCAATACGCCGCTGGAAGGTTGGTGGACCGAATGGCAAACCAATACGCCGCTGGACGGATTTTGGACCGAGTGGCAAAACAATACGCCGCTGGAAGGTTGGTGGACCGAAAGGCAAAGCAATACGCCGCTGGACGGATTTTGGACCGAGTGGCAAAGCAATACGCCGCTGGGAGGTTGGTGGACCGAAAGGCAAACCATTACGCCGCTGGACGGATTTTGGACCGAGTGGCAAAACAATACGCCGCTGGAAGGTTGGTGGACCGAATGGCAAAGCAATACGCCGCTGGACGGATTGTGGACCGAAAGGCAAAGCTATACGCCGCTTAAAGGTTGGTTGACCGAAAGGCAAACCAATACGCCGCTGGAAGGTTGGTGGACCGAGTGGCAAAACAATACGCCGCTGGAAGGTTGGTGGACCGAATGGCAAACCAATACGCCGCTGGACGGATTTTGGACCGAATGGCAATGCAATACGCCGCTGGAAGGTTGGTGGACCGAAAGGCAAAGCAATACGCCGCTGGAAGGTTGGTAGACCGAAAGGCAAAACAATACGCCGCTGGACGGATTTTGGACCGAGTGGCAAAACAATACGCCGCTGGAAGGTTGGTGGACCGAATGGCAAAACAATACGCCGCTGGACGGATTTTGGACCGAGTGGCAAAACAATACGCCGCTGGAAGGTTGGTAGACCGAAAGGCAACACAATACGCCGCTGGACGGATTTTGGACCGAGTGGCAAAACATTACGCCGCTGGAAGGTTGGTGGACCGAATGGCAAAGCAATACGCCGCTGGACGGATTTTGGACCGAGTGGCAAAGCAATACCCCCCTGGAAGGTGGGTGGACCGAATGGCAAACCAATACGCCGCTGGACGGATTTTGGACCGAGTGGCAAAGCAATACGCCGCTGGAAGGTTGGTGGACCGAATGGCAAAGCTATACGCCGCTGGACGGATTTTGGACCGAGTGGCAAAACAATACGCCGCTGGAAGGTTGGTGGACCGAATGGCAAACCAATACGCCGCTGGACGGATTTTGGACCGAGTGGCAAAACAATACGCCGCTGGAAGGTTGGTGGACCGAAAGGCAAAGCAATACGCCGCTGGACGGATTTTGGACCGAGTGGCAAAACAATACGCCCCTGGAAGGTGGGTGGACCGAATGGCAAAGCAATACGCCGCTGGAAGGTTGGTGGACCGAATGGCAATGCAATACGCCACTGGAAGGTTGGTGGACCGAGTGGCAAAACAATACGCCGCTGGAAGGTTGGTGGACCGAGTGACAAATCAATACGCCGCTGGAAGGTTGGTGGACCGAAAGGCAAAGCAATACGCCGCTGGACGGATTTTGGACCGAGTGGCAAAACAATACGCCGCTGGAAGGTTGGTGGACCGAATGGCAAAGCAATACGCCGCTGGACGGATTGTGGACCGAAAGGCAAAGCAATACGCCGCTGGAAGGTTGGTGGACCGAATGGCAAAGCAATACGCCGCTGGACGGATTTTGGAACGAGTGGCAAAGCAATACGCCGCTGGAAGGTTGGTGGACCGAGTGGCAAAACAATACGCCCCTGGAAGGTGGGTGGACCGAATGGCAAAGCAATACGCCGCTGGACGGATTGTGGACCGAAAGGCAAAGTTATACGCCGCTTAAAGGTTGGTGGACCGAAAGGCAAACCAATACGCCGCTGGAAGGTTGGTGGATCGAGTGGCAAAACAATACGCCGCTGGAAGGTTGGTGGACCGAATGGCAAACCAATACGCCGCTGGACGGATTTTGGACCGAATGGCAAAGCAATACGCCGCTGGAAGGTTGGTGGACCGAAAGGCAAAGCAATACGCCGCTGGAAGGTTGGTAGACCGAAAGGTAAAACAATACGCCGCTGGACGGATTTTGGACCGAGTGGCAAAACAATACGCCACTGGAAGGTTGGTGGACCGAGTGGCAAAACAATACGCCGCTGGAAGGTTGGTGGACCGAAAGGCAAAACAATACGCCGCTGGACGGATTTTGGACCGAATGGCAAAGCATTACGCCGCTGGAAGGTTGGTGGACCGAGTGGCAAAACAATACGCCGCTGGAAGGTTGGTGGACCGAATGGCAAACCAATACGCCGCTGGACGGATTTTGGACCGAGTGGCAAAGCAATACGTCGTTGGAAGGTTGGTGGACCGAAAGGCAAAGCAATACGCCGCTGGAAGGTTGGTAGACCGAAAAGCAAACCAATACGCCGCTGGAAGGTTGGTGGACCGAGTGGCAAAACAATACGCCGCTGGAAGGTTGGTGGACCGAATGGCAAAGCAATCTGCCGCTGGACGGATTTTGGACCGAGTGGCAAAACATTACGCCGCTGGAAGGTTGGTGGACCGAATGGCAAAGCAATACGCCGCTGGACGGATTTTGGACCGAGTGGCAAAACAATACGCCGCTGGAAGGTTGGTGGACCGAATGGCAAACCAATACGCCGCTGGACGGATTTTGGACCGAGTGGCAAAGCAATACGTCGTTGGAAGGTTGGTGGACCGAAAGGCAAAGCAATACGCCGCTGGAAGGTTGGTAGACCGAAAGGCAAACCAATACGCCGCTGGAAGGTTGGTGGACCGAGTGGCAAAACAATACGCCGCTGGAAGGTTGGTGGACCGAATGGCAAAGCAATACGCCGCTGGACGGATTTTGGACCGAGTGGCAAAACATTACGCCGCTGGAAGGTTGGTGGACCGAATGGCAAAGCAATACGCCGCTGGACGGATTTTGGACCGAGTGGCAAAACAATACGCCGCTGGAAGGTTGGTGGACCGAATGGCAAACCAATACGCCGCTGGACGGATTTTGGACCGAGTGGCAAAACAATACGCCGCTGGAAGGTTGGTGGACCGAATGGCAAAGCAATACGCCGCTGGAAGGTTGGTGGACCGAGTGGCAAAACAATACGCCGCTGGAAGGTTGGTGGACCGATTGGCAAAGCAATACGCCACTGGAAGGTTGGTGGACCGAATGGCAAAGCAATACGCCACTGGAAGGTTGGTGGACCGAGTGGCAAAACAATACGCAGCTGGAAGGTTGGTGGACCGAAAGGCAAAGCAATACGCCGCTGGACGGATTTTGGACCGAATGGCAATGCAATACGCCGCTGGAAGGTTGGTGGACCAAAAGGCAAAACAATACGCCGCTGGAAGGTTGGTCGACCGAAAGGCAAAACAATACGCCGCTGGACGGATTTTGGACCGAGTGGCAAAACATTACGCCGCTGGAAGGTTGGTGGACCGAATGGCAAACCAATACGCCGCTGGACGGATTTTGGACCGAGTGGCAAAGCAATACGCCGCTGGAAGGTTGGTGGACCGAGTGGCAAAACAATACGCCCCTGGAAGGTGGGTGGACCGAAAGGCAAACCAATACGCCGCTGGAAGGTTGGTGGACCGAGTGGCAAAACAATACGCCGCTGGAAGGTTGGTGGACCGAATGGCAAAGCAATACGCCGCTGGACGGATTTTGGACCGAGTGGCAAAACATTACGCCGCTGGAAGGTTGGTGGACCGAATGGCAAAGCAATACGCCGCTGGACGGATTTTGGACCGAGTGGCAAAACAATACGCCGCTGGAAGGTTGGTGGACCGAATGGCAAACCAATACGCCGCTGGACGGATTTTGGACCGAGTGGCAAAGCAATACGCCGCTGGAAGGTTGGTGGACCGAGTGGCAAAACAATACGCCGCTGGAAGGTTGGTGGACCGAATGGCAAAGCAATACGCCGCTGGAAGGTTGGTGGACCGAATGGCAAAGCAATACGCCACTGGAAGGTTGGTGGACCGAGTGGCAAAACAATACGCCGCTGGAAGGTTGGTGGACCGAAAGGCAAAGCAATACGCCGCTGGACGGATTTTGGACCGAGTGGCAAAGCAATACGCCGCTGGAAGGTTGGTGGACCGAGTGGCAAAACAATACGCCGCTGGAAGGTTGGTGGACCGAATGGCAAAGCAATACGCCGCTGGAAGGTTGGTGGACCGAATGGCAAAGCAATACGCCACTGGAAGGTTGGTGGACCGAAAGGCAAAGCCATACGCCGCTGGAAGGTTGGTAGACCGAAAGGCAAACCAATACGCCGCTGGACGGATTTTGGACCGAGTGGCAAAACATTACGCCGCTGGAAGGTTGGTGGACCGAATGGCAAAGCAATACGCCGCTGGACGGATTTTGGACCGAGTGGCAAAACAATACGCCGCTGGAAGGTTGGTGGACCGAATGGCAAACCAATACGCCGCTGGACGGATTTTGGACCGAGTGGCAAAGCAATACGCCGCTGGAAGGTTGGTGGACCGAGTGGCAAAACAATACGCCGCTGGAAGGTTGGTGGACCGAATGGCAAAGCAATACGCCGCTGGAAGGTTGGTGGACCGAATGGCAAAGCAATACGCCACTGGAAGGTTGGTGGACCGAGTGGCAAAACAATACGCCGCTGGAAGGTTGGTGGACCGAAAGGCAAAGCAATACGCCGCTGGACGGATTTTGGACCGAATGGCAATGCAATACGCCGCTGGAAGGTTGGTGGACCAAAAGGCAAAACAATACGCCGCTGGACGGATTTTGGACCGAGTGGCAAAGCAATACGCCGCTGGAAGGTTGGTGGACCGAGTGGCAAAACAATACGCCCCTGGAAGGTGGGTGGACCGAAAGGCAAACCAATACGCCGCTGGACGGATTTTGGACCGAGTGGCAGAGCAATACGCCGCTGGAAGGTTGGTGGACCGAATGGCAAACCAATACGCCGCTGGACGGATTTTGGACCGAGTGGCAAAACAATACGCCGCTGGAAGGTTGGTGGACCGAAAGGCAAAGCAATACGCCTCTGGACGGATTTTGGACCGAGTGGCAAAGCAATACGCCGCTGGGAGGTTGGTGGACCGAAAGGCAAACCATTACGCCGCTGGACGGATTTTGGACCGAGTGGCAAAACAATACGCCGCTGGAAGGTTGGTGGACCGAATGGCAAAGCAATACGCCGCTGGACGGATTGTGGACCGAAAGGCAAAGCTATACGCCGCTTAAAGGTTGGTTGACCGAAAGGCAAACCAATACGCCGCTGGAAGGTTGGTGGACCGAGTGGCAAAACAATACGCCGCTGGAAGGTTGGTGGACCGAATGGCAAACCAATACGCCGCTGGACGGATTTTGGACCGAATGGCAATGCAATACGCCGCTGGAAGGTTGGTGGACCGAAAGGCAAAGCAATACGCCGCTGGAAGGTTGGTAGACCGAAAGGCAAAACAATACGCCGCTGGACGGATTTTGGACCGAGTGGCAAAACAATACGCCGCTGGAAGGTTGGTGGACCGAATGGCAAAACAATACGCCGCTGGACGGATTTTGGACCGAGTGGCAAAACAATACGCCGCTGGAAGGTTGGTAGACCGAAAGGCAACACAATACGCCGCTGGACGGATTTTGGACCGAGTGGCAAAACATTACGCCGCTGGAAGGTTGGTGGACCGAATGGCAAAGCAATACGCCGCTGGACGGATTTTGGACCGAGTGGCAAAGCAATACCCCCCTGGAAGGTGGGTGGACCGAATGGCAAACCAATACGCCGCTGGACGGATTTTGGACCGAGTGGCAAAGCAATACGCCGCTGGAAGGTTGGTGGACCGAATGGCAAAGCTATACGCCGCTGGACGGATTTTGGACCGAGTGGCAAAACAATACGCCGCTGGAAGGTTGGTGGACCGAATGGCAAACCAATACGCCGCTGGACGGATTTTGGACCGAGTGGCAAAACAATACGCCGCTGGAAGGTTGGTGGACCGAAAGGCAAAGCAATACGCCGCTGGACGGATTTTGGACCGAGTGGCAAAACAATACGCCCCTGGAAGGTGGGTGGACCGAATGGCAAAGCAATACGCCGCTGGAAGGTTGGTGGACCGAATGGCAATGCAATACGCCACTGGAAGGTTGGTGGACCGAGTGGCAAAACAATACGCCGCTGGAAGGTTGGTGGACCGAGTGACAAATCAATACGCCGCTGGAAGGTTGGTGGACCGAAAGGCAAAGCAATACGCCGCTGGACGGATTTTGGACCGAGTGGCAAAACAATACGCCGCTGGAAGGTTGGTGGACCGAATGGCAAAGCAATACGCCGCTGGACGGATTGTGGACCGAAAGGCAAAGCAATACGCCGCTGGAAGGTTGGTGGACCGAATGGCAAAGCAATACGCCGCTGGACGGATTTTGGAACGAGTGGCAAAGCAATACGCCGCTGGAAGGTTGGTGGACCGAGTGGCAAAACAATACGCCCCTGGAAGGTGGGTGGACCGAATGGCAAAGCAATACGCCGCTGGACGGATTGTGGACCGAAAGGCAAAGTTATACGCCGCTTAAAGGTTGGTGGACCGAAAGGCAAACCAATACGCCGCTGGAAGGTTGGTGGATCGAGTGGCAAAACAATACGCCGCTGGAAGGTTGGTGGACCGAATGGCAAACCAATACGCCGCTGGACGGATTTTGGACCGAATATCAAAGCAATACGCCGCTGGAAGGTTGGTGGACCGAAAGGCAAAACAATACGCCGCTGGACGGATTTTGGACCGAATGGCAAAGCATTACGCCGCTGGAAGGTTGGTGGACCGAGTGGCAAAACAATACGCCGCTGGAAGGTTGGTGGACCGAATGGCAAAACAATACGCCGCTGGACGGATTTTGGACCGAGTGGCAAAACAATACGCCACTGGAAGGTTGGTGGACCGAATGGCAAAACAATACGCCGCTGGACGGATTTTGGACCGAGTGGCAAAACAATACGCCACTGGAAGGTTGGTGGACCGAATGGCAAAGCAATACGCCGCTGGAAGGTTGGTGGACCGAAAGGTAAAACAATACGCCGCTGGACCGATTTTGGACCGAATGGCAAAGCATTACGCCGCTGGAAGGTTGGTGGACCGAGTGGCAAAACAATACGCCGCTGGAAGGTTGGTGGACCGAATGGCAAAACAATACGCCGCTGGACGGATTTTGGACCGAGTGGCAAATCAATACGCCGCTGGAAGGTTGGTGGACCGAATGGCAAACCAATACGCCGCTGGAAGGTTGGTGGACCGAGTGGCAAAACAATACGCCCCTGGAAGGTGGGTGGACCGAATGGCAAAGCAATACGCCGCTGGAAGGTTGGTGGACCGAGTGGCAAAACAATACGCCACTGGAAGGTTGGTGGACCGAGTGGCAAAACAATACGCCGCTGGAAGGTTGGTGGACCGAAAGGCAAAACAATACGCCGCTGGACGGATTTTGGACCGAATGGCAAAGCATTACGCCGCTGGAAGGTTGGTGGACCGAGTGGCAAAACAATACGCCGCTGGAAGGTTGGTGGACCGAATGGCAAAACAATACGCCGCTGGACGGATTTTGGACCGAGTGGCAAATCAATACGCCGCTGGAAGGTTGGTGGACCGAATGGCAAACCAATACGCCGCTGGAAGGTTGGTGGACCGAGTGGCAAAACAATACGCCCCTGGAAGGTGGGTGGACCGAATGGCAAAGCAATACGCCGCTGGAAGGTTGGTGGACCGAATGGCAATGCAATACGCCACTGGAAGGTTGGTGGACCGAGTGGCAAACCAATACGCCGCTGGAAGGTTGGTGGACCGAGTGGCAAAACAATACGCCGCTGGAAGGTTGGTGGACCGAATGGCAAACCAATACGCCGCTGGACGGATTTTGGACCGAATGGCAAAGCAATACGCCGCTGGAAGGTTGGTGGACCGAAAGGTAAAACAATACGCCGCTGGACGGATTTTGGACCGAGTGGCAAAACAATACGCCACTGGAACTTTGGTGGACCGAGTGGCAAAACAATACGCGGCTGGAAGGTTGGTGGACCGAAAGGCAAAACAATACGCCGCTGGACGGATTTTGGACCGAATGGCAAAGCATTACGCCGCTGGAAGGTTGGTGGACCGAGTGGCAAAACAATACGCCGCTGGAAGGTTGGTGGACCGAATGGCAAACCAATACGCCGCTGGACGGATTTTGGACCGAGTGGCAAAGCAATACGTCGTTGGAAGGTTGGTGGACCGAAAGGCAAAGCCATACGCCGCTGGAAGGTTGGTAGACCGAAAGGCAAACCAATACGCCGCTGGAAGGTTGGTGGACCGAGTGGCAAAACAATACGCCGCTGGAAGGTTGGTGGACCGAATGGCAAAGCAATACGCCGCTGGACGGATTTTGGACCGAGTGGCAAAACAATACGCCGCTGGAAGGTTGGTGGACCGAATGGCAAACCAATACGCCGCTGGACGGATTTTGGACCGAGTGGCAAAGCAATACGTCGTTGGAAGGTTGGTGGACCGAAAGGCAAAGCAATACGCCGCTGGAAGGTTGGTAGACCGAAAGGCAAACCAATACGCCGCTGGAAGGTTGGTGGACCGAGTGGCAAAACAATACGCCGCTGGAAGGTTGGTGGACCGAATGGCAAAGCAATACGCCGCTGGACGGATTTTGGACCGAGTGGCAAAACATTACGCCGCTGGAAGGTTGGTGGACCGAATGGCAAAGCAATACGCCGCTGGACGGATTTTGGACCGAGTGGCAAAACAATACGCCGCTGGAAGGTTGGTGGACCGAATGGCAAACCAATACGCCGCTGGACGGATTTTGGACCGAGTGGCAAAGCAATACGCCGCTGGAAGGTTGGTGGACCGAGTGGCAAAACAATACGCCGCTGGAAGGTTGGTGGACCGAATGGCAAAGCAATACGCCGCTGGAAGGTTGGTGGACCGAATGGCAAAGCAATACGCCACTGGAAGGTTGGTGGACCGAGTGGCAAAACAATACGCCGCTGGAAAGTTGGTGGACCGAAAGGCAAAGCAATACGCCGCTGGACGGATTTTGGACCGAATGGCAATGCAATACGCCGCTGGAAGGTTGGTGGACCAAAAGGCAAAACAATACGCCGCTGGACGGATTTTGGACCGAGTGGCAAAGCAATACGCCGCTGGAAGGTTGGTGGACCGAGTGGCAAAACAATACGCCCCTGGAAGGTGGGTGGACCGAAAGGCAAACCAATACGCCGCTGGACGGATTTTGGACCGAGTGGCAAAGCAATACGCCGCTGGAAGGTTGGTGGACCGAATGGCAAACCAATACGCCGCTGGACGGATTTTGGACCGAGTGGCAAAACAATACGCCGCTGGAAGGTTGGTGGACCGAAAGGCAAAGCAATACGCCGCTGGACGGATTTTGGACCGAGTGGCAAAGCAATACGCCGCTGGGAGGTTGGTGGACCGAAAGGCAAACCATTACGCCGCTGGACGGATTTTGGACCGAGTGGCAAAACAATACGCCGCTGGAAGGTTGGTGGACCGAATGGCAAAGCAATACGCCGCTGGACGGATTGTGGACCGAAAGGCAAAGCTATACGCCGCTTAAAGGTTGGTTGACCGAAAGGCAAACCAATACGCCGCTGGAAGGTTGGTGGACCGAGTGGCAAAACAATACGCCGCTGGAAGGTTGGTGGACCGAATGGCAAACCAATACGCCGCTGGACGGATTTTGGACCGAATGGCAATGCAATACGCCGCTGGAAGGTTGGTGGACCGAAAGGCAAAGCAATACGCCGCTGGAAGGTTGGTAGACCGAAAGGCAAAACAATACGCCGCTGGACGGATTTTGGACCGAGTGGCAAAACAATACGCCGCTGGAAGGTTGGTGGACCGAATGGCAAAACAATACGCCGCTGGACGGATTTTGGACCGAGTGGCAAAACAATACGCCGCTGGAAGGTTGGTAGACCGAAAGGCAACACAATACGCCGCTGGACGGATTTTGGACCGAGTGGCAAAACATTACGCCGCTGGAAGGTTGGTGGACCGAATGGCAAAGCAATACGCCGCTGGACGGATTTTGGACCGAGTGGCAAAGCAATACCCCCCTGGAAGGTGGGTGGACCGAATGGCAAACCAATACGCCGCTGGACGGATTTTGGACCGAGTGGCAAAGCAATACGCCGCTGGAAGGTTGGTGGACCGAATGGCAAAGCTATACGCCGCTGGACGGATTTTGGACCGAGTGGCAAAACAATACGCCGCTGGAAGGTTGGTGGACCGAATGGCAAACCAATACGCCGCTGGACGGATTTTGGACCGAGTGGCAAAACAATACGCCGCTGGAAGGTTGGTGGACCGAAAGGCAAAGCAATACGCCGCTGGACGGATTTTGGACCGAGTGGCAAAACAATACGCCCCTGGAAGGTGGGTGGACCGAATGGCAAAGCAATACGCCGCTGGAAGGTTGGTGGACCGAATGGCAATGCAATACGCCACTGGAAGGTTGGTGGACCGAGTGGCAAAACAATACGCCGCTGGAAGGTTGGTGGACCGAGTGACAAATCAATACGCCGCTGGAAGGTTGGTGGACCGAAAGGCAAAGCAATACGCCGCTGGACGGATTTTGGACCGAGTGGCAAAACAATACGCCGCTGGAAGGTTGGTGGACCGAATGGCAAAGCAATACGCCGCTGGACGGATTGTGGACCGAAAGGCAAAGCAATACGCCGCTGGAAGGTTGGTGGACCGAATGGCAAAGCAATACGCCGCTGGACGGATTTTGGAACGAGTGGCAAAGCAATACGCCGCTGGAAGGTTGGTGGACCGAGTGGCAAAACAATACGCCCCTGGAAGGTGGGTGGACCGAATGGCAAAGCAATACGCCGCTGGACGGATTGTGGACCGAAAGGCAAAGTTATACGCCGCTTAAAGGTTGGTGGACCGAAAGGCAAACCAATACGCCGCTGGAAGGTTGGTGGATCGAGTGGCAAAACAATACGCCGCTGGAAGGTTGGTGGACCGAATGGCAAACCAATACGCCGCTGGACGGATTTTGGACCGAATGGCAAAGCAATACGCCGCTGGAAGGTTGGTGGACCGAAAGGCAAAGCAATACGCCGCTGGAAGGTTGGTAGACCGAAAGGTAAAACAATACGCCGCTGGACGGATTTTGGACCGAGTGGCAAAACAATACGCCACTGGAAGGTTGGTGGACCGAGTGGCAAAACAATACGCCGCTGGAAGGTTGGTGGACCGAAAGGCAAAACAATACGCCGCTGGACGGATTTTGGACCGAATGGCAAAGCATTACGCCGCTGGAAGGTTGGTGGACCGAGTGGCAAAACAATACGCCGCTGGAAGGTTGGTGGACCGAATGGCAAACCAATACGCCGCTGGACGGATTTTGGACCGAGTGGCAAAGCAATACGTCGTTGGAAGGTTGGTGGACCGAAAGGCAAAGCAATACGCCGCTGGAAGGTTGGTAGACCGAAAAGCAAACCAATACGCCGCTGGAAGGTTGGTGGACCGAGTGGCAAAACAATACGCCGCTGGAAGGTTGGTGGACCGAATGGCAAAGCAATCTGCCGCTGGACGGATTTTGGACCGAGTGGCAAAACATTACGCCGCTGGAAGGTTGGTGGACCGAATGGCAAAGCAATACGCCGCTGGACGGATTTTGGACCGAGTGGCAAAACAATACGCCGCTGGAAGGTTGGTGGACCGAATGGCAAACCAATACGCCGCTGGACGGATTTTGGACCGAGTGGCAAAGCAATACGTCGTTGGAAGGTTGGTGGACCGAAAGGCAAAGCAATACGCCGCTGGAAGGTTGGTAGACCGAAAGGCAAACCAATACGCCGCTGGAAGGTTGGTGGACCGAGTGGCAAAACAATACGCCGCTGGAAGGTTGGTGGACCGAATGGCAAAGCAATACGCCGCTGGACGGATTTTGGACCGAGTGGCAAAACATTACGCCGCTGGAAGGTTGGTGGACCGAATGGCAAAGCAATACGCCGCTGGACGGATTTTGGACCGAGTGGCAAAACAATACGCCGCTGGAAGGTTGGTGGACCGAATGGCAAACCAATACGCCGCTGGACGGATTTTGGACCGAGTGGCAAAACAATACGCCGCTGGAAGGTTGGTGGACCGAATGGCAAAGCAATACGCCGCTGGAAGGTTGGTGGACCGAGTGGCAAAACAATACGCCGCTGGAAGGTTGGTGGACCGATTGGCAAAGCAATACGCCACTGGAAGGTTGGTGGACCGAATGGCAAAGCAATACGCCACTGGAAGGTTGGTGGACCGAGTGGCAAAACAATACGCAGCTGGAAGGTTGGTGGACCGAAAGGCAAAGCAATACGCCGCTGGACGGATTTTGGACCGAATGGCAATGCAATACGCCGCTGGAAGGTTGGTGGACCAAAAGGCAAAACAATACGCCGCTGGAAGGTTGGTCGACCGAAAGGCAAAACAATACGCCGCTGGACGGATTTTGGACCGAGTGGCAAAACATTACGCCGCTGGAAGGTTGGTGGACCGAATGGCAAACCAATACGCCGCTGGACGGATTTTGGACCGAGTGGCAAAGCAATACGCCGCTGGAAGGTTGGTGGACCGAGTGGCAAAACAATACGCCCCTGGAAGGTGGGTGGACCGAAAGGCAAACCAATACGCCGCTGGAAGGTTGGTGGACCGAGTGGCAAAACAATACGCCGCTGGAAGGTTGGTGGACCGAATGGCAAAGCAATACGCCGCTGGACGGATTTTGGACCGAGTGGCAAAACATTACGCCGCTGGAAGGTTGGTGGACCGAATGGCAAAGCAATACGCCGCTGGACGGATTTTGGACCGAGTGGCAAAACAATACGCCGCTGGAAGGTTGGTGGACCGAATGGCAAACCAATACGCCGCTGGACGGATTTTGGACCGAGTGGCAAAGCAATACGCCGCTGGAAGGTTGGTGGACCGAGTGGCAAAACAATACGCCGCTGGAAGGTTGGTGGACCGAATGGCAAAGCAATACGCCGCTGGAAGGTTGGTGGACCGAATGGCAAAGCAATACGCCACTGGAAGGTTGGTGGACCGAGTGGCAAAACAATACGCCGCTGGAAGGTTGGTGGACCGAATGGCAAAGCAATACGCCGCTGGACGGATTTTGGACCGAATGGCAATGCAATACGCCGCTGGAAGGTTGGTGGACCAAAAGGTAAAACAATACGCCGCTGGAAGGTTGGTAGACCGAAAGGCAAAACAATACGCCGCTGGACGGATTTTGGACCGAGTGGCAAAGCAATACGCCGCTGGGAGGTTGGTGGACCGAAAGGCAAACCAATACGCCGCTGGACGGATTTTGGACCGAGTGGCAAAACAATACGCCGCTGGAAGGTGGGTGGACCGAAAGGCAAACCTATACGCCGCTGGACGGATTTTGGACCGAGTGGCAAAGCAATACGCCGCTGGAAGGTTGGTGGACCGAGTGGCAAAACAATACGCCCCTGGAAGGTGGGTGGACCGAAAGGCAAACCTATACGCCGCTGGACGGATTTTGGACCGAGTGGCAAAGCAATACGCCGCTGGAAGGTTGGTGGACCGAATGGCAAACCAATACGCCGCTGGACGGATTTTGGACCGAGTGGCAAAACAATACGCCGCTGGAAGGTTGGTGGACCGAAAGGCAAAGCAATACGCCGCTGGACGGATTTTGGACCGAGTGGCAAAGCAATACGCCGCTGGGAGGTTGGTGGACCGAAAGGCAAACCAATACGCCGCTGGACGGATTTTGGACCGAGTGGCAAAACAATACGCCGCTGGAAGGTTGGTAGACCGAAAGGCAACACAATACGCCGCTGGACGGATTTTGGACCGAGTGGCAAAACATTACGCCGCTGGAAGGTTGGTGGACCGAATGGCAAAGCAATACGCCGCTGGAAGGTTGGTGGACCGAAAGGCAAAGCAATACGCCGCTGGAAGGTTGGTAGACCGAAAGGCAAAACAATACGCCGCTGGACGGATTTTGGACCGAGTGGCAAAACAATACGCCACTGGAAGGTTGGTGGACCGAGTGGCAAAACAATACGCCGCTGGAAGGTTGGTGGACCGAAAGGCAAAACAATACGCCGCTGGACGGATTTTGGACCGAATGGCAAAGCATTACGCCGCTGGAAGGTTGGTGGACCGAGTGGCAAAACAATACGCCGCTGGAAGGTTGGTGGACCGAATGGCAAAACAATACGCCGCTGGACGGATTTTGGACCGAGTGGCAAAACATTACGCCGCTGGAAGGTTGGTGGACCGAATGGCAAACCAATACGCCGCTGGACGGATTTGGGACCGAGTGGCAAAGCAATACGCCGCTGGAAGGTTGGTGGACCGAATGGCAAACCAATACGCCGCTGGACGGATTTTGGACCGAGTGGCAAAGCAATACGCCGCTGGAAGGTTGGTGGACCGAGTGGCAAAACAATACGCCGCTGGAAGGTTGGTGGACCGAATGGCAAAGCAATACGCCGCTGGAAGGTTGGTGGACCGAATGGCAAAGCAATACGCCGCTGGAAGGTTGGTGGACCGAATGGCAAAGCAATACGCCACTGGAAGGTTGGTGGACCGAGTGGCAAAACAATACGCCGCTGGAAGGTTGGTGGACCGAGTGGCAAAACAATACGCCGCTGGAAGGTTGGTGGACCAAAAGGCAAACCAATACGCCGCTGGAAGGTTGGTAGACCGAAAGGCAAAACAATACGCCGCTGGACGGATTTTGGACCGAGTGGCAAAACATTACGCCGCTGGAAGGTTGGTGGACCGAATGGCAAACCAATACGCCGCTGGACGGATTTTGGACCGAGTGGCAAAGCAATACGCCGCTGGAAGGTTGGTGGACCGAGTGGCAAAACAATACGCCCCTGGAAGGTGGGTGGACCGAAAGGCAAACCTATACGCCGCTGGACGGATTTTGGACCGAGTGGCAAAGCAATACGCCGCTGGAAGGTTGGTGGACCGAATGGCAAACCAATACGCCGCTGGACGGATTTTGGACCGAGTGGCAAAACAAATACGCCGCTGGAAGGTTGGTGGACCGAGTGGCAAAACAATACGCCGCTGGAAGGTTGGTGGACCGAAAGGCAAAGCAATACGCCGCTGGACGGATTTTGGACCGAATGGCAATGCAATACGCCGCTGGAAGGTTGGTGGACCAAAAGGCAAACCAATACGCCGCTGGAAGGTTGGTAGACCGAAAGGCAAAGCAATACGCCGCTGGACGGATTTTGGACCGAATGGCAATGCAATACGCCGCTGGAAGGTTGGTGGACCGAAAGGCAAAGCAATACGCCGCTGGACGGATTTTGGACCGAGTGGCAAAACAATACGCCGCTGGAAGGTTGGTGGACCGAATGGCAAAGCAATACGCCGCTGGCCGGATTGTGGACCGAAAGGCAAAGCAATACGCCGCTGGACGGATTGTGGACCGAAAGGCAAAGCTATACGCCGCTTAAAGGTTGGTGGACCGAAAGGCAAACCAATACGCCGCTGGAAGGTTGGTGGACCGAGTGGCAAAACAATACGCCGCTGGAAGGTTGGTGGACCGAATGGCAAACCAATACGCCGCTGGACGGATTTTGGACCGAATGGCAAAGCATTACGCCGCTGGAAGGTTGCTGGACCGAAAGGCAAAACAATACGCCGCTGGACGGATTTTGGACCGAATGGCAAAGCATTACGCCGCTGGAAGGTTGGTGGACCGAGTGGCAAAACAATACGCCGCTGGACGGATTGTGGACCGAAAGGCAAAGCTATACGCCGCTTAAAGGTTGGTGGACCGAAAGGCAAACCAATACGCCGCTGGAAGGTTGGTGGACCGAGTGGCAAAACAATACGCCGCTGGAAGGTTGGTGGACCGAATGGCAAACCAATACGCCGCTGGACGGATTTTGGACCGAATGGCAAAGCATTACGCCGCTGGAAGGTTGGTGGACCGAAAGGCAAAACAATACGCCGCTGGACGGATTTTGGACCGAATGGCAAAGCATTACGCCGCTGGAAGGTTGGTGGACCGAGTGGCAAAACAATACGCCGCTGGAAGGTTGGTGGACCGATTGGCAAAGCAATACGCCACTGGAAGGTTGGTGGACCGAATGGCAAAGCAATACGCCACTGGAAGGTTGGTGGACCGAGTGGCAAAACAATACGCAGCTGGAAGGTTGGTGGACCGAAAGGCAAAGCAATACGCCGCTGGACGGATTTTGGACCGAATGGCAATGCAATACGCCGCTGGAAGGTTGGTGGACCAAAAGGCAAAACAATACGCCGCTGGAAGGTTGGTAGACCGAAAGGCAAAACAATACGCCGCTGGACGGATTTTGGACCGAGTGGCAAAACATTACGCCGCTGGAAGGTTGGTGGACCGAATGGCAAACCAATACGCCGCTGGACGGATTTTGGACCGAGTGGCAAAGCAATACGCCGCTGGAAGGTTGGTGGACCGAGTGGCAAAACAATACGCCCCTGGAAGGTGGGTGGACCGAAAGGCAAACCAATACGCCGCTGGAAGGTTGGTGGACCGAGTGGCAAAACAATACGCCGCTGGAAGGTTGGTGGACCGAATGGCAAAGCAATACGCCGCTGGACGGATTTTGGACCGAGTGGCAAAACATTACGCCGCTGGAAGGTTGGTGGACCGAATGGCAAAGCAATACGCCGCTGGACGGATTTTGGACCGAGTGGCAAAACAATACGCCGCTGGAAGGTTGGTGGACCGAATGGCAAACCAATACGCCGCTGGACGGATTTTGGACCGAGTGGCAAAGCAATACGCCGCTGGAAGGTTGGTGGACCGAGTGGCAAAACAATACGCCGCTGGAAGGTTGGTGGACCGAATGGCAAAGCAATACGCCGCTGGAAGGTTGGTGGACCGAATGGCAAAGCAATACGCCACTGGAAGGTTGGTGGACCGAGTGGCAAAACAATACGCCGCTGGAAGGTTGGTGGACCGAAAGGCAAAGCAATACGCCGCTGGACGGATTTTGGACCGAATGGCAATGCAATACGCCGCTGGAAGGTTGGTGGACCAAAAGGCAAAACAATACGCCGCTGGAAGGTTGGTAGACCGAAAGGCAAAACAATACGCCGCTGGACGGATTTTGGACCGAGTGGCAAAACATTACGCCGCTGGAAGGTTGGTGGACCGAATGGCAAACCAATACGCCGCTGGACGGATTTTGGACCGAGTGGCAAAGCAATACGCCGCTGGAAGGTTGGTGGACCGAGTGGCAAAACAATACGCCCCTGGAAGGTGGGTGGACCGAAAGGCAAACCTATACGCCGCTGGACGGATTTTGGACCGAGTGGCAAAGCAATACGCCGCTGGAAGGTTGGTGGACCGAATGGCAAACCAATACGCCGCTGGACGGATTTTGGACCGAGTGGCAAAACAATACGCCGCTGGAAGGTTGGTGGACCGAAAGGCAAAGCAATACGCCGCTGGACGGATTTTGGACCGAGTGGCAAAGCAATACGCCGCTGGGAGGTTGGTGGACCGAAAGGCAAACCAATACGCCGCTGGACGGATTTTGGACCGAGTGGCAAAACAATACGCCGCTGGAAGGTTGGTAGACCGAAAGGCAACACAATACGCCGCTGGACGGATTTTGGACCGAGTGGCAAAACATTACGCCGCTGGAAGGTTGGTGGACCGAATGGCAAAGCAATACGCCGCTGGAAGGTTGGTGGACCGAAAGGCAAAGCAATACGCCGCTGGAAGGTTGGTAGACCGAAAGGCAAAACAATACGCCGCTGGACGGATTTTGGACCGAGTGGCAAAACAATACGCCACTGGAAGGTTGGTGGACCGAGTGGCAAAACAATACGCCGCTGGAAGGTTGGTGGACCGAAAGGCAAAACAATACGCCGCTGGACGGATTTTGGACCGAATGGCAAAGCATTACGCCGCTGGAAGGTTGGTGGACCGAGTGGCAAAACAATACGCCGCTGGAAGGTTGGTGGACCGAGTGGCAAAACAATACGCCGCTGGAAGGTTGGTGGACCGAATGGCAAAGCAATACGCCGCTGGAAGGTTGGTGGACCGAATGGCAAAGCAATACGCCGCTGGAAGGTTGGTGGACCGAATGGCAAAGCAATACGCCACTGGAAGGTTGGTGGACCGAGTGGCAAAACAATACGCCGCTGGAAGGTTGGTGGACCGAGTGGCAAAACAATACGCCGCTGGAAGGTTGGTGGACCAAAAGGCAAACCAATACGCCGCTGGAAGGTTGGTAGAGCGAAAGGCAAAACAATACGCCGCTGGACGGATTTTGGACCGAGTGGCAAAACATTACGCCGCTGGAAGGTTGGTGGACCGAATGGCAAACCAATACGCCGCTGGACGGATTTTGGACCGAGTGGCAAAGCAATACGCCGCTGGAAGGTTGGTGGACCGAGTGGCAAAACAATACGCCCCTGGAAGGTGGGTGGACCGAAAGGCAAACCTATACGCCGCTGGACGGATTTTGGACCGAGTGGCAAAGCAATACGCCGCTGGAAGGTTGGTGGACCGAATGGCAAACCAATACGCCGCTGGACGGATTTTGGACCGAGTGGCAAAACAAATACGCCGCTGGAAGGTTGGTGGACCGAGTGGCAAAACAATACGCCGCTGGAAGGTTGGTGGACCGAAAGGCAAAGCAATACGCCGCTGGACGGATTTTGGACCGAATGGCAATGCAATACGCCGCTGGAAGGTTGGTGGACCAAAAGGCAAACCAATACGCCGCTGGAAGGTTGGTAGACCGAAAGGCAAAGCAATACGCCGCTGGACGGATTGTGGACCGAAAGGCAAAGCTATACGCCGCTTAAAGGTTGGTGGACCGAAAGGCAAACCAATACGCCGCTGGAAGGTTGGTGGACCGAGTGGCAAAACAATACGCCGCTGGAAGGTTGGTGGACCGAATGGCAAACCAATACGCCGCTGGACGGATTTTGGACCGAATGGCAAAGCATTACGCCGCTGGAAGGTTGGTGGACCGAAAGGCAAAACAATACGCCGCTGGACGGATTTTGGACCGAATGGCAAAGCATTACGCCGCTGGAAGGTTGGTGGACCGAGTGGCAAAACAATACGCCGCTGGAAGGTTGGTGGACCGAATGGCAAAGCAATACGCCGCTGGAAGGTTGGTGGACCGAATGGCAAACCAATACGCCGCTGGAAGGTTGGTGGACCGAGTGGCAAAACAATACGCCACTGGAAGGTTGGTGGACCGAATGGCAAAGCAATACGCCGCTGGAAGGTTGGTGGACCGAAAGGTAAAACAATACGCCGCTGGACCGATTTTGGACCGAATGGCAAAGCATTACGCCGCTGGAAGGTTGGTGGACCGAGTGGCAAAACAATACGCCGCTGGAAGGTTGGTGGACCGAATGGCAAAACAATACGCCGCTGGACGGATTTTGGACCGAGTGGCAAATCAATACGCCGCTGGAAGGTTGGTGGACCGAATGGCAAACCAATACGCCGCTGGAAGGTTGGTGGACCGAGTGGCAAAACAATACGCCCCTGGAAGGTGGGTGGACCGAATGGCAAAGCAATACGCCGCTGGAAGGTTGGTGGACCGAAAGGCAAAGCAATACGCCGCTGGACGGATTTTGGACCGAATGGCAATGCAATACGCCGCTGGAAGGTTGGTGGACCAAAAGGCAAACCAATACGCCGCTGGAAGGTTGGTAGACCGAAAGGCAAAACAATACGCCATTGGACGGATTTTGGACCGAGTGGCAAAACAATACGCCGCTGGAAGGTTGGTGGACCGAAAGGCAAAGCAATACGCCGCTGGACGGATTTTGGACCGAGTGGCAAAGCAATACGCCGCTGGGAGGTTGGTGGACCGAAAGGCAAACCAATACGCCGCTGGACGGATTTTGGACCGAGTGGCAAAACAATACGCCGCTGGAAGGTTGGTAGACCGAAAGGCAACACAATACGCCGCTGGACGGATTTTGGACCGAGTGGCAAAACATTACGCCGCTGGAAGGTTGGTGGACCGAATGGCAAAGCAATACGCCGCTGGAAGGTTGGTGGACCGAAAGGCAAAGCAATACGCCGCTGGAAGGTTGGTAGACCGAAAGGCAAAACAATACGCCGCTGGACGGATTTTGGACCGAGTGGCAAAACAATACGCCACTGGAAGGTTGGTGGACCGAGTGGCAAAACAATACGCCGCTGGAAGGTTGGTGGACCGAAAGGCAAAACAATACGCCGCTGGACGGATTTTGGACCGAATGGCAAAGCATTACGCCGCTGGAAGGTTGGTGGACCGAGTGGCAAAACAATACGCCGCTGGAAGGTTGGTGGACCGAATGGCAAAACAATACGCCGCTGGACGGATTTTGGACCGAGTGGCAAATCATTACGCCGCTGGAAGGTTGGTGGACCGAATGGCAAACCTATACGCCGCTGGACGGATTTTGGACCGAGTGGCAAAGCAATACGCCGCTGGAAGGTTGGTGGACCGAATGGCAAACCAATACGCCGCTGGACGGATTTTGGACCGAGTGGCAAAGCAATACGCCGCTGGAAGGTTGGTGGACCGAGTGGCAAAACAATACGCCGCTGGAAGGTTGGTGGACCGAATGGCAAAGCAATACGCCGCTGGAAGGTTGGTGGACCGAATGGCAAAGCAATACGCCGCTGGAAGGTTGGTGGACCGAATGGCAAAGCAATACGCCACTGGAAGGTTGGTGGACCGAGTGGCAAAACAATACGCCGCTGGAAGGTTGGTGGACCGAGTGGCAAAACAATACGCCGCTGGAAGGTTGGTGGACCAAAAGGCAAACCAATACGCCGCTGGAAGGTTGGTAGACCGAAAGGCAAAACAATACGCCGCTGGACGGATTTTGGACCGAGTGGCAAAACATTACGCCGCTGGAAGGTTGGTGGACCGAATGGCAAACCAATACGCCGCTGGACGGATTTTGGACCGAGTGGCAAAGCAATACGCCGCTGGAAGGTTGGTGGACCGAGTGGCAAAACAATACGCCCCTGGAAGGTGGGTGGACCGAAAGGCAAACCTATACGCCGCTGGACGGATTTTGGACCGAGTGGCAAAGCAATACGCCGCTGGAAGGTTGGTGGACCGAATGGCAAACCAATACGCCGCTGGACGGATTTTGGACCGAGTGGCAAAACAATACGCCGCTGGAAGGTTGGTGGACCGAGTGGCAAAACAATACGCCGCTGGAAGGTTGGTGGACCGAAAGGCAAAGCAATACGCCGCTGGACGGATTTTGGACCGAATGGCAATGCAATACGCCGCTGGAAGGTTGGTGGACCAAAAGGCAAACCAATACGCCGCTGGAAGGTTGGTAGACCGAAAGGCAAAGCAATACGCCGCTGGACGGATTTTGGACCGAATGGCAATGCAATACGCCGCTGGAAGGTTGGTGGACCGAAAGGCAAAGCAATACGCCGCTGGACGGATTTTGGACCGAGTGGCAAAACAATACGCCGCTGGAAGGTTGGTGGACCGAATGGCAAAGCAATACGCCGCTGGCCGGATTGTGGACCGAAAGGCAAAGCAATACGCCGCTGGAAGGTTGGTGGTCCGAATGGCAAAGCAATACGCCGCTGGACGGATTTTGGACCGAGTGGCAAAGCAATACGCCGCTGGAAGGTTGGTAGACCGAAAGGCAAACCAATACGCCGCTGGAAGGTTGGTGGACCGAATGGCAAAGCAATACGCCGCTGGACGGATTGTGGACCGAAAGGCAAAGCTATACGCCGCTTAAAGGTTGGTGGACCGAAAGGCAAACCAATACGCCGCTGGAAGGTTGGTGGACCGAGTGGCAAAACAATACGCCGCTGGAAGGTTGGTGGACCGAATGGCAAACCAATACGCCGCTGGACGGATTTTGGACCGAATGGCAAAGCAATACGCCGCTGGAAGGTTGGTGGACCGAAAGGCAAAACAATACGCCGCTGGACGGATTTTGGACCGAATGGCAAAGCATTACGCCGCTGGAAGGTTGGTGGACCGAGTGGCAAAACAATACGCCGCTGGAAGGTTGGTGGACCGAATGGCAAAACAATACGCCACTGGACGGATTTTGGACCGAGTGGCAAAACAATACGCCACTGGAAGGTTGGTGGACCGAATGGCAAAACAATACGCCGCTGGACGGATTTTGGACCGAGTGGCAAAACAATACGCCACTGGAAGGTTGGTGGACCGAATGGCAAAGCAATACGCCGCTGGAAGGTTGGTGGACCGAAAGGTAAAACAATACGCCGCTGTACCGATTTTGGACCGAATGGCAAAGCATTACGCCGCTGGAAGGTTGGTGGACCGAGTGGCAAAACAATACGCCGCTGGAAGGTTGGTGGACCGAATGGCAAAACAATACGCCGCTGGACGGATTTTGGACCGAGTGGCAAATCAATACGCCGCTGGAAGGTTGGTGGACCGAATGGCAAACCAATACGCCGCTGGAAGGTTGGTGGACCGAGTGGCAAAACAATACGCCCCTGGAAGGTGGGTGGACCGAATGGCAAAGCAATACGCCGCTGGAAGGTTGGTGGACCGAGTGGCAAAACAATACGCCACTGGAAGGTTGGTGGACCGAGTGGCAAAACAATACGCCGCTGGAAGGTTGGTGGACCGAAAGGCAAAACAATACGCCGCTGGACGGATTTTGGACCGAATGGCAAAGCATTACGCCGCTGGAAGGTTGGTGGACCGAGTGGCAAAACAATACGCCGCTGGAAGGTTGGTGGACCGAATGGCAAAACAATACGCCGCTGGACGGATTTTGGACCGAGTGGCAAATCAATACGCCGCTGGAAGGTTGGTGGACCGAATGGCAAACCAATACGCCGCTGGAAGGTTGGTGGACTGAGTGGCAAAACAATACGCCCCTGGAAGGTGGGTGGACCGAATGGCAAAGCAATACGCCGCTGGAAGGTTGGTGGACCGAATGGCAATGCAATACGCCACTGGAAGGTTGGTGGACCGAGTGGCAAAACAATACGCCGCTGGAAGGTTGGTAGACCGAAAGGCAAACCAATACGCCGCTGGAAGGTTGGTGGACCGAGTGGCAAAACAATACGCCGCTGGAAGGTTGGTGGACCGAATGGCAAACCAATACGCCGCTGGACGGATTTTGGACCGAATGGCAAAGCAATACGCCGCTGGAAGGTTGGTGGACCGAAAGGTAAAACAATACGCCGCTGGACGGATTTTGGACCGAGTGGCAAAACAATACGCCACTGGAACTTTGGTGGACCGAGTGGCAAAACAATACGCGGCTGGAAGGTTGGTGGACCGAAAGGCAAAACAATACGCCGCTGGACGGATTTTGGACCGAATGGCAAAGCATTACGCCGCTGGCAGGTTGGTGGACCGAGTGGCAAAACAATACGCCGCTGGAAGGTTGGTGGACCGAATGGCAAACCAATACGCCGCTGGACGGATTTTGGACCGAGTGGCAAAGCAATACGTCGTTGGAAGGTTGGTGGACCGAAAGGCAAAGCCATACGCCGCTGGAAGGTTGGTAGACCGAAAGGCAAACCAATACGCCGCTGGAAGGTTGGTGGACCGAGTGGCAAAACAATACGCCGCTGGAAGGTTGGTGGACCGAATGGCAAAGCAATACGCCGCTGGACGGATTTTGGACCGAGTGGCAAAACATTACGCCGCTGGAAGGTTGGTGGACCGAATGGCAAAGCAATACGCCGCTGGACGGATTTTGGACCGAGTGGCAAAACAATACGCCGCTGGAAGGTTGGTGGACCGAATGGCAAACCAATACGCCGCTGGACGGATTTTGGACCGAATGGCAAAGCAATACGCCGCTGGAAGGTTGGTGGACCAAAGGCAAAGCAATACGCCGCTGGAAGGTTGGTAGACCGAAAGGCAAAACAATACGCCGCTGGACGGATTTTGGACCGAGTGGCAAAACAATACGCCACTGGAAGGTTGGTGGACCGAGTGGCAAAACAATACGCCGCTGGAAGGTTGGTGGACCGAAAGGCAAAACAATACGCCGCTGGACGGATTTTGGACCGAATGGCAAAGCATTACGCCGCTGGAAGGTTGGTGGACCGAGTGGCAAAACAATACGCCGCTGGAAGGTTGGTGGACCGAATGGCAAAACAATACGCCGCTGGACGGATTTTGGACCGAGTGGCAAATCAATACGCCGCTGGAAGGTTGGTGGACCGAAAGGCAAACCAATACGCCGCTGGAAGGTTGGTGGACCGAGTGGCAAAACAATACGCCCCTGGAAGGTGGGTGGACCGAATGGCAAAGCAATACGCCGCTGGAAGGTTGGTGGACCGAATGGCAATGCAATACGCCACTGGAAGGTTGGTGGACCGAGTGGCAAAACAATACGCCGCTGGAAGGTTGGTAGACCGAAAGGCAAACCAATACGCCGCTGGAAGGTTGGTGGACCGAATGGCAAAGCAATACGCCGCTGGACGGATTGTGGACCGAAAGGCAAAGCTATACGCCGCTTAAAGGTTGGTGGACCGAAAGGCAAACCAATACGCCACTGGAAGGTTGGTGGACCGAGTGGCAAAACAATACGCCGCTGGAAGGTTGGTGGACCGAATGGCAAACCAATACGCCGCTGGACGGATTTTGGACCGAATGGCAAAGCAATACGCCGCTGGAAGGTTGGTGGACCGAAAGGTAAAACAATACGCCGCTGGACGGATTTTGGACCGAGTGGCAAAACAATACGCCACTGGAAGGTTGGTGGACCGAGTGGCAAAACAATACGCGGCTGGAAGGTTGGTGGACCGAAAGGCAAAACAATACGCCGCTGGACGGATTTTGGACCGAATGGCAAAGCATTACGCCGCTGGAAGGTTGGTGGACCGAGTGGCAAAACAATACGCCGCTGGAAGGTTGGTGGACCGAATGGCAAACCAATACGCCGCTGGACGGATTTTGGACCGAGTGGCAAAGCAATACGTCGTTGGAAGGTTGGTGGACCGAAAGGCAAAGCAATACGCCGCTGGAAGGTTGGTAGACCGAAAGGCAAACCAATACGCCGCTGGAAGGTTGGTGGACCGAGTGGCAAAACAATACGCCGCTGGAAGGTTGGTGGACCGAATGGCAAAGCAATACGCCGCTGGACGGATTTTGGACCGAGTGGCAAAACATTACGCCGCTGGAAGGTTGGTGGACCGAATGGCAAAGCAATACGCCGCTGGACGGATTTTGGACCGAGTGGCAAAACAATACGCCGCTGGAAGGTTGGTGGACCGAATGGCAAACCAATACGCCGCTGGACGGATTTTGGACCGAATGGCAAAGCAATACGCCGCTGGAAGGTTGGTGGACCGAAAGGCAAAGCAATACGCCGCTGGAAGGTTGGTAGACCGAAAGGCAAAACAATACGCCGCTGGACGGATTTTGGACCGAGTGGCAAAACAATACGCCACTGGAAGGTTGGTGGACCGAGTGGCAAAACAATACGCCGCTGGAAGGTTGGTGGACCGAAAGGCAAAACAATACGCCGCTGGACGGATTTTGGACCGAATGGCAAAGCATTACGCCGCTGGAAGGTTGGTGGACCGAGTGGCAAAACAATACGCCGCTGGAAGGTTGGTGGACCGAATGGCAAACCAATACGCCGCTGGACGGATTTTGGACCGAGTGGCAAATCAATACGCCGCTGGAAGGTTGGTGGACCGAATGGCAAACCAATACGCCGCTGGAAGGTTGGTGGACCGAGTGGCAAAACAATACGCCCCTGGAAGGTGGGTGGACCGAATGGCAAAGCAATACGCCGCTGGAAGGTTCGTGGACCGAATGGCAATGCAATACGCCACTGGAAGGTTGGTGGACCGAGTGGCAAAACAATACGCCGCTGGAAGGTTGGTGGACCGAGTGACAAAACAATACGCCGCTGGAAGGTTGGTGGACCGAATGGCAAAGCAATACGCCGCTGGACGGATTTTGGACCGAGTGGCAAAGCAATACGCCGCTGGAAGGTTGGTAGACCGAAAGGCAAACCAATACGCCGCTGGAAGGTTGGTGGACCGAATGGCAAAGCAATACGCCGCTGGACGGATTGTGGACCGAAAGGCAAAGCTATACGCCGCTTAAAGGTTGGTGGACCGAAAGGCAAACCAATACGCCACTGGAAGGTTGGTGGACCGAGTGGCAAAACAATACGCCGCTGGAAGGTTGGTGGACCGAATGGCAAACCAATACGCCGCTGGACGGATTTTGGACCGAATGGCAAAACAATACGCCACTGGAAGGTTGGTGGACCGAGTGCCAAAACAATACGCGGCTGGAAGGTTGGTGGACCGAATGGCAAAACAATACGCCGCTGGACGGATTTTGGACCGAGTGGCAAATCAATACGCCGCTGGAAGGTTGGTGGACCGAATGGCAAACCAATACGCCGCTGGAAGGTTGGTGGACCGAGTGGCAAAACAATACGCCCCTGGAAGGTGGGTGGACCGAAAGGTAAAACAATACGCCGCTGGACGGATTTTGGACCGAGTGGCAAAACAATACGCCACTGGAAGGTTGGTGGACCGAGTGGCAAAACAATACGCGGCTGGAAGGTTGGTGGACCGAAAGGCAAAACAATACGCCGCTGGACGGATTTTGGACCGAATGGCAAAGCATTACGCCGCTGGAAGGTTGGTGGACCGAGTGGCAAAACAATACGCCGCTGGAAGGTTGGTGGACCGAATGGCAAACCAATACGCCGCTGGACGGATTTTGGACCGAGTGGCAAAGCAATACGTCGTTGGAAGGTTGGTGGACCGAAAGGCAAAGCAATACGCCGCTGGAAGGTTGGTAGACCGAAAGGCAAACCAATACGCCGCTGGAAGGTTGGTGGACCGAGTGGCAAAACAATACGCCGCTGGAAGGTTGGTGGACCGAATGGCAAAGCAATACGCCGCTGGACGGATTTTGGACCGAGTGGCAAAACATTACGCCGCTGGAAGGTTGGTGGACCGAATGGCAAAGCAATACGCCGCTGGACGGATTTTGGACCGAGTGGCAAAACAATACGCCGCTGGAAGGTTGGTGGACCGAATGGCAAACCAATACGCCGCTGGACGGATTTTGGACCGAATGGCAAAGCAATACGCCGCTGGAAGGTTGGTGGACCGAAAGGCAAAGCAATACGCCGCTGGAAGGTTGGTAGACCGAAAGGCAAAACAATACGCCGCTGGACGGATTTTGGACCGAGTGGCAAAACAATACGCCACTGGAAGGTTGGTGGACCGAGTGGCAAAACAATACGCCGCTGGAAGGTTGGTGGACCGAAAGGCAAAACAATACGCCGCTGGACGGATTTTGGACCGAATGGCAAAGCATTACGCCGCTGGAAGGTTGGTGGACCGAGTGGCAAAACAATACGCCGCTGGAAGGTTGGTGGACCGAATGACAAACCAATACGCCGCTGGACGGATTTTGGACCGAGTGGCAAATCAGTACGCCGCTGGAAGGTTGGTGGACCGAATGGCAAACCAATACGCCGCTGGAAGGTTGGTGGACCGAGTGGCAAAACAATACGCCCCTGGAAGGTGGGTGGACCGAATGGCAAAACAATACGCCGCTGGAAGGTTGGTGGACCGAATGGCAATGCAATACGCCACTGGAAGGTTGGTGGACCGAGTGGCAAAACAATACGCCGCTGGAAGGTTGGTGGACCGAGTGACAAAACAATACGCCGCTGGAAGGTTGGTGGACCGAATGGCAAAGCAATACGCCGCTGGACGGATTTTGGACCGAGTGGCAAAGCAATACGCCGCTGGAAGGTTGGTAGACCGAAAGGCAAACCAATACGCCGCTGGAAGGTTGGTGGACCGAATGGCAAAGCAATACGCCGCTGGACGGATTGTGGACCGAAAGGCAAAGCTATACGCCGCTTAAAGGTTGGTGGACCGAAAGGCAAACCAATACGCCACTGGAAGGTTGGTGGACCGAGTGGCAAAACAATACGCCGCTGGAAGGTTGGTGGACCGAATGGCAAACCAATACGCCGCTGGACGGATTTTGGACCGAATGGCAAAACAATACGCCACTGGAAGGTTGGTGGACCGAGTGGCAAAACAATACGCGGCTGGAAGGTTGGTGGACCGAATGGCAAAACAATACGCCGCTGGACGGATTTTGGACCGAGTGGCAAATCAATACGCCGCTGGAAGGTTGGTGGACCGAATGGCAAACCAATACGCCGCTGGAAGGTTGGTGGACCGAGTGGCAAAACAATACGCCCCTGGAAGGTGGGTGGACCGAATGGCAAAGCAGTACGCCGCTGGAAGGTTGGTGGACCGAATGGCAATGCAATACGCCACTGGAAGGTTGGTGGACCGAGTGGCAAAACAATACGCCGCTGGAAGGTTGGTAGACCGAAAGGCAAACCAATACGCCGCTGGAAGGTTGGTGGACCGAATGGCAAAGCAATACGCCGCTGGACGGATTGTGGACCGAAAGGCAAAGCAATACGCCGCTGGAAGGTTGGTAGACCGAAAGGCAAACCAATACGCCGCTGGAAGGTTGGTGGACCGAGTGGCAAAACAATACGCCGCTGGAAGGTTGGTGGACCGAATGGCAAAGCAATACGCCGCTGGACGGATTTTGGACCGAGTGGCAAAACATTACGCCGCTGGAAGGTTGGTGGACCGAATGGCAAAGCAATACGCCGCTGGACGGATTTTGGACCGAGTGGCAAAACAATACGCCGCTGGAAGGTTGGTGGACCGAATGGCAAACCAATACGCCGCTGGACGGATTTTGGACCGAATGGCAAAGCAATACGCCGCTGGAAGGTTGGTGGACCGAAAGGCAAAGCTATACGCCGCTTAAAGGTTGGTTGACCGAAAGGCAAACCAATACGCCGCTGGAAGGTTGGTGGACCGAGTGGCAAACCAATACGCCGCTGGAAGGTTGGTGGACCGAATGGCAAACCAATACGCCGCTGGACGGATTTTGGACCGAATGGCAATGCAATACGCCGCTGGAAGGTTGGTGGACCGAAAGGCAAAGCAATACGCCGCTGGAAGGTTGGTGGACCGAGTGGCAAAACAATACGCCGCTGGAAGGTTGGTGGACCGAATGGCAAAGCAATACGCCGCTGGACGGATTTTGGACCGAGTGGCAAAACATTACGCCGCTGGAAGGTTGGTGGACCGAATGGCAAAGCAATACGCCGCTGGACGGATTTTGGACCGAGTGGCAAAACAATACGCCGCTGGAAGGTTGGTGGACCGAATGGCAAACCAATACGCCGCTGGACGGATTTTGGACCGAGTGGCAAAGCAATACGCCGCTGGAAGGTTGGTGGACCGAATGGCAAAGCAATACGCCGCTGGAAGGTTGGTGGACCGAATGGCAAAGCAATACGCCGCTGGAAGGTTGGTGGACCGAATGGCAAAGCAATACGCCACTGGAAGGTTGGTGGACCGAGTGGCAAAACAATACGCCGCTGGAAGGTTGGTGGACCGAAAGGCAAAGCAATACGCCGCTGGACGGATTTTGGACCGAATGGCAATGCAACACGCCGCTGGAAGGTTGGTGGACCGAGTGGCAAAACAATACGCCCCTGGAAGGTGGGTGGACCGAAAGGCAAACCAATACGCCGCTGGACGGATTTTGGACCGAGTGGCAAAGCAATACGCCGCTGGAAGGTTGGTGGACCGAATGGCAAACCAATACGCCGCTGGACGGATTTTGGACCGAGTGGCAAAACAATACGCCGCTGGAAGGTTGGTGGACCGAAAGGCAAAGCAATACGCCGCTGGACGGATTTTGGACCGAGTGGCAAAGCAATACGCCGCTGGAAGGTTGGTGGACCGAAAGGCAAACCAATACGCCGCTGGACGGATTTTGGACCGAGTGGCAAAACAATACGCCGCTGGAAGGTTGGTGGACCGAATGGCAAACCAATACGCCGCTGGACGGATTGTGGACCGAAAGGCAAAGCTATACGCCGCTTAAAGGTTGGTTGACCGAAAGGCAAACCAATACGCCGCTGGAAGGTTGGTGGACCGAGTGGCAAACCAATACGCCGCTGGACGGATTTTGGACCGAATGGCAATGCAATACGCCGCTGGAAGGTTGGTGGACCGAAAGGCAAAGCAATACGCCGCTGGAAGGTTGGTGGACCGAAAGGCAAAGCTATACGCCGCTGGACGGATTTTGGACCGAGTGGCAAAACAATACGCCGCTGGAAGGTTGGTGGACCGAAAGGCAAAGCAATACGCCGCTGGACGGATTGTGGACCGAAAGGCAAAGCAATACGCCGCTGGAAGGTTGGTGGACCGAATGGCAAAACAATACGCCGCTGGACGGATTTTGGACCGAGTGGCAAAACAATACGCCGCTGGAAGGTTGGTGGACCGAATGGCAAAACAATACGCCGCTGGAAGGTTGGTGGACCGAATGGCAAAGCAATACGCCGCTGGAAGGTTGGTGGACCGAATGGCAAAACAATACGCCACTGGACGGATTTTGGACCGAGTGGCAAAACAATACGCCGTTGGAAGGTTGGTGGACCGAAAGGCAAAGCAATACGCCGCTGGACGGATTTTGGACCGAATGGCAAAGCAATACGCCGCTGGAAGGTTGGTGGACCGAAAGGCAAACCAATACGCCGCTGGAAGGTTGGTAGACCGAAAGGCAAAACAATACGCCGCTGGAAGGTTGGTGCACCGAAAGGCAAAGCAATACGTCGCTGGACGGATTTTGGACCGAGTGGCAAAACAATACGCCGCTGGAAGGTTGGTGGACCGAATGGCAAAGCAATACGCCGCTGGACGGATTGTGGACCGAAAGGCAAAGCAATACGCCGCTGGAAGGTTGGTGGACCGAATGGCAAACCAATACGCAGCTGGACGGATTTTGGACCGAATGGCAAAGCAATACGCCGCTGGAAGGTTGGTGGACCGAAAGGCAAACCAATACGCCGCTGGAAGGTTGGTAGACCGAAAGGCAACACAATACGCCGCTGGACGGATTTTGGACCGAGTGGCAAAACATTACGCCGCTGGAAGGTTGGTGGACCGAATGGCAAACCAAAACGCCGCTGGACGGATTTTGGACCGAGTGGCAAAGCAATACGCCGCTGGAAGGTTGGTGGACCGAGTGGCAAAACAATACGCCCCTGGAAGGTGGGTGGACCGAAAGGCAAAGCAATACGCCGCTGGAAGGTTGGTGGACCGAATGGCAAACCAATACGCCGCTGGACGGATTTTGGACCGAGTGGCAAAGCAATACGCCGCTGGAAGGTTGGTGGACCGAGTGGCAAAACAATACGCCCCTGGAAGGTGGGTGGACCGAAAGGCAAAACAATACGCCGCTGGACGGATTTTGGACCGAGTGGCAAAGCAATACGCCGCTGGAAGGTTGGTGGACCGAATGGCAAAGCTATACGCCGCTGGACGGATTTTGGACCGAGTGGCAAAACAATACGCCGCTGGAAGGTTGGTGGACCGAATGGCAAACCAATACGCCGCTGGACGGATTTTGGACCGAGTGGCAAAACAATACGCCGCTGGAAGGTTGGTGGACCGAAAGGCAAAGCAATACGCCGCTGGACGGATTTTGGACCGAGTGGCAAAACAATACGCCCCTGGAAGGTTGGTGGACCGAATGGCAATGCAATACGCCACTGGAAGGTTGGTGGACCGAAAGGCAAAGCTATACGCCGCTGGAAGGTTGGTGCACCGAATGGCAAAGCAATACGCCGCTGGACGGATTTTGGACCGAGTGGCAAAGCAATACGCCGCTGGAAGGTTGGTGGACCGAATGGCAAACCAATACGCCGCTGGACGGATTTTGGACCGAATGGCAAAGCTATACGCCGCTGGAAGGTTGGTGGACCGAATGGCAAAACAATACGCCGCTGGAAGGTTGGTGGACCGAGTGATAAAACAATACGCCGCTGGAAGGTTGGTGGACCGAAAGGCAAACCAATACGCCGCTGGACGGATTTTGGACCGAGTGGCAAAACAATACGCCGCTGGAAGGTTGGTGGACCGAATGGCAAAGCAATACGCCACTGGAAGGTTGGTGGACCGAAAGGCAAAGCTATACGCCGCTGGAAGGTTGGTGGACCGAATGGCAAAACAATACGCCGCTGGAAGGTTGGTGGACCGAGTGATAAAACAATACGCCGCTGGAAGGTTGGTGGACCGAAAGGCAAACCAATACGCCGCTGGACGGATTTTGGACCGAGTGGCAAAACAATACGCCGCTGGAAGGTTGGTGGACCGAATGGCAAAGCAATACGCCGCTGGACGGATTGTGGACCGAAAGGCAAAGCTATACGCCGCTGGAAGGTTGGTGGACCGAATGGCAAAGCAATACGCCGCTGGACGGATTTTGGACCGAGTGGCAAAGCAATACGCCGCTGGAAGGTTGGTGGACCGAATGGCAAAGCAATACGCCGCTGGACGGATTTTGGACCGAATGGCAAAGCATTACGCCGCTGGAAGGTTGGTGGACCGAATGGCAAAGCAATACGCCGCTGGACGGATTGTGGACCGAAAGGCAAAGCTATACGCCGCTTAAAGGTTGGTGGACCGAAAGGCAAACCAATACGCCGCTGGAAGGTTGGTGGACCGAGTGGCAAAACAATACGCCGCTGGAAGGTTGGTGGACCGAATGGCAAACCAATACGCCGCTGGACGGATTTTGGACCGAATGGCAAAGCAATACGCCGCTGGAAGGTTGGTGGACCGAAAGGCAAAGCAATACGCCGCTGGAAGGTTGGTAGACCGAAAGGCAAAACAATACGCCGCTGGACGGATTTTGGACCGAGTGGCAAAACAATACGCCACTGGAAGGTTGGTGGACCGAGTGGCAAAACAATACGCCGCTGGAAGGTTGGTGGACCGAAAGGCAAAACAATACGCCGCTGGACGGATTTTGGACCAAATGGCAAAGCATTACGCCGCTGGAAGGTTGGTGGACCGAGTGGCAAAACAATACGCCGCTGGAAGGTTGGTGGACCGAATGGCAAACCAATACGCCGCTGGACGGATTTTGGACCGAGTGGCAAAGCAATACGCCGTTGGAAGGTTGGTGGACCGAGTGGCAAAACAATACGCCGCTGGAAGGTTGGTGGACCGAATGGCAAAGCAATACGCCGCTGGACGGATTTTGGACCGAGTGGCAAAACATTACGCCGCTGGAAGGTTGGTGGACCGAATGGCAAAGTAATACGCCGCTGGACGGATTTTGGACCGAGTGGCAAAACAATACGCCGCTGGAAGGTTGGTGGACCGAATGGCAAACCAATACGCCGCTGGATGGATTTTGGACCGAGTGGCAAAACAATACGCCGCTGGAAGGTTGGTGGACCGAATGGCAAACCAATACGCCGCTGGACGGATTTTGGACCGAATGGCAAAGCAATACGCCGCTGGAAGGTTGGTGGAACGAAAGGCAAAGCAATACGCCGCTGGAAGGTTGGTAGACCGAAAGGCAAAACAATACGCCGCTGGACGGATTTTGGACCGAGTGGCAAAACAATACGCCGCTGGAAGGTTGGTGGACCGAATGGCAAACCAATACGCCGCTGGACGGATTTTGGACCGAGTGGCAAAGCAATACGCCGCTGGAAGGTTGGTGGTCCGAGTGGCAAAACAATACGCCGCTGGAAGGTTGTTGGACCGAATGGCAAAGCAATACGCCGCTGGAAGGTTGGTGGACCGAATGGCAAAGCAATACGCCACTGGAAGGTTGGTGGACCGAGTGGCAAAACAATACGCCGCTGGAAGGTTGGTGGACCGAAAGGCAAAACAATACGCCGCTGGACGGATTTTGGACCGAATGGCAAAGCATTACGCCGCTGGAAGGTTGGTGGACCGAGTGGCAAAACAATACGCCGCTGGAAGGTTGGTGGACCGAATGACAAACCAATACGCCGCTGGACGGATTTTGGACCTAGTGGCAAAGCAATACGCCGCTGGAAGGTTGGTGGACCGAGTGGCAAAGCAATACGCCGCTGGACGGATTTTGGACCGAGTGGCAAAGCAATACGCCGCTGGGAGGTTGGTGGACCGAAAGGCAAACCAATACGCCGCTGGACGGATTTTGGACCGAGTGGCAAAACAATACGCCGCTGGAAGGTTGGTAGACCGAAAGGCAACACAATACGCCGCTGGACGGATTTTGGACCGAGTGGCAAAACATTACGCCGCTGGAAGGTTGGTGGACCGAATGGCAAAGCAATACGCCGCTGGAAGGTTGGTGGACCGAAAGGCAAAGCAATACGCCGCTGGAAGGTTGGTAGACCGAAAGGCAAAACAATACGCCGCTGGACGGATTTTGGACCGAGTGGCAAAACAATACGCCACTGGAAGGTTGGTGGACCGAGTGGCAAAACAATACGCCGCTGGAAGGTTGGTGGACCGAAAGGCAAAACAATACGCCGCTGGACGGATTTTGGACCGAATGGCAAAGCATTACGCCGCTGGAAGGTTGGTGGACCGAGTGGCAAAACAATACGCCGCTGGAAGGTTGGTGGACCGAATGGCAAAACAATACGCCGCTGGACGGATTTTGGACCGAGTGGCAAAACATTACGCCGCTGGAAGGTTGGTGGACCGAATGGCAAACCAATACGCCGCTGGACGGATTTTGGACCGAGTGGCAAAGCAATACGCCGCTGGAAGGTTGGTGGACCGAATGGCAAACCAATACGCCGCTGGACGGATTTTGGACCGAGTGGCAAAGCAATACGCCGCTGGAAGGTTGGTGGACCGAGTGGCAAAACAATACGCCGCTGGAAGGTTGGTGGACCGAATGGCAAAGCAATACGCCGCTGGAAGGTTGGTGGACCGAATGGCAAAGCAATACGCCGCTGGAAGGTTGGTGGACCGAATGGCAAAGCAATACGCCACTGGAAGGTTGGTGGACCGAGTGGCAAAACAATACGCCGCTGGAAGGTTGGTGGACCGAGTGGCAAAACAATACGCCGCTGGAAGGTTGGTGGACCAAAAGGCAAACCAATACGCCGCTGGAAGGTTGGTAGACCGAAAGGCAAAACAATACGCCGCTGGACGGATTTTGGACCGAGTGGCAAAACATTACGCCGCTGGAAGGTTGGTGGACCGAATGGCAAACCAATACGCCGCTGGACGGATTTTGGACCGAGTGGCAAAGCAATACGCCGCTGGAAGGTTGGTGGACCGAGTGGCAAAACAATACGCCCCTGGAAGGTGGGTGGACCGAAAGGCAAACCTATACGCCGCTGGACGGATTTTGGACCGAGTGGCAAAGCAATACGCCGCTGGAAGGTTGGTGGACCGAATGGCAAACCAATACGCCGCTGGACGGATTTTGGACCGAGTGGCAAAACAATACGCCGCTGGAAGGTTGGTGGACCGAGTGGCAAAACAATACGCCGCTGGAAGGTTGGTGGACCGAAAGGCAAAGCAATACGCCGCTGGACGGATTTTGGACCGAATGGCAATGCAATACGCGGCTGGAAGGTTGGTGGACCAAAAGGCAAACCAATACGCCGCTGGAAGGTTGGTAGACCGAAAGGCAAAGCAATACGCCGCTGGACGGATTTTGGACCGAATGGCAATGCAATACGCCGCTGGAAGGTTGGTGGACCGAAAGGCAAAGCAATACGCCGCTGGACGGATTTTGGACCGAGTGGCAAAACAATACGCCGCTGGAAGGTTGGTGGACCGAATGGCAAAGCAATACGCCGCTGGACGGATTGTGGACCGAAAGGCAAAGCAATACGCCGCTGGAAGGTTGGTGGTCCGAATGGCAAAGCAATACGCCGCTGGACGGATTTTGGACCGAGTGGCAAAGCAATACGAAGCTGGAAGGTTGGTAGACCGAAAGGCAAACCAATACGCCGCTGGAAGGTTGGTGGACCGAATGGCAAAGCAATACGCCGCTGGACGGATTGTGGACCGAAAGGCAAAGCTATACGCCGCTTAAAGGTTGGTGGACCGAAAGGCAAACCAATACGCCGCTGGAAGGTTGGTGGACCGAATGGCAAAGCAATACGCCGCTGGAAGGTTGGTAGACCGAAAGGCAAAACAATACGCCGCTGGACGGATTTTGGACCGAGTGGCAAAACATTACGCCGCTGGAAGGTTGGTGGACCGAATGGCAAACCAATACGCCGCTGGACGGATTTTGGACCGAGTGGCAAAGCAATACGCCGCTGGAAGGTTGGTGGACCGAGTGGCAAAACAATACGCCGCTGGAAGGTTGGTGGACCGAATGGCAAAGCAATACGCCGCTGGAAGGTTGGTGGACCGAATGGCAAAGCAATACGCCGCTGGAAGGTTGGTGGACCGAATGGCAAAGCAATACGCCACTGGAAGGTTGGTGGACCGAGTGGCAAAACAATACGCCGCTGGAAGGTTGGTGGACCGAGTGGCAAAACAATACGCCGCTGGAAGGTTGGTGGACCAAAAGGCAAACCAATACGCCGCTGGAAGGTTGGTAGACCGAAAGGCAAAACAATACGCCGCTGGACGGATTTTGGACCGAGTGGCAAAACATTACGCCGCTGGAAGGTTGGTGGACCGAATGGCAAACCAATACGCCGCTGGACGGATTTTGGACCGAGTGGCAAAGCAATACGCCGCTGGAAGGTTGGTGGACCGAGTGGCAAAACAATACGCCCCTGGAAGGTGGGTGGACCGAAAGGCAAACCTATACGCCGCTGGACGGATTTTGGACCGAGTGGCAAAGCAATACGCCGCTGGAAGGTTGGTGGACCGAATGGCAAACCAATACGCCGCTGGACGGATTTTGGACCGAGTGGCAAAACAATACGCCGCTGGAAGGTTGGTGGACCGAGTGGCAAAACAATACGCCGCTGGAAGGTTGGTGGACCGAAAGGCAAAGCAATACGCCGCTGGACGGATTTTGGACCGAATGGCAATGCAATACGCGGCTGGAAGTTTGGTGGACCAAAAGGCAAACCAATACGCCGCTGGAAGGTTGGTAGACCGAAAGGCAAAGCAATACGCCGCTGGACGGATTTTGGACCGAATGGCAATGCAATACGCCGCTGGAAGGTTGGTGGACCGAAAGGCAAAGCAATACGCCGCTGGACGGATTTTGGACCGAGTGGCAAAACAATACGCCGCTGGAAGGTTGGTGGACCGAATGGCAAAGCAATACGCCGCTGGACGGATTGTGGACCGAATGGCAAAGCAATACGCCGCTGGAAGGTTGGTGGTCCGAATGGCAAAGCAATACGCCGCTGGACGGATTTTGGACCGAGTGGCAAAGCAATACGCCGCTGGAAGGTTGGTAGACCGAAAGGCAAACCAATACGCCGCTGGAAGGTTGGTGGACCGAATGGCAAAGCAATACGCCGCTGGACGGATTGTGGACCGAAAGGCAAAGCTATACGCCGCTTAAAGGTTGGTGGACCGAAAGGCAAACCAATACGCCGCTGGAAGGTTGGTGGACCGAGTGGCAAAACAATACGCCGCTGGAAGGTTGGTGGACCGAATGGCAAACCAATACGCCGCTGGACGGATTTTGGACCGAATGGCAAAGCAATACGCCGCTGGAAGGTTGGTGGACCGAAAGGCAAAACAATACGCCGCTGGACGGATTTTGGACCGAATGGCAAAGCATTACGCCGCTGGAAGGTTGGTGGACCGAGTGGCAAAACAATACGCCGCTGGAAGGTTGGTGGACCGAATGGCAAAACAATACGCCGCTGGACGCATTTTGGACCGAGTGGCAAAACAATACGCCACTGGAAGGTTGGTGGACCGAGTGGCAAAACAATACGCCGCTGGAAGGTTGGTGGACCGAAAGGCAAAACAATACGCCGCTGGACGGATTTTGGACCGAATGGCAAAGCATTACGCCGCTGGAAGGTTGGTGGACCGAGTGGCAAAACAATACGCCGCTGGAAGGTTGGTGGACCGAATGGCAAAACAATACGCCGCTGGACGGATTTTGGACCGAGTGGCAAATCAATACGCCGCTGGAAGGTTGGTGGACCGAATGGCAAACCAATACGCCGCTGGAAGGTTGGTGGACCGAGTGGCAAAACAATACGCCCCTGGAAGGTGGGTGGACCGAATGGCAAAGCAATACGCCGCTGGACGGATTTTGGACCGAATGGCAAAACAATACGCCGCTGGACGGATTTTGGACCGAGTGGCAAATCAATACGCCGCTGGAAGGTTGGTGGACCGAATGGCAAACCAATACGCCGCTGGAAGGTTGGTGGACCGAGTGGCAAAACAATACGCCCCTGGAAGGTGGGTGGACCGAATGGCAAAGCAATACGCCGCTGGAAGGTTGGTGGACCGAATGGCAATGCAATACGCCCCTGGAAGGTGGGTGGACCGAATGGCAAAGCAATACGCCGCTGGAAGGTTGGTGGACCGAATGGCAATGCAATACGCCACTGGAAGGTTGGTGGACCGAGTGGCAAAACAATACGCCGCTGGAAGGTTGGTAGACCGAAAGGCAAACCAATACGCCGCTGGAAGGTTGGTGGACCGAATGGCAAAGCAATACGCCGCTGGACGGATTGTGGACCGAAAGGCAAAGCTATACGCCGCTTAAAGGTTGGTGGACCGAAAGGCAAACCAATACGCCACTGGAAGGTTGGTGGACCGAGTGGCAAAACAATACGCCGCTGGAAGGTTGGTGGACCGAATGGCAAACCAATACGCCGCTGGACGGATTTTGGACCGAATGGCAAAGCAATACGCCGCTGGAAGGTTGGTGGACCGAAAGGTAAAACAATACGCCGCTGGACGGATTTTGGACCGAGTGGCAAAACAATACGCCACTGGAAGGTTGGTGGACCGAGTGGCAAAACAATACGCGGCTGGAAGGTTGGTGGACCGAAAGGCAAAACAATACGCCGCTGGACGGATTTTGGACCGAATGGCAAAGCATTACGCCGCTGGAAGGTTGGTGGACCGAGTGGCAAAACAATACGCCGCTGGAAGGTTGGTGGACCGAATGGCAAACCAATACGCCGCTGGACGGATTTTGGACCGAGTGGCAAAGCAATACGTCGTTGGAAGGTTGGTGGACCGAAAGGCAAAGCAATACGCCGCTGGAAGGTTGGTAGACCGAAAGGCAAACCAATACGCCGCTGGAAGGTTGGTGGACCGAGTGGCAAAACAATACGCCGCTGGAAGGTTGGTGGACCGAATGGCAAAGCAATACGCCGCTGGACGGATTTTGGACCGAGTGGCAAAACATTACGCCGCTGGAAGGTTGGTGGACCGAATGGCAAAGCAATACGCCGCTGGACGGATTTTGGACCGAGTGGCAAAACAATACGCCGCTGGAAGGTTGGTGGACCGAATGGCAAACCAATACGCCGCTGGACGGATTTTGGACCGAATGGCAAAGCAATACGCCGCTGGAAGGTTGGTGGACCGAAAGGCAAAGCAATACGCCGCTGGAAGGTTGGTAGACCGAAAGGCAAAACAATACGCCGCTGGACGGATTTTGGACCGAGTGGCAAAACAATACGCCACTGGAAGGTTGGTGGACCGAGTGGCAAAACAATACGCCGCTGGAAGGTTGGTGGACCGAAAGGCAAAACAATACGCCGCTGGACGGATTTTGGACCGAATGGCAAAGCATTACGCCGCTGGAAGGTTGGTGGACCGAGTGGCAAAACAATACGCCGCTGGAAGGTTGGTGGACCGAATGGCAAACCAATACGCCGCTGGACGGATTTTGGACCGAGTGGCAAATCAATACGCCGCTGGAAGGTTGGTGGACCGAATGGCAAACCAATACGCCGCTGGAAGGTTGGTGGACCGAGTGGCAAAACAATACGCCCCTGGAAGGTGGGTGGACCGAATGGCAAAGCAATACGCCGCTGGAAGGTTGGTGGACCGAATGGCAATGCAATACGCCACTGGAAGGTTGGTGGACCGAGTGGCAAAACAATACGCCGCTGGAAGGTTGGTGGACCGAATGGCAAAGCAATACGCCACTGGAAGGTTGGTGGACCGAGTGGCAAAACAATACGCCGCTGGAAGGTTGGTAGACCGAAAGGCAAACCAATACGCCGCTGGAAGGTTGGTGGACCGAATGGCAAAGCAATACGCCGCTGGACGGATTGTGGACCGAGTGGCAAAACATTACGCCGCTGGAAGGTTGGTGGACCGAATGGCAAAGCAATACGCCGCTGGAAGGTTGGTAGACCGAAAGGCAAACCAATACGCCGCTGGAAGGTTGGTGGACCGAGTGGCAAAACAATACGCCGCTGGAAGGTTGGTGGACCGAATGGCAAAGCAATACGCCGCTGGACGGATTTTGGACCGAGTGGCAAAACATTACGCCGCTGGAAGGTTGGTGGACCGAATGGCAAAGCAATACGCCGCTGGACGGATTTTGGACCGAGTGGCAAAACAATACGCCGCTGGAAGGTTGGTGGACCGAATGGCAAACCAATACGCCGCTGGACGGATTTTGGACCGAATGGCAAAGCAATACGCCGCTGGAAGGTTGGTGGACCGAAAGGCAAAGCTATACGCCGCTTAAAGGTTGGTTGACCGAAAGGCAAACCAATACGCCGCTGGAAGGTTGGTGGACCGAGTGGCAAACCAATACGCCGCTGGAAGGTTGGTGGACCGAATGGCAAACCAATACGCCGCTGGACGGATTTTGGACCGAATGGCAATGCAATACGCCGCTGGAAGGTTGGTGGACCGAAAGGCAAAGCAATACGCCGCTGGAAGGTTGGTGGACCGAGTGGCAAAACAATACGCCGCTGGAAGGTTGGTGGACCGAATGGCAAAGCAATACGCCGCTGGACGGATTTTGGACCGAGTGGCAAAACATTACGCCGCTGGAAGGTTGGTGGACCGAATGGCAAAGCAATACGCCGCTGGACGGATTTTGGACCGAGTAGCAAAACAATACGCCGCTGGAAGGTTGGTGGACCGAATGGCAAACCAATACGCCGCTGGACGGATTTTGGACCGAGTGGCAAAGCAATACGCCGCTGGAAGGTTGGTGGACCGAGTGGCAAAACAATACGCCGCTGGAAGGTTGGTGGACCGAATGGCAAAGCAATACGCAGCTGGGAGGTTGGTGGACCGAATGGCAAAGCAATACACCGCTGGAAGGTTGGTGGACCGAATGGCAAAGCAATACGCCACTGGAAGGTTGGTGGACCGAGTGGCAAAACAATACGCCGCTGGAAGGTTGGTGGACCGAAAGGCAAAGCAATACGCCGCTGGACGGATTTTGGACCGAATGGCAATGCAATACGCCGCTGGAAGGTTGGTGGACCGAGTGGCAAAACAATACGCCCCTGGAAGGTGGGTGGACCGAAAGGCAAACCAATACGCCGCTGGACGGATTTTGGACAGAGTGGCAAAGCAATACGCCGCTGGAAGGTTGGTGGACCGAATGGCAAACCAATACGCCGCTGGACGGATTTTGGACCGAGTGGCAAAACAATACGCCGCTGGAAGGTTGGTGGACCGAAAGGCAAAGCAATACGCCGCTGGACGGATTTTGGACCGAGTGGCAAAGCAATACGCCGCTGGAAGGTTGGTGGACCGAAAGGCAAACCAATACGCCGCTGGACGGATTTTGGACCGAGTGGCAAAACAATACGCCGCTGGAAGGTTGGTGGACCGAATGGCAAACCAATACGCCGCTGGACGGATTGTGGACCGAAAGGCAAAGCTATACGCCGCTTAAAGGTTGGTTGACCGAAAGGCAAACCAATACGCCGCTGGAAGGTTGGTGGACCGAGTGGCAAACCTATACGCCGCTGGAAGGTTGGTGGACCGAATGGCAAACCAATACGCCGCTGGACGGATTTTGGACCGAATGGCAATGCAATACGCCGCTGGAAGGTTGGTGGACCGAAAGGCAAAGCAATACGCCGCTGGAAGGTTGGTGGACCGTATGGCAAAGCAGTACGCCGCTGGACGGATTTTGGACCGAGTGGCAAAACAATACGCCGCTGGAAGGTTGGTGGACCGAAAGGCAAAGCTATACGCCGCTGGACGGATTTTGGACCGAGTGGCAAAACAATACGCCGCTGGAAGGTTGGTGGACCGAAAGGCAAAGCAATACGCCGCTGGACGGATTGTGGACCGAAAGGCAAAGCAATACGCCGCTGGAAGGTTGGTGGACCGAATGGCAAAACAATACGCCGCTGGACGGATTTTGGACCGAGTGGCAAAACAATACGCCGCTGGAAGGTTGGTGGACCGAATGGCAAAACAATACGCCGCTGGAAGGTTGGTGGACCGAATGGCAAAGCAATACGCCGCTGGAAGGTTGGTGGACCGAATGGCAAAACAATACGCCGCTGGACGGATTTTGGACCGAGTGGCAAAACAATACGCCGTTGGAAGGTTGCTGGACCGAAAGGCAAAGCAATACGCCGCTGGACGGATTTTGGACCGAATGGCAAAGCAATACGCCGCTGGAAGGTTGGTGGACCGAAAGGCAAACCAATACGCCGCTGGAAGGTTGGTAGACCGAAAGGCAAAACAATACGCCGCTGGAAGGTTGGTGCACCGAAAGGCAAAGCAATACGCCGCTGGACGGATTTTGGACCGAGTGGCAAAACAATACGCCGCTGGAAGGTTGGTGGACCGAATGGCAAAGCAATACGCCGCTGGACGGATTGTGGACCGAAAGGCAAAGCAATACGCCGCTGGAAGGTTGGTGGACCGAATGGCAAACCAATACGCCGCTGGACGGATTTTGGACCGAATGGCAAAGCAATACGCCGCTGGAAGGTTGGTGGACCGAAAGGCAAACCAATACGCCGCTGGAAGGTTGGTAGACCGAAAGGCAACACAATACGCCGCTGGACGGATTTTGGACCGAGTGGCAAAACATTACGCCGCTGGAAGGTTGGTGGACCGAATGGCAAACCAAAACGCCGCTGGACGGATTTTGGACCGAGTGGCAAAGCAATACGCCGCTGGAAGGTTGGTGGACCGAGTGGCAAAACAATACGCCCCTGGAAGGTGGGTGGACCGAAAGGCAAACCAATACGCCGCTGGACGGATTGTGGACCGAATGGCAAAGCAATACGCCGCTGGAAGGTTGGTGGTCCGAATGGCAAAGCAATACGCCGCTGGACGGATTTTGGACCGAGTGGCAAAGCAATACGCCGCTGGAAGGTTGGTAGACCGAAAGGCAAACCAATACGCCGCTGGAAGGTTGGTGGACCGAATGGCAAAGCAATACGCCGCTGGACGGATTGTGGACCGAAAGGCAAAGCTATACGCCGCTTAAAGGTTGGTGGACCGAAAGGCAAACCAATACGCCGCTGGAAGGTTGGTGGACCGAGTGGCAAAACAATACGCCGCTGGAAGGTTGGTGGACCGAATGGCAAACCAATACGCCGCTGGACGGATTTTGGACCGAATGGCAAAGCAATACGCCGCTGGAAGGTTGGTGGACCGAAAGGCAAAACAATACGCCGCTGGACGGATTTTGGACCGAATGGCAAAGCATTACGCCGCTGGAAGGTTGGTGGACCGAGTGGCAAAACAATACGCCGCTGGAAGGTTGGTGGACCGAATGGCAAAACAATACGCCGCTGGACGGATTTTGGACCGAGTGGCAAAACAATACGCCACTGGAAGGTTGGTGGACCGAGTGGCAAAACAATACGCCGCTGGAAGGTTGGTGGACCGAAAGGCAAAACAATACGCCGCTGGACGGATTTTGGACCGAATGGCAAAGCATTACGCCGCTGGAAGGTTGGTGGACCGAGTGGCAAAACAATACGCCGCTGGAAGGTTGGTGGACCGAATGGCAAAACAATACGCCGCTGGACGGATTTTGGACCGAGTGGCAAATCAATACGCCGCTGGAAGGTTGGTGGACCGAATGGCAAACCAATACGCCGCTGGAAGGTTGGTGGACCGAGTGGCAAAACAATACGCCCCTGGAAGGTGGGTGGACCGAATGGCAAAGCAATACGCCGCTGGACGGATTTTGGACCGAATGGCAAAACAATACGCCGCTGGACGGATTTTGGACCGAGTGGCAAATCAATACGCCGCTGGAAGGTTGGTGGACCGAATGGCAAACCAATACGCCGCTGGAAGGTTGGTGGACCGAGTGGCAAAACAATACGCCCCTGGAAGGTGGGTGGACCGAATGGCAAAGCAATACGCCGCTGGAAGGTTGGTGGACCGAATGGCAATGCAATACGCCCCTGGAAGGTGGGTGGACCGAATGGCAAAGCAATACGCCGCTGGAAGGTTGGTGGACCGAATGGCAATGCAATACGCCACTGGAAGGTTGGTGGACCGAGTGGCAAAACAATACGCCGCTGGAAGGTTGGTAGACCGAAAGGCAAACCAATACGCCGCTGGAAGGTTGGTGGACCGAATGGCAAAGCAATACGCCGCTGGACGGATTGTGGACCGAAAGGCAAAGCTATACGCCGCTTAAAGGTTGGTGGACCGAAAGGCAAACCAATACGCCACTGGAAGGTTGGTGGACCGAGTGGCAAAACAATACGCCGCTGGAAGGTTGGTGGACCGAATGGCAAACCAATACGCCGCTGGACGGATTTTGGACCGAATGGCAAAGCAATACGCCGCTGGAAGGTTGGTGGACCGAAAGGTAAAACAATACGCCGCTGGACGGATTTTGGACCGAGTGGCAAAACAATACGCCACTGGAAGGTTGGTGGACCGAGTGGCAAAACAATACGCGGCTGGAAGGTTGGTGGACCGAAAGGCAAAACAATACGCCGCTGGACGGATTTTGGACCGAAAGGCAAAGCATTACGCCGCTGGAAGGTTGGTGGACCGAGTGGCAAAACAATACGCCGCTGGAAGGTTGGTGGACCGAATGGCAAACCAATACGCCGCTGGACGGATTTTGGACCGAGTGGCAAAGCAATACGTCGTTGGAAGGTTGGTGGACCGAAAGGCAAAGCAATACGCCGCTGGAAGGTTGGTAGACCGAAAGGCAAACCAATACGCCGCTGGAAGGTTGGTGGACCGAGTGGCAAAACAATACGCCGCTGGAAGGTTGGTGGACCGAATGGCAAAGCAATACGCCGCTGGACGGATTTTGGACCGAGTGGCAAAACATTACGCCGCTGGAAGGTTGGTGGACCGAATGGCAAAGCAATACGCCGCTGGACGGATTTTGGACCGAGTGGCAAAACAATACGCCGCTGGAAGGTTGGTGGACCGAATGGCAAACCAATACGCCGCTGGACGGATTTTGGACCGAATGGCAAAGCAATACGCCGCTGGAAGGTTGGTGGACCGAAAGGCAAAGCAATACGCCGCTGGAAGGTTGGTAGACCGAAAGGCAAAACAATACGCCGCTGGACGGATTTTGGACCGAGTGGCAAAACAATACGCCACTGGAAGGTTGGTGGACCGAGTGGCAAAACAATACGCCGCTGGAAGGTTGGTGGACCGAAAGGCAAAACAATACGCCGCTGGACGGATTTTGGACCGAATGGCAAAGCATTACGCCGCTGGAAGGTTGGTGGACCGAGTGGCAAAACAATACGCCGCTGGAAGGTTGGTGGACCGAATGGCAAACCAATACGCCGCTGGACGGATTTTGGACCGAGTGGCAAATCAATACGCCGCTGGAAGGTTGGTGGACCGAATGGCAAACCAATACGCCGCTGGAAGGTTGGTGGACCGAGTGGCAAAACAATACGCCCCTGGAAGGTGGGTGGACCGAATGGCAAAGCAATACGCCGCTGGAAGGTTGGTGGACCGAGTGGCAAAACAATACGCCGCTGGAAGGTTGGTGGACCGAATGGCAAAGCAATACGCCACTGGAAGGTTGGTGGACCGAGTGGCAAAACAATACGCCGCTGGAAGGTTGGTAGACCGAAAGGCAAACCAATACGCCGCTGGAAGGTTGGTGGACCGAATGGCAAAGCAATACGCCGCTGGACGGATTGTGGACCGAGTGGCAAAACATTACGCCGCTGGAAGGTTGGTGGACCGAATGGCAAAGCAATACGCCGCTGGAAGGTTGGTAGACCGAAAGGCAAACCAATACGCCGCTGGAAGGTTGGTGGACCGAGTGGCAAAACAATACGCCGCTGGAAGGTTGGTGGACCGAATGGCAAAGCAATACGCCGCTGGACGGATTTTGGACCGAGTGGCAAAACATTACGCCGCTGGAAGGTTGGTGGACCGAATGGCAAAGCAATACGCCGCTGGACGGATTTTGGACCGAGTGGCAAAACAATACGCCGCTGGAAGGTTGGTGGACCGAATGGCAAACCAATACGCCGCTGGACGGATTTTGGACCGAATGGCAAAGCAATACGCCGCTGGAAGGTTGGTGGACCGAAAGGCAAAGCTATACGCCGCTTAAAGGTTGGTTGACCGAAAGGCAAACCAATACGCCGCTGGAAGGTTGGTGGACCGAGTGGCAAACCAATACGCCGCTGGAAGGTTGGTGGACCGAATGGCAAACCAATACGCCGCTGGACGGATTTTGGACCGAATGGCAATGCAATACGCCGCTGGAAGGTTGGTGGACCGAAAGGCAAAGCAATACGCCGCTGGAAGGTTGGTGGACCGAGTGGCAAAACAATACGCCGCTGGAAGGTTGGTGGACCGAATGGCAAAGCAATACGCCGCTGGACGGATTTTGGACCGAGTGGCAAAACATTACGCCGCTGGAAGGTTGGTGGACCGAATGGCAAAGCAATACGCCGCTGGACGGATTTTGGACCGAGTAGCAAAACAATACGCCGCTGGAAGGTTGGTGGACCGAATGGCAAACCAATACGCCGCTGGACGGATTTTGGACCGAGTGGCAAAGCAATACGCCGCTGGAAGGTTGGTGGACCGAGTGGCAAAACAATACGCCGCTGGAAGGTTGGTGGACCGAATGGCAAAGCAATACGCAGCTGGGAGGTTGGTGGACCGAATGGCAAAGCAATACACCGCTGGAAGGTTGGTGGACCGAATGGCAAAGCAATACGCCACTGGAAGGTTGGTGGACCGAGTGGCAAAACAATACGCCGCTGGAAGGTTGGTGGACCGAAAGGCAAAGCAATACGCCGCTGGACGGATTTTGGACCGAATGGCAATGCAATACGCCGCTGGAAGGTTGGTGGACCGAGTGGCAAAACAATACGCCCCTGGAAGGTGGGTGGACCGAAAGGCAAACCAATACGCCGCTGGACGGATTTTGGACAGAGTGGCAAAGCAATACGCCGCTGGAAGGTTGGTGGACCGAATGGCAAACCAATACGCCGCTGGACGGATTTTGGACCGAGTGGCAAAACAATACGCCGCTGGAAGGTTGGTGGACCGAAAGGCAAAGCAATACGCCGCTGGACGGATTTTGGACCGAGTGGCAAAGCAATACGCCGCTGGAAGGTTGGTGGACCGAAAGGCAAACCAATACGCCGCTGGACGGATTTTGGACCGAGTGGCAAAACAATACGCCGCTGGAAGGTTGGTGGACCGAATGGCAAACCAATACGCCGCTGGACGGATTGTGGACCGAAAGGCAAAGCTATACGCCGCTTAAAGGTTGGTTGACCGAAAGGCAAACCAATACGCCGCTGGAAGGTTGGTGGACCGAGTGGCAAACCTATACGCCGCTGGAAGGTTGGTGGACCGAATGGCAAACCAATACGCCGCTGGACGGATTTTGGACCGAATGGCAATGCAATACGCCGCTGGAAGGTTGGTGGACCGAAAGGCAAAGCAATACGCCGCTGGAAGGTTGGTGGACCGTATGGCAAAGCAGTACGCCGCTGGACGGATTTTGGACCGAGTGGCAAAACAATACGCCGCTGGAAGGTTGGTGGACCGAAAGGCAAAGCTATACGCCGCTGGACGGATTTTGGACCGAGTGGCAAAACAATACGCCGCTGGAAGGTTGGTGGACCGAAAGGCAAAGCAATACGCCGCTGGACGGATTGTGGACCGAAAGGCAAAGCAATACGCCGCTGGAAGGTTGGTGGACCGAATGGCAAAACAATACGCCGCTGGACGGATTTTGGACCGAGTGGCAAAACAATACGCCGCTGGAAGGTTGGTGGACCGAATGGCAAAACAATACGCCGCTGGAAGGTTGGTGGACCGAATGGCAAAGCAATACGCCGCTGGAAGGTTGGTGGACCGAATGGCAAAACAATACGCCGCTGGACGGATTTTGGACCGAGTGGCAAAACAATACGCCGTTGGAAGGTTGGTGGACCGAAAGGCAAAGCAATACGCCGCTGGACGGATTTTGGACCGAATGGCAAAGCAATACGCCGCTGGAAGGTTGGTGGACCGAAAGGCAAACCAATACGCCGCTGGAAGGTTGGTAGACCGAAAGGCAAAACAATACGCCGCTGGAAGGTTGGTGCACCGAAAGGCAAAGCAATACGCCGCTGGACGGATTTTGGACCGAGTGGCAAAACAATACGCCGCTGGAAGGTTGGTGGACCGAATGGCAAAGCAATACGCCGCTGGACGGATTGTGGACCGAAAGGCAAAGCAATACGCCGCTGGAAGGTTGGTGGACCGAATGGCAAACCAATACGCCGCTGGACGGATTTTGGACCGAATGGCAAAGCAATACGCCGCTGGAAGGTTGGTGGACCGAAAGGCAAACCAATACGCCGCTGGAAGGTTGGTAGACCGAAAGGCAACACAATACGCCGCTGGACGGATTTTGGACCGAGTGGCAAAACATTACGCCGCTGGAAGGTTGGTGGACCGAATGGCAAACCAAAACGCCGCTGGACGGATTTTGGACCGAGTGGCAAAGCAATACGCCGCTGGAAGGTTGGTGGACCGAGTGGCAAAACAATACGCCCCTGGAAGGTGGGTGGACCGAAAGGCAAACCAATACGCCGCTGGACGGATTTTGGGCCGAGTGGCAAAGCAATACGCCGCTGGAAGGTTGGTGGACCGAATGGCAAAGCTATACGCCGCTGGACGGATTTTGGACCGAGTGGCAAAACAATACGCCGCTGGAAGGTTGGTGGACCGAATGGCAAAGCAATACGCCGCTGGACGGATTGTGGACCGAAAGGCAAAGCAATACGCCGCTGGAAGGTTGGTGGACCGAATGGCAAACCAATACGCCGCTGGACGGATTTTGGACCGAGTGGCAAAGCAATACGCCGCTGGAAGGTTGGTGGACCGAGTGGCAAAACAATACGCCCCTGGAAGGTGGGTGGACCGAAAGGCAAACCAATACGCCGCTGGACGGATTTTGGACCGAGTGGCAAAACAATACGCCGCTGGAAGGTTGGTGGACCGAAAGGCAAAGCAATACGCCGCTGGACGGATTTTGGACCGAGTGGCAAAACATTACGCCGCTGGAAGGTTGGTGGACCGAATGGCAAACCAAAACGCCGCTGGACGGATTTTGGACCGAGTGGCAAAGCAATACGCCGCTGGAAGGTTGGTGGACCGAATGGCAAAGCTATACGCCGCTGGACGGATTTTGGACCGAGTGGCAAAACAATACGCCGCTGGAAGGTTGGTGGACCGAATGGCAAACCAATACGCCGCTGGACGGATTTTGGACCGAGTGGCAAAACAATACGCCGCTGGAAGGTTGGTGGACCGAAAGGCAAAGCAATACGCCGCTGGACGGATTTTGGACCGAGTGGCAAAACAATACGCCCCTGGAAGGTTGGTGGACCGAATGGCAATGCAATACGCCACTGGAAGGTTGGTGGACCGAGTGGCAAAACAATACGCCGCTGGAAGGTTGGTGGACCGAGTGATAAAACAATACGCCGCTGGAAGGTTGGTGGACCGAAAGGCAAACCAATACGCCGCTGGACGGATTTTGGACCGAGTGGCAAAACAATACGCCGCTGGAAGGTTGGTGGACCGAATGGCAAAGCAATACGCCGCTGGACGGATTGTGGACCGAAAGGCAAAGCTATACGCCGCTGGAAGGTTGGTGGACCGAATGGCAAAGCAATACGCCGCTGGACGGATTTTGGACCGAGTGGCAAAGCAATACGCCGCTGGAAGGTTGGTGGACCGAATGGCAAACCAATACGCCGCTGGACGGATTTTGGACCGAATGGCAAAGCATTACGCCGCTGGAAGGTTGGTGGACCGAATGGCAAAGCAATACGCCGCTGGACGGATTGTGGACCGAAAGGCAAAGCTATACGCCGCTTAAAGGTTGGTGGACCGAAAGGCAAACCAATACGCCGCTGGAAGGTTGGTGGACCGAGTGGCAAAACATTACGCCACTGGAAGGTTGGTGGACCGAATGGCAAACCAATACGCCGCTGGACGGATTTTGGACCGAATGGCAAAGCAATACGCCGCTGGAAGGTTGGTGGACCGAAAGGCAAAGCAATACGCCGCTGGAAGGTTGGTAGACCGAAAGGCAAAACAATACGCCGCTGGACGGATTTTGGACCGAGTGGCAAAACAATACGCCACTGGAAGGTTGGTGGACCGAGTGGCAAAACAATACGCCGCTGGAAGGTTGGTGGACCGAAAGGCAAAACAATACGCCGCTGGACGGATTTTGGACCAAATGGCAAAGCATTACGCCGCTGGAAGGTTGGTGGACCGAGTGGCAAAACAATACGCCGCTGGAAGGTTGGTGGACCGAATGGCAAACCAATACGCCGCTGGACGGATTTTGGACCGAGTGGCAAAGCAATACGCCGTTGGAAGGTTGGTGGACCGAAAGGCAAAGCAATACGCCGCTGGAAGGTTGGTAGACCGAAAGGCAAACCAATACGCCGCTGGAAGGTTGGTGGACCGAGTGGCAAAACAATACGCCGCTGGAAGGTTGGTGGACCGAATGGCAAAGCAATACGCCGCTGGACGGATTTTGGACCGAGTGGCAAAACATTACGCCGCTGGAAGGTTGGTGGACCGAATGGCAAAGTAATACGCCGCTGGACGGATTTTGGACCGAGTGGCAAAACAATACGCCGCTGGAAGGTTGGTGGACCGAATGGCAAACCAATACGCCGCTGGACGGATTTTGGACCGAGTGGCAAAACAATACGCCGCTGGAAGGTTGGTGGACCGAATGGCAAACCAATACGCCGCTGGACGGATTTTGGACCGAGTGGCAAAGCAATATGCCGCTGGAAGGTTGGTGGACCGAATGGCAAAGCAATACGCCGCTGGACGGATTGTGGACCGAAAGGCAAAGCTATACGCCGCTTAAAGGTTGGTGGACCGAAAGGCAAACCAATACGCCGCTGGAAGGTTGGTGGACCGAGTGGCAAAACAATACGCCGCTGGATGGTTGGTGGACCGAATGGCAAACCAATACGCCGCTGGACGGATTTTGGACCGAATGGCAAAGCAATACGCCGCTGGAAGGTTGGTGGACCGAAAGGCAAAGCAATACGCCGCTGGAAGGTTGGTAGACCGAAAGGCAAAACAATACGCCGCTGGACGGATTTTGGACCGAGTGGCAAAACAATACGCCGCTGGAAGGTTGGTGGACCGAATGGCAAACCAATACGCCGCTGGACGGATTTTGGACCGAGTGGCAAAGCAATACGCCGCTGGAAGGTTGGTGGACCGAGTGGCAAAACAATACGCCGCTGGAAGGTTGTTGGACCGAATGGCAAAGCAATACGCCGCTGGAAGGTTGGTGGACCGAATGGCAAAGCAATACGCCACTGGAAGGTTGGTGGACCGAGTGGCAAAACAATACGCCGCTGGAAGGTTGGTGGACCGAAAGGCAAAACAATACGCCGCTGGACGGATTTTGGACCGAATGGCAAAGCATTACGCCGCTGGAAGGTTGGTGGACCGAGTGGCAAAACAATACGCCGCTGGAAGGTTGGTGGACCGAATGACAAACCAATACGCCGCTGGACGGATTTTGGACCGAGTGGCAAAGCAATACGCCGCTGGAAGGTTGGTGGACCGAGTGGCAAAGCAATACGCCGCTGGACGGATTTTGGACCGAGTGGCAAAACAATACGCCGCTGGAAGGTTGGTAGACCGAAAGGCAACACAATACGCCGCTGGACGGATTTTGGACCGAGTGGCAAAACATTACGCCGCTGGAAGGTTGGTGGACCGAATGGCAAAGCAATACGCCGCTGGAAGGTTGGTGGACCGAAAGGCAAAGCAATACGCCGCTGGAAGGTTGGTAGACCGAAAGGCAAAACAATACGCCGCTGGACGGATTTTGGACCGAGTGGCAAAACAATACGCCACTGGAAGGTTGGTGGACCGAATGGCAAAGCAATACGCCGCTGGACGGATTTTGGACCGAATGGCAAAGCATTACGCCGCTGGAAGGTTGGTGGACCGAGTGGCAAAACAATACGCCGCTGGAAGGTTGGTGGACCGAATGGCAAACCAATACGCCGCTGGACGGATTTTGGACCGAGTGGCAAAGCAATACGTCGTTGGAAGGTTGGTGGACCGAAAGGCAAAGCAATACGCCGCTGGAAGGTTGGTAGACCGAAAGGCAAACCAATACGCCGCTGGAAGGTTGGTGGACCGAGTGGCAAAACAATACGCCGCTGGAAGGTTGGTGGACCGAATGGCAAAGCAATACGCCGCTGGACGGATTTTGGACCGAGTGGCAAAACATTACGCCGCTGGAAGGTTGGTGGACCGAATGGCAAAGCAATACGCCGCTGGACGGATTTTGGACCGAGTGGCAAAACAATACGCCGCTGGAAGGTTGGTGGACCGAATGGCAAACCAATACGCCGCTGGACGGATTTTGGACCGAATGGCAAAGCAATACGCCGCTGGAAGGTTGGTGGACCGAAAGGCAAAGCAATACGCCGCTGGAAGGTTGGTAGACCGAAAGGCAAAACAATACGCCGCTGGACGGATTTTGGACCGAGTGGCAAAACAATACGCCACTGGAAGGTTGGTGGACCGAGTGGCAAAACAATACGCCGCTGGAAGGTTGGTGGACCGAAAGGCAAAACAATACGCCGCTGGACGGATTTTGGACCGAATGGCAAAGCATTACGCCGCTGGAAGGTTGGTGGACCGAGTGGCAAAACAATACGCCGCTGGAAGGTTGGTGGACCGAATGGCAAAACAATACGCCGCTGGACGGATTTTGGACCGAGTGGCAAATCAATACGCCGCTGGAAGGTTGGTGGACCGAATGGCAAACCAATACGCCGCTGGAAGGTTGGTGGACCGAGTGGCAAAACAATACGCCCCTGGAAGGTGGGTGGACCGAATGGCAAAGCAATACGCCGCTGGAAGGTTGGTGGACCGAATGGCAATGCAATACGCCACTGGAAGGTTGGTGGACCGAGTGGCAAAACAATACGCCGCTGGAAGGTTGGTGGACCGAGTGACAAAACAATACGCCGCTGGAAGGTTGGTGGACCGAATGGCAAAGCAATACGCCGCTGGACGGATTTTGGACCGAGTGGCAAAGCAATACGCCGCTGGAAGGTTGGTAGACCGAAAGGCAAACCAATACGCCGCTGGAAGGTTGGTGGACCGAATGGCAAAGCAATACGCCGCTGGACGGATTGTGGACCGAAAGGCAAAGCTATACGCCGCTTAAAGGTTGGTGGGCCGAAAGGCAAACCAATACGCCAGTGGAAGGTTGGTGGACCGAGTGGCAAAACAATACGCCGCTGGAAGGTTGGTGGACCGAATGGCAAACCAATACGCCGCTGGACGGATTTTGGACCGAATGGCAAAGCAATACGCCGCTGGAAGGTTGGTGGACCGAAAGGCAAAGCAATACGCCGCTGGAAGGTTGGTAGACCGAGTGGCAAAACAATACGCCCCTGGAAGGTGGGTGGACCGAATGGCAAAGCAATACGCCGCTGGAAGGTTGGTGGACCGAATGGCAATGCAATACGCCACTGGAAGGTTGGTGGACCGAGTGGCAAAACAATACGCCGCTGGAAGGTTGGTAGACCGAAAGGCAAACCAATACGCCGCTGGAAGGTTGGTGGACCGAATGGCAAAACAATACGCCGCTGGACGGATTGTGGACCGAAAGGCAAAGCTATACGCCGCTTAAAGGTTGGTGGACCGAAAGGCAAACCAATACGCCACTGGAAGGTTGGTGGACCGAGTGGCAAAACAATACGCCGCTGGAAGGTTGGTGGACCGAATGGCAAACCAATACGCCGCTGGACGGATTTTGGACCGAATGGCAAAGCAATACGCCGCTGGAAGGTTGGTGGACCGAAAGGCAAAGCAATACGCCGCTGGAAGGTTGGTAGACCGAAAGGTAAAACAATACGCCGCTGGACGGATTTTGGACCGAGTGGCAAAACAATACGCCACTGGAAGGTTGGTGGACCGAGTGGCAAAACAATACGCGGCTGGAAGGTTGGTGGACCGAAAGGCAAAACAATACGCCGCTGGACGGATTTTGGACCGAATGGCAAAGCATTACGCCGCTGGAAGGTTGGTGGACCGAGTGGCAAAACAATACGCCGCTGGAAGGTTGGTGGACCGAATGGCAAACCAATACGCCGCTGGACGGATTTTGGACCGAGTGGCAAAGCAATACGTCGTTGGAAGGTTGGTGGACCGAAAGGCAAAGCAATACGCCGCTGGAAGGTTGGTAGACCGAAAGGCAAACCAATACGCCGCTGGAAGGTTGGTGGACCGAGTGGCAAAACAATACGCCGCTGGAAGGTTGGTGGACCGAATGGCAAAGCAATACGCCGCTGGACGGATTTTGGACCGAGTGGCAAAACATTACGCCGCTGGAAGGTCGGTGGACCGAATGGCAAAGCAATACGCCGCTGGACGGATTTTGGACCGAGTGGCAAAACAATACGCCGCTGGAAGGTTGGTGGACCGAATGGCAAACCAATACGCCGCTGGACGGATTTTGGACCGAATGGCAAAGCAATACGCCGCTGGAAGGTTGGTGGACCGAAAGGCAAAGCTATACGCCGCTTAAAGGTTGGTTGACCGAAAGGCAAACCAATACGCCGCTGGAAGGTTGGTGGACCGAGTGGCAAACCAATACGCCGCTGGAAGGTTGGTGGACCGAATGGCAAACCAATACGCCGCTGGACGGATTTTGGACCGAATGGCAATGCAATACGCCGCTGGAAGGTTGGTGGACCGAAAGGCAAAGCAATACGCCGCTGGAAGGTTGGTGGACCGAGTGGCAAAACAATACGCCGCTGGAAGGTTGGTGGACCGAATGGCAAAGCAATACGCCGCTGGACGGATTTTGGACCGAGTGGCAAAACATTACGCCGCTGGAAGGTTGGTGGACCGAATGGCAAAGCAATACGCCGCTGGACGGATTTTGGACCGAGTGGCAAAACAATACGCCACTGGAAGGTTGGTGGACCGAGTGGCAAAACAATACGCCGCTGGAAGGTTGGTGGACCGAAAGGCAAAACAATACGCCGCTGGACGGATTTTGGACCAAATGGCAAAGCATTACGCCGCTGGAAGGTTGGTGGACCGAGTGGCAAAACAATACGCCGCTGGAAGGTTGGTGGACCGAATGGCAAACCAATACGCCGCTGGACGGATTTTGGACCGAGTGGCAAAGCAATACGCCGTTGGAAGGTTGGTGGACCGAAAGGCAAAGCAATACGCCGCTGGAAGGTTGGTAGACCGAAAGGCAAACCAATACGCCGCTGGAAGGTTGGTGGACCGAGTGGCAAAACAATACGCCGCTGGAAGGTTGGTGGACCGAATGGCAAAGCAATACGCCGCTGGACGGATTTTGGACCGAGTGGCAAAACATTACGCCGCTGGAAGGTTGGTGGACCGAATGGCAAAGTAATACGCCGCTGGACGGATTTTGGACCGAGTGGCAAAACAATACGCCGCTGGAAGGTTGGTGGACCGAATGGCAAACCAATACGCCGCTGGACGGATTTTGGACCGAGTGGCAAAACAATACGCCGCTGGAAGGTTGGTGGACCGAATGGCAAACCAATACGCCGCTGGACGGATTTTGGACCGAGTGGCAAAGCAATATGCCGCTGGAAGGTTGGTGGACCGAATGGCAAAGCAATACGCCGCTGGACGGATTGTGGACCGAAAGGCAAAGCTATACGCCGCTTAAAGGTTGGTGGACCGAAAGGCAAACCAATACGCCGCTGGAAGGTTGGTGGACCGAGTGGCAAAACAATACGCCGCTGGATGGTTGGTGGACCGAATGGCAAACCAATACGCCGCTGGACGGATTTTGGACCGAATGGCAAAGCAATACGCCGCTGGAAGGTTGGTGGACCGAAAGGCAAAGCAATACGCCGCTGGAAGGTTGGTAGACCGAAAGGCAAAACAATACGCCGCTGGACGGATTTTGGACCGAGTGGCAAAACAATACGCCGCTGGAAGGTTGGTGGACCGAATGGCAAACCAATACGCCGCTGGACGGATTTTGGACCGAGTGGCAAAGCAATACGCCGCTGGAAGGTTGGTGGACCGAGTGGCAAAACAATACGCCGCTGGAAGGTTGTTGGACCGAATGGCAAAGCAATACGCCGCTGGAAGGTTGGTGGACCGAATGGCAAAGCAATACGCCACTGGAAGGTTGGTGGACCGAGTGGCAAAACAATACGCCGCTGGAAGGTTGGTGGACCGAAAGGCAAAACAATACGCCGCTGGACGGATTTTGGACCGAATGGCAAAGCATTACGCCGCTGGAAGGTTGGTGGACCGAGTGGCAAAACAATACGCCGCTGGAAGGTTGGTGGACCGAATGACAAACCAATACGCCGCTGGACGGATTTTGGACCGAGTGGCAAAGCAATACGCCGCTGGAAGGTTGGTGGACCGAGTGGCAAAGCAATACGCCGCTGGACGGATTTTGGACCGAGTGGCAAAACAATACGCCGCTGGAAGGTTGGTAGACCGAAAGGCAACACAATACGCCGCTGGACGGATTTTGGACCGAGTGGCAAAACATTACGCCGCTGGAAGGTTGGTGGACCGAATGGCAAAGCAATACGCCGCTGGAAGGTTGGTGGACCGAAAGGCAAAGCAATACGCCGCTGGAAGGTTGGTAGACCGAAAGGCAAAACAATACGCCGCTGGACGGATTTTGGACCGAGTGGCAAAACAATACGCCACTGGAAGGTTGGTGGACCGAGTGGCAAAACAATACGCCGCTGGAAGGTTGGTGGACCGAATGGCAAAGCAATACGCCGCTGGACGGATTTTGGACCGAGTGGCAAAACATTACGCCGCTGGAAGGTTGGTGGACCGAATGGCAAAGCAATACGCCGCTGGACGGATTTTGGACCGAGTGGCAAAACAATACGCCACTGGAAGGTTGGTGGACCGAGTGGCAAAACAATACGCGGCTGGAAGGTTGGTGGACCGAAAGGCAAAACAATACGCCGCTGGACGGATTTTGGACCGAATGGCAAAGCATTACGCCGCTGGAAGGTTGGTGGACCGAGTGGCAAAACAATACGCCGCTGGAAGGTTGGTGGACCGAATGGCAAACCAATACGCCGCTGGACGGATTTTGGACCGAGTGGCAAAGCAATACGTCGTTGGAAGGTTGGTGGACCGAAAGGCAAAGCAATACGCCGCTGGAAGGTTGGTAGACCGAAAGGCAAACCAATACGCCGCTGGAAGGTTGGTGGAATGAGTGGCAAAACAATACGCCGCTGGAAGGTTGGTGGACCGAATGGCAAAGCAATACGCCGCTGGACGGATTTTGGACCGAGTGGCAAAACATTACGCCGCTGGAAGGTTGGTGGACCGAATGGCAAAGCAATACGCCGCTGGACGGATTTTGGACCGAGTGGCAAAACAATACGCCGCTGGAAGGTTGGTGGACCGAATGGCAAACCAATACGCCGCTGGACGGATTTTGGACCGAATGGCAAAGCAATACGCCGCTGGAAGGTTGGTGGACCGAAAGGCAAAGCAATACGCCGCTGGAAGGTTGGTAGACCGAAAGGCAAAACAATACGCCGCTGGACGGATTTTGGACCGAGTGGCAAAACAATACGCCACTGGAAGGTTGGTGGACCGAGTGGCAAAACAATACGCCGCTGGAAGGTTGGTGGACCGAAAGGCAAAACAATACGCCGCTGGACGGATTTTGGACCGAATGGCAAAGCATTACGCCGCTGGAAGGTTGGTGGACCGAGTGGCAAAACAATACGCCGCTGGACGGATTTTGGACCGAGTGGCAAATCAATACGCCGCTGGAAGGTTGGTGGACCGAATGGCAAACCAATACGCCGCTGGAAGGTTGGTGGACCGAATGGCAAAGCAATACGCCGCTGGACGGATTTTGGACCGAGTGGCAAAGCAATACGCCGCTGGAAGGTTGGTAGACCGAAAGGCAAACCAATACGCCGCTGGAAGGTTGGTGGACCGAATGGCAAAGCAATACGCCGCTGGACGGATTGTGGACCGAAAGGCAAAGCTATACGCCGCTTAAAGGTTGGTGGGCCGAAAGGCAAACCAATACGCCACTGGAAGGTTGGTGGACCGAGTGGCAAAACAATACGCCGCTGGAAGGTTGGTGGACCGAATGGCAAACCAATACGCCGCTGGACGGATTTTGGACCGAATGGCAAAGCAATACGCCGCTGGAAGGTTGGTGGACCGAAAGGCAAAGCAATACGCCGCTGGAAGGTTGGTAGACCGAAAGGTAAAACAATACGCCGCTGGACGGATTTTGGACCGAGTGGCAAAACAATACGCCACTGGAAGGTTGGTGGACCGAGTGGCAAAACAATACGCGGCTGGAAGGTTGGTGGACCGAATGGCAAAACAATACGCCGCTGGACGGATTTTGGACCGAGTGGCAAATCAATACGCCGCTGGAAGGTTGGTGGACCGAATGGCAAACCAATACGCCGCTGGAAGGTTGGTGGACCGAGTGGCAAAACAATACGCCCCTGGAAGGTGGGTGGACCGAATGGCAAAGCAATACGCCGCTGGAAGGTTGGTGGACCGAATGGCAATGCAATACGCCACTGGAAGGTTGGTGGACCGAGTGGCAAAACAATACGCCGCTGGAAGGTTGGTAGACCGAAAGGCAAACCAATACGCCGCTGGAAGGTTGGTGGACCGAATGGCAAAGCAATACGCCGCTGGACGGATTGTGGACCGAAAGGCAAAGCTATACGCCGCTTAAAGGTTGGTGGACCGAAAGGCAAACCAATACGCCACTGGAAGGTTGGTGGACCGAGTGGCAAAACAATACGCCGCTGGAAGGTTGGTGGACCGAATGGCAAACCAATACGCCGCTGGACGGATTTTGGACCGAATGGCAAAGCAATACGCCGCTGGAAGGTTGGTGGACCGAAAGGCAAAGCAATACGCCGCTGGAAGGTTGGTAGACCGAAAGGTAAAACAATACGCCGCTGGACGGATTTTGGACCGAGTGGCAAAACAATACGCCACTGGAAGGTTGGTGGACCGAGTGGCAAAACAATACGCGGCTGGAAGGTTGGTGGACCGAAAGGCAAAACAATACGCCGCTGGACGGATTTTGGACCGAATGGCAAAGCATTACGCCGCTGGAAGGTTGGTGGACCGAGTGGCAAAACAATACGCCGCTGGAAGGTTGGTGGACCGAATGGCAAACCAATACGCCGCTGGACGGATTTTGGACCGAGTGGCAAAGCAATACGTCGTTGGAAGGTTGGTGGACCGAAAGGCAAAACAATACGCCGCTGGAAGGTTGGTAGACCGAAAGGCAAACCAATACGCCGCTGGAAGGTTGGTGGACCGAGTGGCAAAACAATACGCCGCTGGAAGGTTGGTGGACCGAATGGCAAAGCAATACGCCGCTGGACGGATTTTGGACCGAGTGGCAAAACATTACGCCGCTGGAAGGTTGGTGGACCGAATGGCAAAGCAATACGCCGCTGGACGGATTTTGGACCGAGTGGCAAAACAATACGCCGCTGGAAGGTTGGTGGACCGAATGGCAAACCAATACGCCGCTGGACGGATTTTGGACCGAATGGCAAAGCAATACGCCGCTGGAAGGTTGGTGGACCGAAAGGCAAAGCTATACGCCGCTTAAAGGTTGGTTGACCGAAAGGCAAACCAATACGCCGCTGGAAGGTTGGTGGACCGAGTGGCAAACCAATACGCCGCTGGAAGGTTGGTGGACCGAATGGCAAACCAATACGCCGTCGGACGGATTTTGGACCGAATGGCAATGCAATACGCCGCTGGAAGGTTGGTGGACCGAAAGGCAAAGCAATACGCCGCTGGAAGGTTGGTGGACCGAGTGGCAAAACAATACGCCGCTGGAAGGTTGGTGGACCGAATGGCAAAGCAATACGCCGCTGGACGGATTTTGGACCGAGTGGCAAAACATTACGCCGCTGGAAGGTTGGTGGACCGAATGGCAAAGCAATACGCCGCTGGACGGATTTTGGACCGAGTGGCAAAACAATACGCCGCTGGAAGGTTGGTGGACCGAATGGCAAACCAATACGCCGCTGGACGGATTTTGGACCGAGTGGCAAAGCAATACGCCGCTGGAAGGTTGGTGGACCGAGTGGCAAAACAATACGCCGCTGGAAGGTTGGTGGACCGAATGGCAAAGCAATACGCCGCTGGAAGGTTGGTGGACCGAATGGCAAAGCAATACGCCGCTGGAAGGTTGGTGGACCGAATGGCAAAGCAATACGCCACTGGAAGGTTGGTGGACCGAGTGGCAAAACAATACGCCGCTGGAAGGTTGGTGGACCGAAAGGCAAAGCAATACGCCGCTGGACGGATTTTGGACCGAATGGCAATGCAATACGCCGCTGGAAGGTTGGTGGACCGAGTGGCAAAACAATACGCCCCTGGAAGGTGGGTGGACCGAAAGGCAAACCAATACGCCGCTGGACGGATTTTGGACCGAGTGGCAAAGCAATACGCCGCTGGAAGGTTGGTGGACCGAATGGCAAACCAATACGCCGCTGGACGGATTTTGGACCGAGTGGCAAAACAATACGCCGCTGGAAGGTTGGTGGACCGAAAGGCAAAGCAATACGCCGCTGGACGGATTTTGGACCGAGTGGCAAAGCAATACGCCGCTGGAAGGTTGGTGGACCGAAAGGCAAACCAATACGCCGCTGGACGGATTTTGGACCGAGTGGCAAAACAATACGCCGCTGGAAGGTTGGTGGACCGAATGGCAAACCAATACGCCGCTGGACGGATTGTGGACCGAAAGGCAAAGCTATACGCCGCTTAAAGGTTGGTTGACCGAAAGGCAAACCAATACGCCGCTGGAAGGTTGGTGGACCGAGTGGCAAACCAATACGCCGCTGGAAGGTTGGTGGACCGAATGGCAAACCAATACGCCGCTGGACGGATTTTGGACCGAATGGCAATGCAATACGCCGCTGGAAGGTTGGTGGACCGAAAGGCAAAGCAATACGCCGCTGGAAGGTTGGTGGACCGTATGGCAAAGCAGTACGCCGCTGGACGGATTTTGGACCGAGTGGCAAACCAATACGCCGCTGGAAGGTTGGTGGACCGAAAGGCAAAGCTATACGCCGCTGGACGGATTTTGGACCGAGTGGCAAAACAATACGCCGCTGGAAGGTTGGTGGACCGAAAGGCAAAGCAATACGCCGCTGGACGGATTGTGGACCGAAAGGCAAAGCAATACGCCGCTGGAAGGTTGGTGGACCGAATGGCAAAACAATACGCCGCTGGACGGATTTTGGACCGAGTGGCAAAACAATACGCCGCTGGAAGGTTGGTGGACCGAATGGCAAAACAATACGCCGCTGGAAGGTTGGTGGACCGAATGGCAAAGCAATACGCCGCTGGAAGGTTGGTGGACCGAATGGCAAAACAATACGCCGCTGGACGGATTTTGGACCGAGTGGCAAAACAATACGCCGTTGGAAGGTTGGTGGACCGAAAGGCAAAGCAATACGCCGCTGGACGGATTTTGGACCGAATGGCAAAGCAATACGCCGCTGGAAGGTTGGTGGACCGAAAGGCAAACCAATACGCCGCTGGAAGGTTGGTAGACCGAAAGGCAAAACAATACGCCGCTGGAAGGTTGGTGCACCGAAAGGCAAAGCAATACGCCGCTGGACGGATTTTGGACCGAGTGGCAAAACAATACGCCGCTGGAAGGTTGGTGGACCGAATGGCAAAGCAATACGCCGCTGGACGGATTGTGGACCGAAAGGCAAAGCAATACGCCGCTGGAAGGTTGGTGGACCGAATGGCAAACCAATACGCCGCTGGACGGATTTTGGACCGAATGGCAAAGCAATACGCCGCTGGAAGGTTGGTGAACCGAAAGGCAATCCAATACGCCGCTGGAAGGTTGGTAGACCGAAAGGCAACACAATACGCCGCTGGACGGATTTTGGACCGAGTGGCAAAACATTACGCCGCTGGAAGGTTGGTGGACCGAATGGCAAACCAAAACGCCGCTGGACGGATTTTGGACCGAGTGGCAAAGCAATACGCCGCTGGAAGGTTGGTGGACCGAGTGGCAAAACAATACGCCCCTGGAAGGTGGGTGGACCGAAAGGCAAACCAATACGCCGCTGGACGGATTTTGGGCCGAGTGGCAAAGCAATACGCCGCTGGAAGGTTGGTGGACCGAATGGCAAAGCTATACGCCGCTGGACGGATTTTGGACCGAGTGGCAAAACAATACGCCGCTGGAAGGTTGGTGGACCGAATGGCAAAGCAATACGCCGCTGGACGGATTGTGGACCGAAAGGCAAAGCAATACGCCGCTGGAAGGTTGGTGGACCGAATGGCAAACCAATACGCCGCTGGACGGATTTTGGACCGAGTGGCAAAGCAATACGCCGCTGGAAGGTTGGTGGACCGAGTGGCAAAACAATACGCCCCTGGAAGGTGGGTGGACCGAAAGGGAAACCAATACGCCGCTGGACGGATTTTGGACCGAGTGGCAAAGCAATACGCCGCTGGAAGGTTGGTGGACCGAATGGCAAAGCTATACGCCGCTGGACGGATTTTGGACCGAGTGGCAAAACAATACGCCGCTGGAAGGTTGGTGGACCGAATGGCAAACCAATACGCCGCTGGACGGATTTTGGACCGAGTGGCAAAACAATACGCCGCTGGAAGGTTGGTGGACCGAAAGGCAAAGCAATACGCCGCTGGACGGATTTTGGACCGAGTGGCCAAACAATACGCCCCTGGAAGGTTGGTGGACCGAATGGCAATGCAATACGCCACTGGAAGGTTGGTGGACCGAGTGGCAAAACAATACGCCGCTGGAAGGTTGGTGGACCGACTGATAAAACAATACGCCGCTGGAAGGTTGGTGGACCGAATGGCAAAGCAATACGCCGCTGGACGGATTTTGGACCGAGTGGCAAAGCAATACGCCGCTGGAAGGTTGGTGGACCGAATGGCAAACCAATACGCCGCTGGACGGATTTTGGACCGAATGGCAAAGCATTACGCCGCTGGAAGGTTGGTGGACCGAATGGCAAAGCAATACGCCGCTGGACGGATTGTGGACCGAAAGGCAAAGCTATACGCCGCTTAAAGGTTGGTGGACCGAAAGGCAAACCAATACGCCGCTGGAAGGTTGGTGGACCGAGTGGCAAAACAATACGCCGCTGGAAGGTTGGTGGACCGAATGGCAAACCAATACGCCGCTGGACGGATTTTGGACCGAATGGCAAAGCAATACGCCGCTGGAAGGTTGGTGGACCGAATGGCAAACCAATACGCCGCTGGACGGATTTTGGACCGAGTGGCAAAACAATACGCCGCTGGAAGGTTGGTGGACCGAAAGGCAAAGCAATACGCCGCTGGACGGATTTTGGACCGAGTGGCAAAACAATACGCCCCTGGAAGGTTGGTGGACCGAATGGCAATGCAATACGCCACTGGAAGGTTGGTGGACCGAGTGGCAAAACAATACGCCGCTGGAAGGTTGGTGGACCGAGTGATAAAACAATACGCCGCTGGAAGGTTGGTGGACCGAAAGGCAAACCAATACGCCGCTGGACGGATTTTGGACCGAGTGGCAAAGCAATACGCCGCTGGAAGGTTGGTGGACCGAATGGCAAAGCTATACGCCGCTGGACGGATTTTGGACCGAGTGGCAAAACAATACGCCGCTGGAAGGTTGGTGGACCGAATGGCAAACCAATACGCCGCTGGACGGATTTTGGACCGAGTGGCAAAACAATACGCCGCTGGAAGGTTGGTGGACCGAAAGGCAAAGCAATACGCCGCTGGACGGATTTTGGACCGAGTGGCAAAACAATACGCCCCTGGAAGGTTGGTGGACCGAATGGCAATGCAATACGCCACTGGAAGGTTGGTGGACCGAGTGGCAAAACAATACGCCGCTGGAAGGTTGGTGGACCGAGTGATAAAACAATACGCCGCTGGAAGGTTGGTGGACCGAAAGGCAAACCAATACGCCGCTGGACGGATTTTGGACCGAGTGGCAAAACAATACGCCGCTGGAAGGTTGGTGGACCGAATGGCAAAGCAATACGCCGCTGGACGGATTGTGGACCGAAAGGCAAAGCTATACGCCGCTGGAAGGTTGGTGGACCGAATGGCAAAGCAATACGCCGCTGGACGGATTTTGGACCGAGTGGCAAAGCAATACGCCGCTGGAAGGTTGGTGGACCGAATGGCAAACCAATACGCCGCTGGACGGATTTTGGACCGAATGGCAAAGCATTACGCCGCTGGAAGGTTGGTGGACCGAATGGCAAAGCAATACGCCGCTGGACGGATTGTGGACCGAAAGGCAAAGCTATACGCCGCTTAAAGGTTGGTGGACCGAAAGGCAAACCAATACGCCGCTGGAAGGTTGGTGGACCGAGTGGCAAAACAATACGCCGCTGGAAGGTTGGTGGACCGAATGGCAAACCAATACGCCGCTGGACGGATTTTGGACCGAATGGCAAAGCAATACGCCGCTGGAAGGTTGGTGGACCGAAAGGCAAAGCAATACGCCGCTGGAAGGTTGGTAGACCGAAAGGCAAAACAATACGCCGCTGGACGGATTTTGGACCGAGTGGCAAAACAATACGCCACTGGAAGGTTGGTGGACCGAGTGGCAAAACAATACGCCGCTGGAAGGTTGGTGGACCGAAAGGCAAAACAATACGCCGCTGGACGGATTTTGGACCAAATGGCAAAGCATTACGCCGCTGGAAGGTTGGTGGACCGAGTGGCAAAACAATACGCCGCTGGAAGGTTGGTGGACCGAATGGCAAACCAATACGCCGCTGGACGGATTTTGGACCGAGTGGCAAAGCAATACGCCGTTGGAAGGTTGGTGGACCGAAAGGCAAAGCAATACGCCGCTGGAAGGTTGGTAGACCGAAAGGCAAACCAATACGCCGCTGGAAGGTTGGTGGACCGAGTGGCAAAACAATACGCCGCTGGAAGGTTGGTGGACCGAATGGCAAAGCAATACGCCGCTGGACGGATTTTGGACCGAGTGGCAAAACATTACGCCGCTGGAAGGTTGGTGGACCGAATGGCAAAGTAATACGCCGCTGGACGGATTTTGGACCGAGTGGCAAAACAATACGCCGCTGGAAGGTTGGTGGACCGAATGGCAAACCAATACGCCGCTGGACGGATTTTGGACCGAGTGGCAAAACAATACGCCGCTGGAAGGTTGGTGGACCGAATGGCAAACCAATACGCCGCTGGACGGATTTTGGACCGAGTGGCAAAGCAATATGCCGCTGGAAGGTTGGTGGACCGAATGGCAAAGCAATACGCCGCTGGACGGATTGTGGACCGAAAGGCAAAGCTATACGCCGCTTAAAGGTTGGTGGACCGAAAGGCAAACCAATACGCCGCTGGAAGGTTGGTGGACCGAGTGGCAAAACAATACGCCGCTGGATGGTTGGTGGACCGAATGGCAAACCAATACGCCGCTGGACGGATTTTGGACCGAATGGCAAAGCAATACGCCGCTGGAAGGTTGGTGGACCGAAAGGCAAAGCAATACGCCGCTGGAAGGTTGGTAGACCGAAAGGCAAAACAATACGCCGCTGGACGGATTTTGGACCGAGTGGCAAAACAATACGCCACTGGAAGGTTGGTGGACCGAGTGGCAAAACAATACGCCGCTGGAAGGTTGGTGGACCGAAAGGCAAAACAATACGCCGCTGGACGGATTTTGGACCAAATGGCAAAGCATTACGCCGCTGGAAGGTTGGTGGACCGAGTGGCAAAACAATACGCCGCTGGAAGGTTGGTGGACCGAATGGCAAACCAATACGCCGCTGGACGGATTTTGGACCGAGTGGCAAAGCAATACGCCGTTGGAAGGTTGGTGGACCGAAAGGCAAAGCAATACGCCGCTGGAAGGTTGGTGGACCGAATGGCAAACCAATACGCCGCTGGACGGATTTTGGACCGAGTGGCAAAACAATACGCCGCTGGAAGGTTGGTGGACCGAATGGCAAACCAATACGCCGCTGGACGGATTTTGGACCGAGTGGCAAAGCAATATGCCGCTGGAAGGTTGGTGGACCGAATGGCAAAGCAATACGCCGCTGGACGGATTGTGGACCGAAAGGCAAAGCTATACGCCGCTTAAAGGTTGGTGGACCGAAAGGCAAACCAATACGCCGCTGGAAGGTTGGTGGACCGAGTGGCAAAACAATACGCCGCTGGATGGTTGGTGGACCGAATGGCAAACCAATACGCCGCTGGAAGGTTGGTGGACCGAATGGCAAACCAATACGCCGCTGGACGGATTTTGGACCGAGTGGCAAAGCAATACGCCGCTGGAAGGTTGGTGGACCGAATGGCAAAGCAATACGCCACTGGAAGGTTGGTGGACCGAGTGGCAAAACAATACGCCGCTGGAAGGTTGGTGGACCGAAAGGCAAAACAATACGCCGCTGGACGGATTTTGGACCGAATGGCAAAGCATTACGCCGCTGGAAGGTTGGTGGACCGAGTGGCAAAACAATACGCCGCTGGAAGGTTGGTGGACCGAATGACAAACCAATACGCCGCTGGACGGATTTTGGACCGAGTGGCAAAGCAATACGCCGCTGGAAGGTTGGTGGACCGAGTGGCAAAGCAATACGCCGCTGGACGGATTTTGGACCGAGTGGCAAAACAATACGCCGCTGGAAGGTTGGTAGACCGAAAGGCAACACAATACGCCGCTGGACGGATTTTGGACCGAGTGGCAAAACATTACGCCGCTGGAAGGTTGGTGGACCGAATGGCAAAGCAATACGCCGCTGGAAGGTTGGTGGACCGAAAGGCAAAGCAATACGCCGCTGGAAGGTTGGTAGACCGAAAGGCAAAACAATACGCCGCTGGACGGATTTTGGACCGAGTGGCAAAACAATACGCCACTGGAAGGTTGGTGGACCGAGTGGCAAAACAATACGCCGCTGGAAGGTTGGTGGACCGAAAGGCAAAACAATACGCCGCTGGACGGATTTTGGACCGAATGGCAAAGCATTACGCCGCTGGAAGGTTGGTGGACCGAGTGGCAAAACAATACGCCGCTGGAAGGTTGGTGGACCGAATGGCAAAACAATACGCCGCTGGACGGATTTTGGACCGAGTGGCAAAACATTACGCCGCTGGAAGGTTGGTGGACCGAATGGCAAACCAATACGCCGCTGGACGGATTTTGGACCGAGTGGCAAAGCAATACGCCGCTGGAAGGTTGGTGGACCGAATGGCAAACCAATACGCCGCTGGACGGATTTTGGACCGAGTGGCAAAGCAATACGCCGCTGGAAGGTTGGTGGACCGAGTGGCAAAACAATACGCCGCTGGAAGGTTGGTGGACCGAATGGCAAAGCAATACGCCGCTGGAAGGTTGGTGGACCGAATGGCAAAGCAATACGCCGCTGGAAGGTTGGTGGACCGAATGGCAAAGCAATACGCCACTGGAAGGTTGGTGGACCGAGTGGCAAAACAATACGCCGCTGGAAGGTTGGTGGACCGAGTGGCAAAACAATACGCCGCTGGAAGGTTGGTGGACCAAAAGGCAAACCAATACGCCGCTGGAAGGTTGGTAGACCGAAAGGCAAAACAATACGCCGCTGGACGGATTTTGGACCGAGTGGCAAAACATTACGCCGCTGGAAGGTTGGTGGACCGAATGGCAAACCAATACGCCGCTGGACGGATTTTGGACCGAGTGGCAAAGCAATACGCCGCTGGAAGGTTGGTGGACCGAGTGGCAAAACAATACGCCCCTGGAAGGTGGGTGGACCGAAAGGCAAACCTATACGCCGCTGGACGGATTTTGGACCGAGTGGCAAAGCAATACGCCGCTGGAAGGTTGGTGGACCGAATGGCAAACCAATACGCCGCTGGACGGATTTTGGACCGAGTGGCAAAACAATACGCCGCTGGAAGGTTGGTGGACCGAGTGGCAAAACAATACGCCGCTGGAAGGTTGGTGGACCGAAAGGCAAAGCAATACGCCGCTGGACGGATTTTGGACCGAATGGCAATGCAATACGCCGCTGGAAGGTTGGTGGACCAAAAGGCAAACCAATACGCCGCTGGAAGGTTGGTAGACCGAAAGGCAAAGCAATACGCCGCTGGAAGGTTGGTGGACCGAATGGCAAACCAATACGCCGCTGGACGGATTTTGGACCGAGTGGCAAAGCAATACGTCGTTGGAAGTTTGGTGGACCGAAAGGCAAAGCAATACGCCGCTGGAAGGTTGGTAGACCGAAAGGCAAACCAATACGCCGCTGGAAGGTTGGTGGACCGAGTGGCAAAACAATACGCCGCTGGAAGGTTGGTGGACCGAATGGCAAAGCAATACGCCGCTGGACGGATTTTGGACCGAGTGGCAAAACATTACGCCGCTGGAAGGTTGGTGGACCGAATGGCAAAGCAATACGCCGCTGGACGGATTTTGGACCGAGTGGCAAAACAATACGCCGCTGGAAGGTTGGTGGACCGAATGGCAAACCAATACGCCGCTGGACGGATTTTGGACCGAATGGCAAAGCAATACGCCGCTGGAAGGTTGGTGGACCGAAAGGCAAAGCAATACGCCGCTGGAAGGTTGGTAGACCGAAAGGCAAAACAATACGCCGCTGGACGGATTTTGGACCGAGTGGCAAAACAATACGCCACTGGAAGGTTGGTGGACCGAGTGGCAAAACAATACGCCGCTGGAAGGTTGGTGGACCGAAAGGCAAAACAATACGCCGCTGGACGGATTTTGGACCGAATGGCAAAGCATTACGCCGCTGGAAGGTTGGTGGACCGAGTGGCAAAACAATACGCCGCTGGAAGGTTGGTGGACCGAATGGCAAACCAATACGCCGCTGGACGGATTTTGGACCGAGTGGCAAATCAATACGCCGCTGGAAGGTTGGTGGACCGAATGGCAAACCAATACGCCGCTGGAAGGTTGGTGGACCGAGTGGCAAAACAATACGCCCCTGGAAGGTGGGTGGACCGAATGGCAAAGCAATACGCCGCTGGAAGGTTGGTGGACCGAATGGCAATGCAATACGCCACTGGAAGGTTGGTGGACCGAGTGGCAAAACAATACGCCGCTGGAAGGTTGGTGGACCGAGTGACAAAACAATACGCCGCTGGAAGGTTGGTGGACCGAATGGCAAAGCAATACGCCGCTGGACGGATTTTGGACCGAGTGGCAAAGCAATACGCCGCTGGAAGGTTGGTAGACCGAAAGGCAAACCAATACGCCGCTGGAAGGTTGGTGGACCGAATGGCAAAGCAATACGCCGCTGGACGGATTGTGGACCGAAAGGCAAAGCTATACGCCGCTTAAAGGTTGGTGGACCGAAAGGCAAACCAATACGCCACTGGAAGGTTGGTGGACCGAGTGGCAAAACAATACGCCGCTGGAAGGTTGGTGGACCGAATGGCAAACCAATACGCCGCTGGACGGATTTTGGACCGAATGGCAAAGCAATACGCCGCTGGAAGGTTGGTGGACCGAAAGGCAAAGCAATACGCCGCTGGAGTGTTGGTAGACCGAAAGGTAAAACAATACGCCGCTGAACGGATTTTGGACCGAGTGGCAAAACAATACGCCACTGGAAGGTTGGTGGACCGAGTGGCAAAACAATACGCGGCTGGAAGGTTGGTGGACCGAATGGCAAAACAATACGCCGCTGGACGGATTTTGGACCGAGTGGCAAATCAATACGCCGCTGGATGGTTGGTGGACCGAATGGCAAACCAATACGCCGCTGGAAGGTTGGTGGACCGAGTGGCAAAACAATACGCCCCTGGAAGGTGGGTGGACCGAATGGCAAAGCAATACGCCGCTGGAAGGTTGGTGGACCGAATGGCAATGCAATACGCCACTGGAAGGTTGGTGGACCGAGTGGCAAAACAATACGCCGCTGGAAGGTTGGTAGACCGAAAGGCAAACCAATACGCCGCTGGAAGGTTGGTGGACCGAATGGCAAAGCAATACGCCGCTGGACGGATTGTGGACCGAAAGGCAAAGCTATACGCCGCTTAAAGGTTGGTGGACCGAAAGGCAAACCAATACGCCACTGGAAGGTTGGTGGACCGAGTGGCAAAACAATACGCCGCTGGAAGGTTGGTGGACCGAATGGCAAACCAATACGCCGCTGGACGGATTTTGGACCGAAAGGCAAAGCAATACGCCGCTGGAAGGTTGGTAGACCGAAAGGTAAAACAATACGCCGCTGGACGGATTTTGGACCGAGTGGCAAAACAATACGCCACTGGAAGGTTGGTGGACCGAGTGGCAAAACAATACGCCGCTGGAAGGTTGGTGGACCGAATGGCAAACCAATACGCCGCTGGACGGATTTTGGACCGAGTGGCAAAGCAATACGTCGTTGGAAGGTTGGTGGACCGAAAGGCAAAGCAATACGCCGCTGGAAGGTTGGTAGACCGAAAGGCAAACCAATACGCCGCTGGAAGGTTGCTGGACCGAGTGGCAAAACAATACGCCGCTGGAAGGTTGGTGGACCGAATGGCAAAGCAATACGCCGCTGGACGGATTTTGGACCGAGTGGCAAAACATTACGCCGCTGGAAGGTTGGTGGACCGAATGGCAAAGCAATACGCCGCTGGACGGATTTTGGACCGAGTGGCAAAACAATACGCCGCTGGAAGGTTGGTGGACCGAATGGCAAACCAATACGCCGCTGGACGGATTTTGGACCGAATGGCAAAGCAATACGCCGCTGGAAGGTTGGTGGACCGAAAGGCAAAGCTATACGCCGCTTAAAGGTTGGTTGACCGAAAGGCAAACCTATACGCCGCTGGAAGGTTGGTGGACCGAGTGGCAAACCAATACGCCGCTGGAAGGTTGGTGGACCGAATGGCAAACCAATACGCCGCTGGACGGATTTTGGACCGAATGGCAATGCAATACGCCGCTGGAAGGTTGGTGGACCGAAAGGCAAAGCAATACGCCGCTGGAAGGTTGGTGGACCGAGTGGCAAAACAATACGCCGCTGGAAGGTTGGTGGACCGAATGGCAAAGCAATACGCCGCTGGACGGATTTTGGACCGAGTGGCAAAACATTACGCCGCTGGAAGGTTGGTGGACCGAATGGCAAAGCAATACGCCGCTGGACGGATTTTGGACCGAGTGGCAAAACAATACGCCGCTGGAAGGTTGGTGGACCGAATGGCAAACCAATACGCCGCTGGACGGATTTTGGACCGAGTGGCAAAGCAATACGCCGCTGGAAGGTTGGTGGACCGAGTGGCAAAACAATACGCCGCTGGGAGGTTGGTGGACCGAGTGGCAAAACAATACGCCGCTGGAAGGTTGGTGGACCGAAAGGCAAAGCAATACGCCGCTGGACGGATTTTGGACCGAATGGCAATGCAATACGCCGCTGGAAGGTTGGTGGACCGAGTGGCAAAACAATACGCCGCTGGAAGGTTGGTGGACCGAAAGGCAAAGCAATACGCCGCTGGACGGATTTTGGACCGAGTGGCAAAGCAATACGCCGCTGGAAGGTTGGTGGACCGAATGGCAAACCAATACGCCGCTGGACGGATTTTGGACCGAGTGGCAAAACAATACGCCGCTGGAAGGTTGGTGGACCGAAAGGCAAAGCAATACGCCGCTGGACGGATTTTGGACCGAGTGGCAAAGCAATACGCCGCTGGAAGGTTGGTGGACCGAAAGGCAAACCAATACGCCGCTGGACGGATTTTGGACCGAGTGGCAAAACAATACGCCGCTGGAAGGTTGGTGGACCGAATGGCAAACCAATACGCCGCTGGACGGATTGTGGACCGAAAGGCAAAGCTATACGCCGCTTAAAGGTTGGTTGACCGAAAGGCAAACCAATACGCCGCTGGAAGGTTGGTTGACCGAGTGGCAAACCAATACGCCGCTGGAAGGTTGGTGGACCGAATGGCAAACCAATACGCCGCTGGACGGATTTTGGACCGAATGGCAATGCAATACGCCGCTGGAAGGTTGGTGGACCGAAAGGCAAAGCAATACGCCGCTGGAAGGTTGGTGGACCGTATGGCAAAGCAGTACGCCGCTGGACGGATTTTGGACCGAGTGGCAAAACAATACGCCGCTGGAAGGTTGGTGGACCGAAAGGCAAAGCTATACGCCGCTGGACGGATTTTGGACCGAGTGGCAAAACAATACGCCGCTGGAAGGTTGGTGGACCGAAAGGCAAAGCAATACGCCGCTGGACGGATTGTGGACCGAAAGGCAAAGCAATACGCCGCTGGAAGGTTGGTGGACCGAATGGCAAAACAATACGCCGCTGGACGGATTTTGGACCGAGTGGCAAAACAATACGCCGCTGGAAGGTTGGTGGACCGAATGGCAAAACAATACGCCGCTGGAAGGTTGGTGGACCGAATGGCAAAGCAATACGCCGCTGGAAGGTTGGTGGACCGAATGGCAAAACAATACGCCGCTGGACGGATTTTGGACCGAGTGGCAAAACAATACGCCGTTGGAAGGTTGGTGGACCGAAAGGCAAAGCAATACGCCGCTGGACGGATTTTGGACCGAATGGCAAAGCAATACGCCGCTGGAAGGTTGGTGGACCGAAAGGCAAACCAATACGCCGCTGGAAGGTTGGTAGACCGAAAGGCAAAACAATACGCCGCTGGAAGGTTGGTGCACCGAAAGGCAAAGCAATACGCCGCTGGACGGATTTTGGACCGAGTGGCAAAACAATACGCCGCTGGAAGGTTGGTGGACCGAATGGCAAAGCAATACGCCGCTGGACGGATTGTGGACCGAAAGGCAAAGCAATACGCCGCTGGAAGGTTGGTGGACCGAATGGCAAACCAATACGCCGCTGGACGGATTTTGGACCGAATGGCAAAGCAATACGCCGCTGGAAGGTTGGTGGACCGAAAGGCAAACCAATACGCCGCTGGAAGGTTGGTAGACCGAAAGGCAACACAATACGCCGCTGGACGGATTTTGGACCGAGTGGCAAAACATTACGCCGCTGGAAGGTTGGTGGACCGAATGGCAAACCAAAACGCCGCTGGACGGATTTTGGACCGAGTGGCAAAGCAATACGCCGCTGGAAGGTTGGTGGACCGAGTGGCAAAACAATACGCCCCTGGAAGGTGGGTGGACCGAAAGGCAAACCAATACGCCGCTGGACGGATTTTGGACCGAGTGGCAAAGCAATACGCCGCTGGAAGGTTGGTGGACCGAATGGCAAAGCTATACGCCGCTGGACGGATTTTGGACCGAGTGGCAAAACAATACGCCGCTGGAAGGTTGGTGGACCGAATGGCAAAGCAATACGCCGCTGGACGGATTGTGGACCGAAAGGCAAAGCAATACGCCGCTGGAAGGTTGGTGGACCGAATGGCAAACCAATACGCCGCTGGACGGATTTTGGACCGAGTGGCAAAGCAATACGCCGCTGGAAGGTTGGTGGACCGAGTGGCAAAACAATACGCCCCTGGAAGGTGGGTGGACCGAATGGCAAACCAATACGCCGCTGGACGGATTTTGGACCGAGTGGCAAAACAATACGCCGCTGGAAGGTTGGTGGACCGAAAGGCAAAGCAATACGCCGCTGGACGGATTTTGGACCGAGTGGCAAAACAATACGCCCCTGGAAGGTTGGTGGACCGAATGGCAATGCAATACGCCACTGGAAGGTTGGTGGACCGAGTGGCAAAACAATACGCCGCTGGAAGGTTGGTGGACCGAGTGATAAAACAATACGCCGCTGGAAGGTTGGTGGACCGAAAGGCAAACCAATACGCCGCTGGACGGATTTTGGACCGAGTGGCAAAACAATACGCCGCTGGAAGGTTGGTGGACCGAATGGCAAAACAATACGCCGCTGGACGGATTGTGGACCGAAAGGCAAAGCTATACGCCGCTGGAAGGTTGGTGGACCGAATGGCAAAGCAATACGCCGCTGGACGGATTTTGGACCGAGTGGCAAAGCAATACGCCGCTGGAAGGTTGGTGGACCGAATGGCAAACCAATACGCCGCTGGACGGATTTTGGACCGAATGGCAAAGCATTACGCCGCTGGAAGGTTGGTGGACCGAATGGCAAAGCAATACGCCGCTGGACGGATTGTGGACCGAAAGGCAAAGCTATACGCCGCTTAAAGGTTGGTGGACCGAAAGGCAAACCAATACGCCGCTGGAAGGTTGGTGGACCGAGTGGCAAAACAATACGCCGCTGGAAGGTTGGTGGACCGAATGGCAAACCAATACGCCGCTGAACGGATTTTGGACCGAATGGCAAAGCAATACGCCGCTGGAAGGTTGGTGGACCGAAAGGCAAAGCAATACGCCGCTGGAAGGTTGGTAGACCGAAAGGCAAAACAATACGCCGCTGGACGGATTTTGGACCGAGTGGCAAAACAATACGCCACTGGAAGGTTGGTGGACCGAGTGGCAAAACAATACGCCGCTGGAAGGTTGGTGGACCGAAAGGCAAATCAATACGCCGCTGGACGGATTTTGGACCAAATGGCAAAGCATTACGCCGCTGGAAGGTTGGTGGACCGAGTGGCAAAACAATACGCCGCTGGAAGGTTGGTGGACCGAATGGCAAACGAATACGCCGCTGGACGGATTTTGGACCGAGTGGCAAAGCAATACGCCGTTGGAAGGTCGGTGGACCGAAAGGCAAAGCAATACGCCGCTGGAAGGTTGGTAGACCGAAAGGCAAACCAATACGCCGCTGGAAGGTTGGTGGACCGAGTGGCAAAACAATACGCCGCTGGAAGGTTGGTGGACCGAATGGCAAAGCAATACGCCGCTGGACGGATTTTGGACCGAGTGGCAAAACATTACGCCGCTGGAAGGTTGGTGGACCGAATGGCAAAGTAATACGCCGCTGGACGGATTTTGGACCGAGTGGCAAAACAATACGCCGCTGGAAGGTTGGTGGACCGAATGGCAAACCAATACGCCGCTGGACGGATTTTGGACCGAGTGGCAAAACAATACGCCGCTGGAAGGTTGGTGGACCGAATGGCAAACCAATACGCCGCTGGACGGATTTTGGACCGAGTGGCAAAGCAATATGCCGCTGGAAGGTTGGTGGACCGAATGGCAAAGCAATACGCCGCAGGACGGATTGTGGACCGAAAGGCAAAGCTATACGCCGCTTAAAGGTTGGTGGACCGAAAGGCAAACCAATACGCCGCTGGAAGGTTGGTGGACCGAGTGGCAAAACAATACGCCGCTGGATGGTTGGTGGACCGAATGGCAAACCAATACGCCGCTGGACGGATTTTGGACCGAATGGCAAAGCAATACGCCGCTGGAAGGTTGGTGGACCGAGTGGCAAAACAATACGCCGCTGGAAGGTTGGTGGACCGAAAGGCAAAGCAATACGCCGCTGGAAGGTTGGTAGACCGTAAGGCAAAACAATACGCCGCTGGACGGATTTTGGACCGAGTGGCAAAACAATACGCCGCTGGAAGGTTGGTGGACCGAATGGCAAACCAATACGCCGCTGGACGGATTTTGGACCGAGTGGCAAAGCAATACGCCGCTGGAAGGTTGGTGGACCGAGTGGCAAAACAATACGCCGCTGGAAGGTTGTTGGACCGAATGGCAAAGCAATACGCCGCTGGAAGGTTGGTGGACCGAATGGCAAAGCAATACGCCACTGGAAGGTTGGTGGACCGAGTGGCAAAACAATACGCCGCTGGAAGGTTGGTGGACCGAAAGGCAAAACAATACGCCGCTGGACGGATTTTGGACCGAATGGCAAAGCATTACGCCGCTGGAAGGTTGGTGGACCGAGTGGCAAAACAATACGCCGCTGGAAGGTTGGTGGACCGAATGACAAACCAATACGCCGCTGGACGGATTTTGGACCGAGTGGCAAAGCAATACGCCGCTGGAAGGTTGGTGGACCGAATGGCAAAGCAATACGCCGCTGGACGGATTTTGGACCGAGTGGCAAAGCAATACGCCGCTGGAAGGTTGGTGGACCGAAAGGCAATGAAATACGCCGCTGGACGGATTTTGGACCGAGTGGCAAAAGAATACGCCGCTGGAAGGTTGGTGGACCGAATGGCAAACCAATACGCCGCTGGACGGATTTTGGACCGAGTGGCAAAGCAATACGCCGCTGGAAGGTTGGTGGACCGTATGGCAAAGCAATACGCCGCTGGACGGATTTTGGACCGAGTGGCAAAACAATACGCCGCTGGAAGGTTGGTGGACCGAAAGGCAAAGCAATACGCCGCTGGACGGATTTTGGACCCAGTGGCAAAACAATACGCCGCTGGAAGGTTGGTGGACCGAATGGCAAAGCAATACGCCGCTGGACGGATTGTGGACCGAAAGGCAAAGCAATACGCCGCTGGAAGGTTGGTGGACCGAATGGCAAAGCAATACGCCGCTGGAAGGTTGGTGGACCGAATGGCAAAGCAATACGCCGCTGGAAGGTTGGTAGACCGAAAGGCAAACCAATACGCCGCTGGACGGATTTTGGACCGAGTGGCAAATCAATACGCCGCTGGAAGGTTGGTGGACCGAATGGCAAAGCTATACGCCGCTGGACGGATTTTGGACCGAGTGGCAAAACAATACGCCGCTGGAAGGTTGGTGGACCGAATGGCAAACCAATACGCCGCTGGACGGATTTTGGACCGAGTGGCAAAGTAATACGCCGCTGGAAGGTTGTTGGACCGAGTGGCAAAACAATACGCCGCTGGAAGGTTGGTGGACCGAATGGCAAAGCAATACGCCGCTGGAAGGTTGGTGGACCGAATGGCAAAGCAATACGCCACTGGAAGGTTGGTGGACCGAGTGGCAAAACAATACGCCGCTGGAAGGTTGGTGGACCGAAAGGCAAAGCAATACGCCGCTGGACGGATTTTGGACCGAATGGCAAAGCAATACGCCGCTGGAAGGTTGGTGGACCAAAAGGCAAACCAATACGCCGCTGGAAGGTTGGTAGACCGAAAGGCAAAACAATACGCCGCTGGACGGATTTTGGACCGAGTGGCAAAACATTACGCCGCTGGAAGGTTGGTGGACCGAATGGCAAACCAATACGCCGCTGGACGGATTTTGGACCGAGTGGCAAAGCAATACGCCGCTGGAAGGTTGGTGGACCGAGTGGCAAAACAATACGCCCCTGGAAGGTGGGTGGACCGAAAGGCAAACCAATACGCCGCTGGACGGATTTTGGACCGAGTGGCAAAGCAATACGCCGCTGGAAGGTTGGTGGACCGAATGGCAAACCAATACGCCGCTGGACGGATTTTGGACCGAGTGGCAAAACAATACGCCGCTGGAAGGTTGGTGGACCGAAAGGCAAAGCATTACGCCGCTGGACGGATTTTGGACCGAGTGGCAAAGCAATACGCCGCTGGAAGGTTGGTGGACCGAATGGCAAAGCAATACGCCGCTGGAAGGTTGGTGGACCGAATGGCAAAGCAATACGCCACTGGAAGGTTGGTGGACCGAGTGGCAAAACAATACGCCGCTGGAAGGTTGGTGGACCGAAAGGCAAAGCAATACGCCGCTGGACGGATTTTGGACCGAATGGCAAAGCAATACGCCGCTGGAAGGTTGGTGGACCAAAAGGCAAACCAATACGCCGCTGGAAGGTTGGTAGACCGAAAGGCAAAACAATACGCCGCTGGACGGATTTTGGACCGAGTGGCAAAACATTACGCCGCTGGAAGGTTGGTGGACCGAATGGCAAACCAATACGCCGCTGGACGGATTTTGGACCGAGTGGCAAAGCAATACGCCGCTGGAAGGTTGGTGGACCGAATGGCAAAGCAATACGCCGCTGGACGGATTGTGGACCGAAAGGCAAAGCTATACGCCGCTTAAAGGTTGGTGGACCGAGTGGCAAAACAATACGCCGCTGGAAGGTTGGTGGACCGAATGGCAAAGCAATACGCCGCTGGAAGGTTGGTGGACCGAATGGCAAAGCAATACGCCACTGGAAGGTTGGTGGACCGAGTGGCAAAACAATACGCCGCTGGAAGGTTGGTGGACCGAAAGGCAAAACAATACGCCGCTGGACGGATTTTGGACCGAATGGCAAAGCATTACGCCGCTGGAAGGTTGGTGGACCGAGTGGCAAAACAATACGCCGCTGGAAGTTTGGTGGACCGAATTGCAAACCAATACGCCGCTGGACGGATTTTGGACCGAGTGGCAAAGCAATACGCCGCTGGAAGGTTGGTGGACCGAAAGGCAATGAAATACGCCGCTGGACGGATTTTGGACCGAGTGGCAAAACAATACGCCGCTGGAAGGTTGGTGGACCGAATGGCAAACCAATACGCCGCTGGACGGATTTTGGACCGAGTGGCAAAGCAATACGCCGCTGGAAGGTTGGTGGACCGAGTGGCAAAACAATACGCCGCTGGAAGGTTGTTGGACCGAATGGCAAAGCAATACGCCGCTGGAAGGTTGGTGGACCGAATGGCAAAGCAATACGCCACTGGAAGGTTGGTGGACCGAGTGGCAAAACAATACGCCGCTGGAAGGTTGGTGGACCGAAAGGCAAAACAATACGCCGCTGGACGGATTTTGGACCGAATGGCAAAGCATTACGCCGCTGGAAGGTTGGTGGACCGAGTGGCAAAACAATACGCCGCTGGAAGGTTGGTGGACCGAATGACAAACCAATACGCCGCTGGACGGATTTTGGACCGAGTGGCAAAGCAATACGCCGCTGGAAGGTTGGTGGACCGAATGGCAAAGCAATACGCCGCTGGACGGATTTTGGACCGAGTGGCAAAGCAATACGCCGCTGGAAGGTTGGTGGACCGAAAGGCAATGAAATACGCCGCTGGACGGATTTTGGACCGAGTGGCAAAAGAATACGCCGCTGGAAGGTTGGTGGACCGAATGGCAAACCAATACGCCGCTGGACGGATTTTGGACCGAGTGGCAAAGCAATACGCCGCTGGAAGGTTGGTGGACCGTATGGCAAAGCAATACGCCGCTGGACGGATTTTGGACCGAGTGGCAAAACAATACGCCGCTGGAAGGTTGGTGGACCGAAAGGCAAAGCAATACGCCGCTGGACGGATTTTGGACCCAGTGGCAAAACAATACGCCGCTGGAAGGTTGGTGGACCGAATGGCAAAGCAATACGCCGCTGGACGGATTGTGGACCGAAAGGCAAAGCAATACGCCGCTGGAAGGTTGGTGGACCGAATGGCAAAGCAATACGCCGCTGGAAGGTTGGTGGACCGAATGGCAAAGCAATACGCCGCTGGAAGGTTGGTAGACCGAAAGGCAAACCAATACGCCGCTGGACGGATTTTGGACCGAGTGGCAAATCAATACGCCGCTGGAAGGTTGGTGGACCGAATGGCAAAGCTATACGCCGCTGGACGGATTTTGGACCGAGTGGCAAAACAATACGCCGCTGGAAGGTTGGTGGACCGAATGGCAAACCAATACGCCGCTGGACGGATTTTGGACCGAGTGGCAAAGTAATACGCCGCTGGAAGGTTGTTGGACCGAGTGGCAAAACAATACGCCGCTGGAAGGTTGGTGGACCGAATGGCAAAGCAATACGCCGCTGGAAGGTTGGTGGACCGAATGGCAAAGCAATACGCCACTGGAAGGTTGGTGGACCGAGTGGCAAAACAATACGCCGCTGGAAGGTTGGTGGACCGAAAGGCAAAGCAATACGCCGCTGGACGGATTTTGGACCGAATGGCAAAGCAATACGCCGCTGGAAGGTTGGTGGACCAAAAGGCAAACCAATACGCCGCTGGAAGGTTGGTAGACCGAAAGGCAAAACAATACGCCGCTGGACGGATTTTGGACCGAGTGGCAAAACATTACGCCGCTGGAAGGTTGGTGGACCGAATGGCAAACCAATACGCCGCTGGACGGATTTTGGACCGAGTGGCAAAGCAATACGCCGCTGGAAGGTTGGTGGACCGAGTGGCAAAACAATACGCCCCTGGAAGGTGGGTGGACCGAAAGGCAAACCAATACGCCGCTGGACGGATTTTGGACCGAGTGGCAAAGCAATACGCCGCTGGAAGGTTGGTGGACCGAATGGCAAACCAATACGCCGCTGGACGGATTTTGGACCGAGTGGCAAAACAATACGCCGCTGGAAGGTTGGTGGACCGAAAGGCAAAGCAATACGCCGCTGGACGGATTTTGGACCGAGTGGCAAAGCAATACGCCGCTGGAAGGTTGGTGGACCGAATGGCAAAGCAATACGCCGCTGGAAGGTTGGTGGACCGAATGGCAAAGCAATACGCCACTGGAAGGTTGGTGGACCGAGTGGCAAAACAATACGCCGCTGGAAGGTTGGTGGACCGAAAGGCAAAGCAATACGCCGCTGGACGGATTTTGGACCGAATGGCAAAGCAATACGCCGCTGGAAGGTTGGTGGACCAAAAGGCAAACCAATACGCCGCTGGAAGGTTGGTAGACCGAAAGGCAAAACAATACGCCGCTGGACGGATTTTGGACCGAGTGGCAAAACATTACGCCGCTGGAAGGTTGGTGGACCGAATGGCAAACCAATACGCCGCTGGACGGATTTTGGACCGAGTGGCAAAGCAATACGCCGCTGGAAGGTTGGTGGACCGAATGGCAAAGCCATACGCCGCTGGACGGATTGTGGACCGAAAGGCAAAGCTATACGCCGCTTAAAGGTTGGTGGACCGAGTGGCAAAACAATACGCCGCTGGAAGGTTGGTGGACCGAATGGCAAAGCAATACGCCGCTGGAAGGTTGGTGGACCGAATGGCAAAGCAATACGCCACTGGAAGGTTGGTGGACCGAGTGGCAAAACAATACGCCGCTGGAAGGTTGGTGGACCGAAAGGCAAAACAATACGCCGCTGGACGGATTTAGGACCGAATGGCAAAGCATTACGCCGCTGGAAGGTTGGTGGACCGAGTGGCAAAACAATACGCCGCTGGAAGTTTGGTGGACCGAATTGCAAACCAATACGCCGCTGGACGGATTTTGGACCGAGTGGCAAAGCAATACGCCGCTGGAAGGTTGGTGGACCGAAAGGCAATGAAATACGCCGCTGGACGGATTTTGGACCGAGTGGCAAAACAATACGCCGCTGGAAGGTTGGTGGACCGAATGGCAAACCAATACGCCGCTGGACGGATTTTGGACCGAGTGGCAAAGCAATACGCCGCTGGAAGGTTGGTGGACCGTATGGCAAAGCAATACGCCGCTGGACGGATTTTGGACCGAGTGGCAAAACAATACGCCGCTGGAAGGTTGGTGGACCGAAAGGCAAAGCAATACGCCGCTGGACGGATTTTGGACCCAGTGGCTAAACAATACGCCGCTGGAAGGTTGGTGGACCGAATGGCAAACCAATACGCCGCTGGACGGATTTTGGACCGAGTGGCAAAGCAATACGCCGCTGGAAGGTTGGTGGACCGAGTGGCAAAACAATACGCCGCTGGAAGGTTGGTGGACCGAATGGCAAAGCAATATGCCGCTGGAAGGTTGGTGGACCGAATGGCAAAGCAATACGCCACTGGAAGGTTGGTGGACCGAGTGGCAAAACAATACGCCGCTGGAAGGTTGGTGGACCGAAAGGCAAAGCAATACGCCGCTGGACGGATTTTGGACCGAATGGCAAAGCAATACGCCGCTGGAAGGTTGGTGGACCAAAAGGCAAACCAATACGCCGCTGGAAGGTTGGTAGACCGAAAGGCAAAACAATACGCCGCTGGACGGATTTTGGACCGAGTGGCAAAACATTACGCCGCTGGAAGGTTGGTGGACCGAAAGGCAAAGCAATACGCCGCTGGACGGATTTTGGACCGAATGGCAAAGCAATACGCCGCTGGAAGGTTGGTGGACCGAAAGGCAAACCAATACGCCGCTGGAAGGTTGGTAGACCGAAAGGCAAAACAATACGCCGCTGGAAGGTTGGTGCACCGAAAGGCAAAGCAATACGCCGCTGGAAGGTTGGTGGACCGAATGGCAAAACAATACGCCGCTGGACGGATTTTGGACCGAGTGGCAAAACAATACGCCGTTGGAAGGTTGGTGGACCGAAAGGCAAAGCAATACGCCGCTGGACGGATTTTGGACCGAATGGCAAAGCAATACGCCGCTGGAAGGTTGGTGGACCGAAAGGCAAACCAATACGCCGCTGGAAGGTTGGTAGACCGAAAGGCAAAACAATACGCCGCTGGAAGGTTGGTGCACCGAAAGGCAAAGCAATACGCCGCTGGACGGATTTTGGACCGAGTGGCAAAACAATACGCCGCTGGAAGGTTGGTGGACCGAATGGCAAAGCAATACGCCGCTGGACGGATTGTGGACCGAAAGGCAAAGCAATACGCCGCTGGAAGGTTGGTGGACCGAATGGCAAACCAATACGCCGCTGGACGGATTTTGGACCGAATGGCAAAGCAATACGCCGCTGGAAGGTTGGTGGACCGAAAGGCAAACCAATACGCCGCTGGAAGGTTGGTAGACCGAAAGGCAACACAATACGCCGCTGGACGGATTTTGGACCGAGTGGCAAAACATTACGCCGCTGGAAGGTTGGTGGACCGAATGGCAAACCAAAACGCCGCTGGACGGATTTTGGACCGAGTGGCAAAGCAATACGCCGCTGGAAGGTTGGTGGACCGAGTGGCAAAACAATACGCCCCTGGAAGGTGGGTGGACCGAAAGGCAAACCAATACGCCGCTGGACGGATTTTGGACCGAGTGGCAAAGCAATACGCCGCTGGAAGGTTGGTGGACCGAATGGCAAAGCTATACGCCGCTGGACGGATTTTGGACCGAGTGGCAAAACAATACGCCGCTGGAAGGTTGGTGGACCGAATGGCAAAGCAATACGCCGCTGGACGGATTGTGGACCGAAAGGCAAAGCAATACGCCGCTGGAAGGTTGGTGGACCGAATGGCAAACCAATACGCCGCTGGACGGATTTTGGACCGAGTGGCAAAGCAATACGCCGCTGGAAGGTTGGTGGACCGAGTGGCAAAACAATACGCCCCTGGAAGGTGGGTGGACCGAAAGGCAAACCAATACGCCGCTGGACGGATTTTGGACCGAGTGGCAAAGCAATACGCCGCTGGAAGGTTGGTGGACCGAATGGCAAAGCTATACGCCGCTGGACGGATTTTGGACCGAGTGGCAAACCAATACGCCGCTGGAAGGTTGGTGGACCGAATGGCAAACCAATACGCCGCTGGACGGATTTTGGACCGAGTGGCAAAACAATACGCCGCTGGAAGGTTGGTGGACCGAAAGGCAAAGCAATACGCCGCTGGACGGATTTTGGACCGAGTGGCAAAACAATACGCCCCTGGAAGGTTGGTGGACCGAATGGCAATGCAATACGCCACTGGAAGGTTGGTGGACCGAGTGGCAAAACAATACGCCGCTGGAAGGTTGGTGGACCGAGTGATAAAACAATACGCCGCTGGAAGGTTGGTGGACCGAAAGGCAAACCAATACGCCGCTGGACGGATTTTGGACCGAGTGGCAAAACATTACGCCGCTGGAAGGTTGGTGGACCGAACGGCAAAGCAATACGCCGCTGGACGGATTGTGGACCGAAAGGCAAAGCTATACGCCGCTGGAAGGTTGGTGGACCGAATGGCAAAGCAATACGCCGCTGGACGGATTTTGGACCGAATGGCAAAGCAATACGCCGCTGGAAGGTTGGTGGACCGAATGGCAAAGCTATACGCCGCTGGACGGATTTTGGACCGAGTGGCAAAACAATACGCCGCTGGAAGGTTGGTGGACCGAATGGCACAGCAATACGCCGCTGGACGGATTGTGGACCGAAAGGCAAAGCAATACGCCGCTGGAAGGTTGGTGGACCGAATGGCAAACCAATACGCCGCTGGACGGATTTTGGACCGAGTGGCAAAGCAATACGCCGCTGGAAGGTTGGTGGACCGAGTGGCAAAACAATACGCCCCTGGAAGGTGGGTGGACCGAAAGGCAAACCAATACGCCGATGGACGGATTTTGGACCGAGTGGCAAACCAATACGCCGCTGGAAGGTTGGTGGACCGAATGGCAAACCAATACGCCGCTGGACGGATTTTGGACCGAGTGGCAAAACAATACGCCGCTGGAAGGTTGGTGGACCGAAAGGCAAAGCAATACGCCGCTGGACGGATTTTGGACCGAGTGGCAAAACAATACGCCCCTGGAAGGTTGGTGGACCGAATGGCAATGCAATACGCCACTGGAAGGTTGGTGGACCGAGTGGCAAAACAATACGCCGCTGGAAGGTTGGTGGACCGAGTGATAAAACAATACGCCGCTGGAAGGTTGGTGGACCGAAAGGCAAACCAATACGCCGCTGGACGGATTTTGGACCGAGTGGCAAAACAATACGCCGCTGGAAGGTTGGTGGACCGAATGGCAAAGCAATACGCCGCTGGACGGATTGTGGACCGAAAGGCAAAGCTATACGCCGCTGGAAGGTTGGTGGACCGAATGGCAAAGCAATACGCCGCTGGACGGATTTTGGACCGAGTGGCAAAGCAATACGCCGCTGGAAGGTTGGTGGACCGAATGGCAAACCAATACGCCGCTGGACGGATTTTGGACCGAATGGCAAAGCATTACGCCGCTGGAAGGTTGGTGGACCGAATGGCAAAGCAATACGCCGCTGGACGGATTGTGGACCGAAAGGCAAAGCTATACGCCGCTTAAAGGTTGGTGGACCGAAAGGCAAACCAATACGCCGCTGGAAGGTTGGTGGACCGAGTGGCAAAACAATACGCCGCTGGAAGGTTGGTGGACCGAATGGCAAACCAATACGCCGCTGGACGGATTTTGGACCGAATGGCAAAGCAATACGCCGCTGGAAGGTTGGTGGACCGAAAGGCAAAGCAATACGCCGCTGGAAGGTTGGTAGACCGAAAGGCAAAACAATACGCCGCTGGACGGATTTTGGACCGAGTGGCAAAACAATACGCCACTGGAAGGTTGGTGGACCGAGTGGCAAAACAATACGCCGCTGGAAGGTTGGTGGACCGAAAGGCAAAACAATACGCCGCTGGACGGATTTTGGACCAAATGGCAAAGCATTACGCCGCTGGAAGGTTGGTGGACCGAGTGGCAAAACAATACGCCGCTGGAAGGTTGGTGGACCGAATGGCAAACGAATACGCCGCTGGACGGATTTTGGACCGAGTGGCAAAGCAATACGCCGTTGGAAGGTTGGTGGACCGAAAGGCAAAGAAATACGCCGCTGGAAGGTTGGTAGACCGAAAGGCAAACCAATACGCCGCTGGAAGGTTGGTGGACCGAGTGGCAAAACAATACGCCGCTGGAAGGTTGGTGGACCGAATGGCAAAGCAATACGCCGCTGGACGGATTTTGGACCGAGTGGCAAAACATTACGCCGCTGGAAGGTTGGTGGACCGAATGGCAAAGTAATACGCCGCTGGACGGATTTTGGACCGAGTGGCAAAACAATACGCCGCTGGAAGGTTGGTGGACCGAATGGCAAACCAATACGCCGCTGGACGGATTTTGGACCGAGTGGCAAAACAATACGCCGCTGGAAGGTTGGTGGACCGAATGGCAAACCAATACGCCGCTGGACGGATTTTGGACCGAGTGGCAAAGCAATATGCCGCTGGAAGGTTGGTGGACCGAATGGCAAAGCAATACGCCGCTGGACGGATTGTGGACCGAAAGGCAAAGCTATACGCCGCTTAAAGGTTGGTGGACCGAAAGGCAAACCAATACGCCGCTGGAAGGTTGGTGGACCGAGTGGCAAAACAATACGCCGCTGGATGGTTGGTGGACCGAATGGCAAACCAATACGCCGCTGGACGGATTTTGGACCGAATGGCAAAGCAATACGCCGCTGGAAGGTTGGTGGACCGAGTGGCAAAACAATACGCCGCTGGAAGGTTGGTGGACCGAAAGGCAAAGCAATACGCCGCTGGAAGGTTGGTAGACCGTAAGGCAAAACAATACGCCGCTGGACGGATTTTGGACCGAGTGGCAAAACAATACGCCGCTGGAAGGTTGGTGGACCGAATGGCAAAACAATACGCCGCTGGACGGATTTTGGACCGAGTGGCAAAGCAATACGCCGCTGGAAGGTTGGTGGACCGAGTGGCAAAACAATACGCCGCTGGAAGGTTGTTGGACCGAATGGCAAAGCAATACGCCGCTGGAAGGTTGGTGGACCGAATGGCAAAGCAATACGCCACTGGAAGGTTGGTGGACCGAGTGGCAAAACAATACGCCGCTGGAAGGTTGGTGGACCGAAAGGCAAAACAATACGCCGCTGGACGGATTTTGGACCGAATGGCAAAGCATTACGCCGCTGGAAGGTTGGTGGACCGAGTGGCAAAACAATACGCCGCTGGAAGGTTGGTGGACCGAATGACAAACCAATACGCCGCTGGACGGATTTTGGACCGAGTGGCAAAGCAATACGCCGCTGGAAGGTTGGTGGACCGAATGGCAAAGCAATACGCCGCTGGACGGATTTTGGACCGAGTGGCAAAGCAATACGCCGCTGGAAGGTTGGTGGACCGAAAGGCAATGAAATACGCCGCTGGACGGATTTTGGACCGAGTGGCAAAAGAATACGCCGCTGGAAGGTTGGTGGACCGAATGGCAAACCAATACGCCGCTGGACGGATTTTGGACCGAGTGGCAAAGCAATACGCCGCTGGAAGGTTGGTGGACCGTATGGCAAAGCAATACGCCGCTGGAAGGTTGGTGGACCGAATGGCAAAGCAATACGCCGCTGGAAGGTTGGTGGACCGAATGGCAAAGCAATACGCCACTGGAAGGTTGGTGGACCGAGTGGCAAAACAATACGCCGCTGGACGGATTTTGGACCGAGTGGCAAAGCAATACGCCGCTGGAAGGTTGGTGGACCGAAAGGCAATGAAATACGCCGCTGGACGGATTTTGGACCGAGTGGCAAAAGAATACGCCGCTGGAAGGTTGGTGGACCGAATGGCAAACCAATACGCCGCTGGACGGATTTTGGACCGAATGGCAAAGCAATACGCCGCTGGAAGGTTGGTGGACCGAGTGGCAAAACAATACGCCGCTGGAAGGTTGGTGGACCGAAAGGCAAAGCAATACGCCGCTGGAAGGTTGGTAGACCGTAAGGCAAAACAATACGCCGCTGGACGGATTTTGGACCGAGTGGCAAAACAATACGCCGCTGGAAGGTTGGTGGACCGAATGGCAAAACAATACGCCGCTGGACGGATTTTGGACCGAGTGGCAAAGCAATACGCCGCTGGAAGGTTGGTGGACCGAGTGGCAAAACAATACGCCGCTGGAAGGTTGTTGGACCGAATGGCAAAGCAATACGCCGCTGGAAGGTTGGTGGACCGAATGGCAAAGCAATACGCCACTGGAAGGTTGGTGGACCGAGTGGCAAAACAATACGCCGCTGGAAGGTTGGTGGACCGAAAGGCAAAACAATACGCCGCTGGACGGATTTTGGACCGAATGGCAAAGCATTACGCCGCTGGAAGGTTGGTGGACCGAGTGGCAAAACAATACGCCGCTGGAAGGTTGGTGGACCGAATGACAAACCAATACGCCGCTGGACGGATTTTGGACCGAGTGGCAAAGCAATACGCCGCTGGAAGGTTGGTGGACCGAATGGCAAAGCAATACGCCGCTGGACGGATTTTGGACCGAGTGGCAAAGCAATACGCCGCTGGAAGGTTGGTGGACCGAAAGGCAATGAAATACGCCGCTGGACGGATTTTGGACCGAGTGGCAAAAGAATACGCCGCTGGAAGGTTGGTGGACCGAATGGCAAACCAATACGCCGCTGGACGGATTTTGGACCGAGTGGCAAAGCAATACGCCGCTGGAAGGTTGGTGGACCGTATGGCAAAGCAATACGCCGCTGGAAGGTTGGTGGACCGAATGGCAAAGCAATACGCCGCTGGAAGGTTGGTGGACCGAATGGCAAAGCAATACGCCACTGGAAGGTTGGTGGACCGAGTGGCAAAACAATACGCCGCTGGACGGATTTTGGACCGAGTGGCAAAGCAATTCGCCGCTGGAAGGTTGGTGGACCGAAAGGCAATGAAATACGCCGCTGGACGGATTTTGGACCGAGTGGCAAAAGAATACGCCGCTGGAAGGTTGGTGGACCGAATGGCAAACCAATACGCCGCTGGACGGATTTTGGACCGAGTGGCAAAGCAATACGCCGCTGGAAGGTTGGTGGACCGAGTGGCAAAACAATACGCCCCTGGAAGGTGGGTGGACCGAAAGGCAAAACAATACGCCGCTGGACGGATTTTGGACCGAGTGGCAAAACATTACGCCGCTGGAAGGTTGGTGGACCGAATGGCAAACCAATACGCCGCTGGACGGATTTTGGACCGAGTGGCAAAGCAATACGCCGCTGGAAGGTTGGTGGACCGAGTGGCAAAACAATACGCCCCTGGAAGGTGGGTGGACCGAAAGGCAAACCAATACGCCGCTGGACGGATTTTGGACCGAGTGGCAAAGCAATACGCCGCTGGAAGGTTGGTGGACCGAATGGCAAACCAATACGCCGCTGGACGGATTTTGGACCGAGTGGCAAAACAATACGCCGCTGGAAGGTTGGTGGACCGAAAGGCAAAGCAATACGCCGCTGGACGGATTTTGGACCGAGTGGCAAAGCAATACGCCGCTGGAAGGTTGGTGGACCGAATGGCAAAGCAATACGCCGCTGGAAGGTTGGTGGACCGAATGGCAAAGCAATACGCCACTGGAAGGTTGGTGGACCGAGTGGCAAAACAATACGCCGCTGGAAGGTTGGTGGACCGAAAGGCAAAGCAATACGCCGCTGGACGGATTTTGGACCGAATGGCAAAGCAATACGCCGCTGGAAGGTTGGTGGACCAAAAGGCAAACCAATACGCCGCTGGAAGGTTGGTAGACCGAAAGGCAAAACAATACGCCGCTGGACGGATTTTGGACCGAGTGGCAAAACATTACGCCGCTGGAAGGTTGGTGGACCGAATGGCAAACCAATACGCCGCTGGACGGATTTTGGACCGAGTGGCAAAGCAATACGCCGCTGGAAGGTTGGTGGACCGAATGGCAAAGCAATACGCCGCTGGACGGATTGTGGACCGAAAGGCAAAGCTATACGCCGCTTAAAGGTTGGTGGACCGAGTGGCAAAACAATACGCCGCTGGAAGGTTGGTGGACCGAATGGCAAAGCAATACGCCGCTGGAAGGTTGGTGGACCGAATGGCAAAGCAATACGCCACTGGAAGGTTGGTGGACCGAGTGGCCAAACAATACGCCGCTGGAAGGTTGGTGGACCGAAAGGCAAAACAATACGCCGCTGGACGGATTTTGGACCGAATGGCAAAGCATTACGCCGCTGGAAGGTTGGTGGACCGAGTGGCAAAACAATACGCTGCTGGAAGTTTGGTGGACCGAATTGCAAACCAATACGCCGCTGGACGGATTTTGGACCGAGTGGCAAAGCAATACGCCGCTGGAAGGTTGGTGGACCGAATGGCAAACCAATACGCCGCTGGACGGATTTTGGACCGAGTGGCAAAGCAATACGCCGCTGGAAGGTTGGTGGACCGTATGGCAAAGCAATACGCCGCTGGACGGATTTTGGACCGAGTGGCAAAACAATACGCCGCTGGAAGGTTGGTGGACCGAAAGGCAAAGCAATACGCCGCTGGACGGATTTTGGACCCAGTGGCTAAACAATACGCCGCTGGAAGGTTGGTGGACCGAATGGCAAACCAATACGCCGCTGGACGGATTTTGGACCGAGTGGCAAAGCAATACGCCGCTGGAAGGTTGGTGGACCGAGTGGCAAAACAATACGCCGCTGGAAGGTTGGTGGACCGAATGGCAAAGCAATATGCCGCTGGAAGGTTGGTGGACCGAATGGCAAAGCAATACGCCACTGGAAGGTTGGTGGACCGAGTGGCAAAACAATACGCCGCTGGAAGGTTGGTGGACCGAAAGGCAAAGCAATACGCCGCTGGACGGATTTTGGACCGAATGGCAAAGCAATACGCCGCTGGAAGGTTGGTGGACCAAAAGGCAAACCAATACGCCGCTGGAAGGTTGGTAGACCGAAAGGCAAAACAATACGCCGCTGGACGGATTTTGGACCGAGTGGCAAAACATTACGCCGCTGGAAGGTTGGTGGACCGAATGGCAAACCAATACGCCGCTGGACGGATTTTGGACCGAGTGGCAAAGCAATACGCCGCTGGAAGGTTGGTGGACCGAGTGGCAAAACAATACGCCCCTGTAAGGTGGGTGGACCGAAAGGCAAACCAATACGCCGCTGGACGGATTTTGGACCGAGTGGCAAAGCAATACGCCGCTGGAAGGTTGGTGGACCGAATGGCAAACCAATACGCCGCTGGACGGATTTTGGACCGAGTGGCAAAACAATACGCCGCTGGAAGGTTGGTGGACCGAAAGGCAAAGCAATACGCCGCTGGACGGATTTTGGACCGAGTGGCAAAGCAATACGCCGCTGGAAGGTTTGTGGACCGAAAGGCAAACCAATACGCCGCTGGACGGATTTTGGACCGTGTGGCAAAACAATACGCCGCTGGAAGGTTGGTGGACCGAATGGCAAAGCAATACGCCGCTGGACGGATTGTGGACCGAAAGGCAAAGCTATACGCCGCTTAAAGGTTGGTTGACCGAAAGGCAAACCAATACGCCGCTGGAAGATTGGTGGACCGAGTGGCAAAACAATACGCCGCTGGAAGGTTGGTGGACCGAATGGCAAACCAATACGCCGCTGGACGGATTTTGGACCGAATGGCAATGCAATACGCCGCTGGAAGGTTGGTGGACCGAAAGGCAAAGCAATACGCCGCTGGAAGGTTGGTAGACCGAAAGGCAAAACAATACGCCGCTGGACGGATTTTGGACCGAGTGGCAAAACAATACGCCGCTGGAAGGTTGGTGGACCGAATGGCAAACCAATACGCCGCTGGACGGATTTTGGACCGAGTGGCAAAGCAATACGCCGCTGGAAGGTTGGTGGACCGAGTGGCAAAACAATACGCCGCTGGAAGGTTGGTGGACCGAATGGCAAAGCAATACGCCGCTGGACGGATTGTGGACCGAAAGGCAAAGCTATACGCCGCTTAAAGGTTGGTGGACCGAAAGGCAAACCAATACGCCGCTGGAAGGTTGGTGGACCGAGTGGCAAAACAATACGCCGCTGGATGGTTGGTGGACCGAATGGCAAACCAATACGCCGCTGGACGGATTTTGGACCGAATGGCAAAGCAATACGCCGCTGGAAGGTTGGTGGACCGAAAGGCAAAGCAATACGCCGCTGGAAGGTTGGTAGACCGTAAGGCAAAACAATACGCCGCTGGACGGATTTTGGACCGAGTGGCAAAACAATACGCCGCTGGAAGGTTGGTGGACCGAATGGCAAACCAATACGCCGCTGGACGGATTTTGGACCGAGTGGCAAAGCAATACGCCGCTGGAAGGTTGGTGGACCGAGTGGCAAAACAATACGCCGCTGGAAGGTTGTTGGACCGAATGGCAAAGCAATACGCCGCTGGAAGGTTGGTGGACCGAATGGCAAAGCAATACGCCACTGGAAGGTTGGTGGACCGAGTGGCAAAACAATACGCCGCTGGAAGGTTGGTGGACCGAAAGGCAAAACAATACGCCGCTGGACGGATTTTGGACCGAATGGCAAAGCATTACGCCGCTGGAAGGTTGGTGGACCGAGTGGCAAAACAATACGCCGCTGGAAGGTTGGTGGACCGAATGACAAACCAATACGCCGCTGGACGGATTTTGGACCGAGTGGCAAAGCAATACGCCGCTGGAAGGTTGGTGGACCGAATGGCAAAGCAATACGCCGCTGGACGGATTTTGGACCGAGTGGCAAAGCAATACGCCGCTGGAAGGTTGGTGGACCGAAAGGCAATGAAATACGCCGCTGGACGGATTTTGGACCGAGTGGCAAAAGAATACGCCGCTGGAAGGTTGGTGGACCGAATGGCAAACCAATACGCCGCTGGACGGATTTTGGACCGAGTGGCAAAGCAATACGCCGCTGGAAGGTTGGTGGACCGTATGGCAAAGCAATACGCCGCTGGACGGATTTTGGACCGAGTGGCAAAACAATACGCCGCTGGAAGGTTGGTGGACCGAATGGCAAAGCAATACGCCGCTGGACGGATTGTGGACCGAAAGGCAAAGCAATACGCCGCTGAAAGGTTGGTGGACCGAATGGCAAAGCAATACGCCGCTGGAAGGATGGTGGACCGAATGGCAAAGCAATACGCCGCTGGAAGGTTGGTAGACCGAAAGGCAAACCAATACGCCGCTGGACGGATTTTGGACCGAGTGGCAAAGCAATACGCCGCTGGAAGGTTGGTGGACCGAATGGCAAAGCTATACGCCGCTGGACGGATTTTGGACCGAGTGGCAAAACAATACGCCGCTGGAAGGTTGGTGGACCGAATGGCAAACCAATACGCCGCTGGACGGATTTTGGACCGAGTGGCAAAGTAATACGCCGCTGGAAGGTTGGTGGACCGAGTGGCAAAACAATACGCCGCTGGAAGGTTGGTGGACCGAATGGCAAAGCAATACGCCGCTGGAAGGTTGGTGGACCGAATGGCAAAGCAATACGCCACTGGAAGGTTGGTGGACCGAGTGGCAAAACAATACGCCGCTGGAAGGTTGGTGGACCAAAAGGCAAAGCAATACGCCGCTGGACGGATTTTGGACCGAATGGCAAAGCAATACGCCGCTGGAAGGTTGGTGGACCAAAAGGCAAACCAATACGCCGCTGGAAGGTTGGTAGACCGAAAGGCAAAACAATACGCCGCTGGACGGATTTTGGACCGAGTGGCAAAACATTACGCCGCTGGAAGGTTGGTGGACCGAATGGCAAACCAATACGCCGCTGGACGGATTTTGGACCGAGTGGCAAAGCAATACGCCGCTGGAAGGTTGGTGGACCGAGTGGCAAAACAATACGCCCCTGGAAGGTGGGTGGACCGAAAGGCAAACCAATACGCCGCTGGACGGATTTTGGACCGAGTGGCAAAGCAATACGCCGCTGGAAGGTTGGTGGACCGAATGGCAAACCAATACGCCGCTGGACGGATTTTGGACCGAGTGGCAAAACAATACGCCGCTGGAAGGTTGGTGGACCGAAAGGCAAAGCAATACGCCGCTGGACGGATTTTGGACCGAGTGGCAAAGCAATACGCCGCTGGAAGGTTGGTGGACCGAATGGCAAAGCAATACGCCGCTGGAAGGTTGGTGGACCGAATGGCAAAGCAATACGCCACTGGAAGGTTGGTGGACCGAGTGGCAAAACAATACGCCGCTGGAAGGTTGGTGCACCGAAAGGCAAAGCAATACGCCGCTGGACGGATTTTGGACCGAATGGCAAAGCAATACGCTGCTGGAAGGTTGGTGGACCAAAAGGCAAACCAATACGCCGCTGGAAGGTTGGTAGACCGAAAGGCAAAACAATACGCCGCTGGACGGATTTTGGACCGAGTGGCAAAACATTACGCCGCTGGAAGGTTGGTGGACCGAATGGCAAACCAATACGCCGCTGGACGGATTTTGGACCGAGTGGCAAAGCAATACGCCGCTGGAAGGTTGGTGGACCGAATGGCAAAGCAATACGCCGCTGGACGGATTGTGGACCGAAAGGCAAAGCTATACGCCGCTTAAAGGTTGGTGGACCGAGTGGCAAAGCAATACGCCGCTGGAAGGTTGGTGGACCGAATGGCAAAGCAATACGCCGCTGGACGGATTGTGGACCGAAAGGCAAAGCTATACGCCGCTTAAAGGTTGGTGGACCGAGTGGCAAAACAATACGCCGCTGGAAGGTTGGTGGACCGAATGGCAAAGCAATACGCCGCTGGAAGGTTGGTGGACCGAATGGCAAAGCAATACGCCACTGGAAGGTTGGTGGACCGAGTGGCAAAACAATACGCCGCTGGAAGGTTGGTGGACCGAAAGGCAAAACAATACGCCGCTGGACGGATTTTGGACCGAATGGCAAAGCATTACGCCGCTGGAAGGTTAGTGGACCGAGTGGCAAAACAATACGCCGCTGGAAGTTTGGTGGACCGAATTGCAAACCAATACGCCGCTGGACGGATTTTGGTCCGAGTGGCAAAGCAATACGCCGCTGGAAGGTTGGTGGACCGAAAGGCAATGAAATACGCCGCTGGACGGATTTTGGACCGAGTGGCAAAACAATACGCCGCTGGAAGGTTGGTGGACCGAATGGCAAACCAATACGCCGCTGGACGGATTTTGGACCGAGTGGCAAAGCAATACGCCGCTGGAAGGTTGGTGGACCGTATGGCAAAGCAATACGCCGCTGGACGGATTTTGGACCGAGTGGCAAAACAATACGCCGCTGGAAGGTTGGTGGACCGAAAGGCAAAGCAATACGCCGCTGGACGGATTTTGGACCCAGTGGCTAAACAATACGCCGCTGGAAGGTTGGTGGACCGAATGGCAAACCAATACGCCGCTGGACGGATTTTGGACCGAGTGGCAAAGCAATACGCCGCTGGAAGGTTGGTGGACCGAGTGGCAAAACAATACGCCGCTGGAAGGTTGGTGGACCGAATGGCAAAGCAATATGCCGCTGGAAGGTTGGTGGACCGAATGGCAAAGCAATACGCCACTGGAAGGTTGGTGGACCGAGTGGCAAAACAATACGCCGCTGGAAGGTTGGTGGACCGAAAGGCAAAGCAATACGCCGCTGGACGGATTTTGGACCGAATGGCAAAGCAATACGCCGCTGGAAGGTTGGTGGACCAAAAGGCAAACCAATACGCCGCTGGAAGGTTGGTAGACCGAAAGGCAAAAAAATACGCCGCTGGACGGATTTTGGACCGAGTGGCAAAACATTACGCCGCTGGAAGGTTGGTGGACCGAATGGCAAACCAATACGCCGCTGGACGGATTTTGGACCGAGTGGCAAAACAATACGCCGCTGGAAGGTTGGTGGACCGAAAGGCAAAGCAATACGCCGCTGGACGGATTTTGGACCGAGTGGCAAAGCAATACGCCGCTGGAAGGTTTGTGGACCGAAAGGCAAACCAATACGCCGCTGGACGGATTTTGGACCGTGTGGCAAAACAATACGCCGCTGGAAGGTTGGTGGACCGAATGGCAAAGCAATACGCCGCTGGACGGATTGTGGACCGAAAGGCAAAGCTATACGCCGCTTAAAGGTTGGTTGACCGAAAGGCAAACCAATACGCCGCTGGAAGATTGGTGGACCGAGTGGCAAAACAATACGCCGCTGGAAGGTTGGTGGACCGAATGGCAAACCTATACGCCGCTGGACGGATTTTGGACCGAATGGCAATGCAATACGCCGCTGGAAGGTTGGTGGACCGAAAGGCAAAGCAATACGCCGCTGGAAGGTTGGTAGACCGAAAGGCAAAACAATACGCCGCTGGACGGATTTTGGACCGAGTGGCAAAACAATACGCCGCTGGAAGGTTGGTGGACCGAATGGCAAACCAATACGCCGCTGGACGGATTTTGGACCGAGTGGCAAAGCAATACGCCGCTGGAAGGTTGGTGGACCGAGTGGCAAAACAATACGCCGCTGGAAGGTTGGTGGACCGAATGGCAAAGCAATACGCCGCTGGAAGGTTGGTGGACCGTATGGCAAAGCAATACGCCACTGGAAGGTTGGTGGACCGAGTGGCAAAACAATACGCCGCTGGAAGGTTGGTGGACCGAAAGGCAAAACAATACGCCGCTGGACGGATTTTGGACCGAATGGCAAAGCAATACGCCGCTGGAAGGTTGGTGGACCAAAAGGCAAACCAATACGCCGCTGGAAGGTTGGTAGACCGAAAGGCAAAAAAATACGCCGCTGGACGGATTTTGGACCGAGTGGCAAAACATTACGCCGCTGGAAGGTTGGTGGACCGAATGGCAAACCAATACGCCGCTGGACGGATTTTGGACCGAGTGGCAAAACAATACGCCGCTGGAAGGTTGGTGGACCGAAAGGCAAAGCAATACGCCGCTGGACGGATTTTGGACCGAGTGGCAAAGCAATACGCCGCTGGAAGGTTTGTGGACCGAAAGGCAAACCAATACGCCGCTGGACGGATTTTGGACCGTGTGGCAAAACAATACGCCGCTGGAAGGTTGGTGGACCGAATGGCAAAGCAATACGCCGCTGGACGGATTGTGGACCGAAAGGCAAAGCTATACGCCGCTTAAAGGTTGGTTGACCGAAAGGCAAACCAATACGCCGCTGGAAGATTGGTGGACCGAGTGGCAAAACAATACGCCGCTGGAAGGTTGGTGGACCGAATGGCAAACCTATACGCCGCTGGACGGATTTTGGACCGAATGGCAATGCAATACGCCGCTGGAAGGTTGGTGGACCGAAAGGCAAAGCAATACGCCGCTGGAAGGTTGGTAGACCGAAAGGCAAAACAATACGCCGCTGGACGGATTTTGGACCGAGTGGCAAAACAATACGCCGCTGGAAGGTTGGTGGACCGAATGGCAAACCAATACGCCGCTGGACGGATTTTGGACCGAGTGGCAAAGCAATACGCCGCTGGAAGGTTGGTGGACCGAGTGGCAAAACAATACGCCGCTGGAAGGTTGGTGGACCGAATGGCAAAGCAATACGCCGCTGGAAGGTTGGTGGACCGTATGGCAAAGCAATACGCCACTGGAAGGTTGGTGGACCGAGTGGCAAAACAATACGCCGCTGGAAGGTTGGTGGACCGAAAGGCAAAGCAATACGCCGCTGGACGGATTTTGGACCGAGTGGCAAAGCAATACGCCGCTGGAAGGTTTGTGGACCGAAAGGCAAACCAATACGCCGCTGGACGGATTTTGGACCGTGTGGCAAAACAATACGCCGCTGGAAGGTTGGTGGACCGAATGGCAAAGCAATACGCCGCTGGACGGATTGTGGACCGAAAGGCAAAGCTATACGCCGCTTAAAGGTTGGTTGACCGAAAGGCAAACCAATACGCCGCTGGAAGATTGGTGGACCGAGTGGCAAAACAATACGCCGCTGGAAGGTTGGTGGACCGAATGGCAAACCAATACGCCGCTGGACGGATTTTGGACCGAATGGCAATGCAATACGCCGCTGGAAGGTTGGTGGACCGAAAGGCAAAGCAATACGCCGCTGGAAGGTTGGTAGACCGAAAGGCAAAACAATACGCCGCTGGACGGATTTTGGACCGAGTGGCAAAACAATACGCCGCTGGAAGGTTGGTGGACCGAATGGAAAATCAATACGCCGCTGGACGGATTTTGGACCGAGTGGCAAAGCAATACGCCGCTGGAAGGTTGGTGGACCGAGTGGCAAAACAATACGCCGCTGGAAGGTTGGTGGACCGAATGGCAAAGCAATACGCCGCTGGAAGGTTGGTGGACCGAATGGCAAAGCAATACGCCACTGGCAGGTTGGTGGACCGAGTGGCAAAACAATACGCCGCTGGAAGGTTGGTGGACCGAAAGGCAAAACAATACGCCGCTGGACGGATTTTGGACCGAATGGCAAAGCATTACGCCGCTGGAAGGTTGGTGGACCGAGTGGCAAAACAATACGCCGCTGGAAGGTTGGTGGACCGAATGGCAAACCAATACGCCGCTGGACGGATTTTGGACCGAGTGGCAAATCAATACGCCGCTGGAAGGTTGGTGGACCGAATGGCAAACCAATACGCCGCTGGAAGGTTGGTGGACCGAGTGGCAAAACAATACGCCCCTGGAAGGTGGGTGGACCGAATGGCAAAGCAATACGCCGCTGGAAGGTTGGTGGACCGAATGGCAATGCAATACGCCACTGGAAGGTTGGTGGACCGAGTGGCAAAACAATACGCCGCTGGAAGGTTGGTGGACCGAGTGACAAAACAATACGCCGCTGGAAGGTTGGTGGACCGAAAGGCAAAGCAATACGCCGCTGGACGGATTTTGGACCGAGTGGCAAAACAATACGCCGCTGGAAGGTTGGTGGACCGAATGGCAAAGCAATACGCCGCTGGAAGGTTGGTGGACCGAATGGCAATGCAATACGCCACTGGAAGGTTGGTGGACCGAGTGGCAAAACAATACGCCGCTGGAAGGTTGGTGGACCGAGTGACAAAACAATACGCCGCTGGAAGGTTGGTGGACCGAGTGGCAAAACAATACGCCGCTGGAAGGTTGGTGGACCGAATGGCAAAGCAATATGCCGCTGGAAGGTTGGTGGACCGAATGGCAAAGCAATACGCCACTGGAAGGTTGGTGGACCGAGTGGCAAAACAATACGCCGCTGGAAGGTTGGTGGACCGAAAGGCAAAGCAATACGCCGCTGGACGGATTTTGGACCGAATGGCAAAGCAATACGCCGCTGGAAGGTTGGTGGACCAAAAGGCAAACCAATACGCCGCTGGAAGGTTGGTAGACCGAAAGGCAAAAAAATACGCCGCTGGACGGATTTTGGACCGAGTGGCAAAACATTACGCCGCTGGAAGGTTGGTGGACCGAATGGCAAACCAATACGCCGCTGGACGGATTTTGGACCGAGTGGCAAAACAATACGCCGCTGGAAGGTTGGTGGACCGAAAGGCAAAGCAATACGCCGCTGGACGGATTTTGGACCGAGTGGCAAAGCAATACGCCGCTGGAAGGTTTGTGGACCGAAAGGCAAACCAATACGCCGCTGGACGGATTTTGGACCGTGTGGCAAAACAATACGCCGCTGGAAGGTTGGTGGACCGAATGGCAAAGCAATACGCCGCTGGACGGATTGTGGACCGAAAGGCAAAGCTATACGCCGCTTAAAGGTTGGTTGACCGAAAGGCAAACCAATACGCCGCTGGAAGATTGGTGGACCGAGTGGCAAAACAATACGCCGCTGGAAGGTTGGTGGACCGAATGGCAAACCTATACGCCGCTGGACGGATTTTGGACCGAATGGCAATGCAATACGCCGCTGGAAGGTTGGTGGACCGAAAGGCAAAGCAATACGCCGCTGGAAGGTTGGTAGACCGAAAGGCAAAACAATACGCCGCTGGACGGATTTTGGACCGAGTGGCAAAACAATACGCCGCTGGAAGGTTGGTGGACCGAATGGCAAACCAATACGCCGCTGGACGGATTTTGGACCGAGTGGCAAAGCAATACGCCGCTGGAAGGTTGGTGGACCGAGTGGCAAAACAATACGCCGCTGGAAGGTTGGTGGACCGAATGGCAAAGCAATACGCCGCTGGAAGGTTGGTGGACCGTATGGCAAAGCAATACGCCACTGGAAGGTTGGTGGACCGAGTGGCAAAACAATACGCCGCTGGAAGGTTGGTGGACCGAAAGGCAAAACAATACGCCGCTGGACGGATTTTGGACCGAATGGCAAAGCATTACGCCGCTGGAAGGTTGGTGGACCGAGTGGCAAAACAATACGCCGCTGGAAGGTTGGTGGACCGAATGGCAAACCAATACGCCGCTGGACGGATTTTGGACCGAGTGGCAAATCAATACGCCGCTGGAAGGTTGGTGGACCGAATGGCAAACCAATACGCCGCTGGAAGGTTGGTGGACCGAGTGGCAAAACAATACGCCCCTGGAAGGTGGGTGGACCGAATGGCAAAGCAATACGCCGCTGGAAGGTTGGTGGACCGAATGGCAATGCAATACGCCACTGGAAGGTTGGTGGACCGAGTGGCAAAACAATACGCCGCTGGAAGGTTGGTGGACCGAGTGACAAAACAATACGCCGCTGGAAGGTTGGTGGACCGAAAGGCAAAGCAATACGCCGCTGGACGGATTTTGGACCGAGTGGCAAAACAATACGCCGCTGGAAGGTTGGTGGACCGAATGGCAAAGCAATACGCCGCTGGACGGATTGTGGACCGAAAGGCAAAGCAATACGCCGCTGGAAGGTTGGTGGACCGAATGGCAAAGCAATACGCCGCTGGACGGATTTTGGAACGAGTGGCAAAGCAATACGCCGCTGGAAGGTTGGTAGACCGAAAGGCAAACCAATACGCCGCTGGAAGGATGGTGGACCGAATGGCAAAGCAATACGCCGCTGGACGGATTTTGGACCGAGTGGCAAAACATTACGCCGCTGGAAGGTTGGTGGACCGAATGGCAAACGAATACGCCGCTGGACGGATTTTGGACCGAGTGGCAAACCAATACGCCGCTGGAAGGATGGTGGACCGAATGGCAAAGCAATACGCCGCTGGACGGATTTTGGACCGAGTGGCAAAACATTACGCCGCTGGAAGGTTGGTGGACCGAATGGCAAAGCAATACGCCGCTGGACGGATTTTGGAACGAGTGGCAAAACAATACGCCGCTGGAAGGTTGGTGGACCGAGTGACAAAACAATACGCCGCTGGAAGGTTGGTGGACCGAAAGGCAAAGCAATACGCCGCTGGACGGATTTTGGACCGAGTGGCAAAACAATACGCCGCTGGAAGGTTGGTGGACCGAATGGCAAAGCAATACGCCGCTGGACGGATTGTGGACCGAAAGGCAAAGCAATACGCCGCTGGAAGGTTGGTGGACCGAATGGCAAAGCAATACGCCGCTGGACGGATTTTGGAACGAGTGGCAAAGCAATACGCCGCTGGAAGGTTGGTAGACCGAAAGGCAAACCAATACGCCGCTGGAAGGATGGTGGACCGAATGGCAAAGCAATACGCCGCTGGACGGATTGTGGACCGAAAGGCAAAGCTATACGCCGCTTAAAGGTTGGTGGACCGAAAGGCAAACCAATACGCCGCTGGAAGGTTGGTGGATCGAGTGGCAAAACAATACGCCGCTGGAAGGTTGGTGGACCGAATGGCAAACCAATACGCCGCTGGACGGATTTTGGACCGAATGGCAAAGCAATACGCCGCTGGAAGGTTGGTGGACCGAAAGGCAAAGCTATACGCCGCTGGAAGGTTGGTAGACCGAAAGGCAAAGCAATACGCCGCTGGAAGGTTGGTAGACCGAAAGGCAAACCAATACGCCGCTGGAAGGTTGGTGGACCGAGTGGCAAAACAATACGCCGCTGGAAGGTTGGTGGACCGAATGGCAAAGCAATACGCCGCTGGACGGATTTTGGACCGAGTGGCAAAACATTACGCCGCTGGAAGGTTGGTGGACCGAATGGCAAACCAATACGCCGCTGGACGGATTTTGGACCGAGTGGCAAAGCAATACGCCGCTGGAAGGTTGGTGGACCGAATGGCAAAGCAATACGCCGCTGGACGGATTGTGGACCGAAAGGCAAAGCTATACGCCGCTTAAAGGTTGGTGGACCGAGTGGCAAAACAATACGCCGCTGGAAGGTTGGTGGACCGAATGGCAAAGCAATACGCCGCTGGAAGGTTGGTGGACCGAAAGGCAATGAAATACGCCGCTGGACGGATTTTGGACCGAGTGGCAAAACAATACGCCGCTGGAAGGTTGGTGGACCGAATGGCAAACCAATACGCCGCTGGACGGATTTTGGACCGAGTGGCAAAGCAATACGCCGCTGGAAGGTTGGTGGACCGTATGGCAAAGCAATACGCCGCTGGACGGATTTTGGACCGAGTGGCAAAACAATACGCCACTGGAAGGTTGGTGGACCGAAAGGCAAAGCAATACGCCGCTGGACGGATTTTGGACCCAGTGGCAAAACAATACGCCGCTGGAAGGTTGGTGGACCGAATGGCAAAGCAATACGCCGCTGGACGGATTGTGGACCGAAAGGCAAAGCAATACGCCGCTGGAAGGTTGGTGGACCGAATGGCAAAACAATACGCCGCTGGACGGATTTTGGACCGAGTGGCAAAACAATACGCCGCTGGAAGGTTGGTGGACCGAATGGCAAAGCAATACGCCGCTGGAAGGTTGGTGGACCGAATGGCAAAGCAATACGCCGCTGGAAGGTTGGTAGACCGAAAGGCAAACCAATACGCCGCTGGACGGATTTTGGACTGAGTGGCAAAGCAATACGCCGCTGGAAGGTTGGTGGACCGAATGGCAAAGCTATACGCCGCTGGACGGATTTTGGACCGAGTGGCAAAACAATACGCCGCTGGAAGGTTGGTGGACCGAATGGCAAACCAATACGCCGCTGGACGGATTTTGGACCGAGTGGCAAAGCAATACGCCGCTGGAAGGTTGGTGGACCGAGTGGCAAAACAATACGCCGCTGGAAGGTTGGTGGACCGAATGGCAAAGCAATACGCCGCTGGAAGGTTGGTGGACCGAATGGCAAAGCAATACGCCACTGGAAGGTTGGTGGACCGAGTGGCAAAACTATACGCCGCTGGAAGGTTGGTGGACCGAAAGTCAAAGCAATACGCCGCTGGACGGATTTTGGACCGAATGGCAAAGCAATACGCCGCTGGAAGGTTGGTGGACCAAAAGGCAAACCAATACGCCGCTGGAAGGTTGGTAGACCGAAAGGCAAAACAATACGCCGCTGGACGGATTTTGGACCGAGTGGCAAAACATTACGCCGCTGGAAGGTTGGTGGACCGAATGGCAAACCAATACGCCGCTGGACGGATTTTGGACCGAGTGGCAAAGCAATACGCCGCTGGAAGGTTGGTGGACCGAGTGGCAAAACAATACGCCCCTGGAAGGTGGGTGGACCGAAAGGCAAACCAATACGCCGCTGGACGGATTTTGGACCGAGTGGCAAAGCAATACGCCGCTGGAAGGTTGGTGGACCGAATGGCAAACCAATACGCCGCTGGACGGATTTTGGACCGAGTGGCAAAACAATACGCCGCTGGAAGGTTGGTGGACCGAAAGGCAAAGCAATACGCCGCTGGACGGATTTTGGACCGAGTGGCAAAGCAATACGCCGCTGGAAGGTTTGTGGACCGAAAGGCAAACCAATACGCCGCTGGACGGATTTTGGACCGTGTGGCAAAACAATACGCCGCTGGAAGGTTGGTGGACCGAATGGCAAAGCAATACGCCGCTGGACGGATTGTGGACCGAAAGGCAAAGCTATACGCCGCTTAAAGGTTGGTTGACCGAAAGGCAAACCAATACGCCGCTGGAAGATTGGTGGACCGAGTGGCAAAACAATACGCCGCTGGAAGGTTGGTGGACCGAATGGCAAACCAATACGCCGCTGGACGGATTTTGGACCGAATGGCAATGCAATACGCCGCTGGAAGGTTGGTGGACCGAAAGGCAAAGCAATACGCCGCTGGAAGGTTGGTAGACCGAAAGGCAAAACAATACGCCGCTGGACGGATTTTGGACCGAGTGGCAAAACAATACGCCGCTGGAAGGTTGGTGGACCGAATGGAAAATCAATACGCCGCTGGACGGATTTTGGACCGAGTGGCAAAGCAATACGCCGCTGGAAGGTTGGTGGACCGAGTGGCAAAACAATACGCCGCTGGAAGGTTGGTGGACCGAATGGCAAAGCAATACGCCGCTGGAAGGTTGGTGGACCGAATGGCAAAGCAATACGCCACTGGCAGGTTGGTGGACCGAGTGGCAAAACAATACGCCGCTGGAAGGTTGGTGGACCGAAAGGCAAAACAATACGCCGCTGGACGGATTTTGGACCGAATGGCAAAGCATTACGCCGCTGGAAGGTTGGTGGACCGAGTGGCAAAACAATACGCCGCTGGAAGGTTGGTGGACCGAATGGCAAACCAATACGCCGCTGGACGGATTTTGGACCGAGTGGCAAATCAATACGCCGCTGGAAGGTTGGTGGACCGAATGGCAAACCAATACGCCGCTGGAAGGTTGGTGGACCGAGTGGCAAAACAATACGCCCCTGGAAGGTGGGTGGACCGAATGGCAAAGCAATACGCCGCTGGAAGGTTGGTGGACCGAATGGCAATGCAATACGCCACTGGAAGGTTGGTGGACCGAGTGGCAAAACAATACGCCGCTGGAAGGTTGGTGGACCGAGTGACAAAACAATACGCCGCTGGAAGGTTGGTGGACCGAAAGGCAAAGCAATACGCCGCTGGACGGATTTTGGACCGAGTGGCAAAACAATACGCCGCTGGAAGGTTGGTGGACCGAATGGCAAAGCAATACGCCGCTGGACGGATTGTGGACCGAAAGGCAAAGCAATACGCCGCTGGAAGGTTGGTGGACCGAATGGCAAAGCAATACGCCGCTGGACGGATTTTGGAACGAGTGGCAAAGCAATACGCCGCTGGAAGGTTGGTAGACCGAAAGGCAAACCAATACGCCGCTGGAAGGATGGTGGACCGAATGGCAAAGCAATACGCCGCTGGACGGATTGTGGACCGAAAGGCAAAGCTATACGCCGCTTAAAGGTTGGTGGACCGAAAGGCAAACCAATACGCCGCTGGAAGGTTGGTGGATCGAGTGGCAAAACAATACGCCGCTGGAAGGTTGGTGGACCGAATGGCAAACCAATACGCCGCTGGACGGATTTTGGACCGAATGGCAAAGCAATACGCCGCTGGAAGGTTGGTGGACCGAAAGGCAAAGCAATACGCCGCTGGAAGGTTGGTAGACCGAAAGGTAAAACAATACGCCGCTGGACGGATTTTGGACCGAGTGGCAAAACAATACGCCACTGGAAGGTTGGTGGACCGAGTGGCAAAACAATACGCCGCTGGAAGGTTGGTGGACCGAAAGGCAAAACAATACGCCGCTGGACGGATTTTGGACCGAATGGCAAAGCATTACGCCGCTGGAAGGTTGGTGGACCGAGTGGCAAAACAATACGCCGCTGGAAGGTTGGTGGACCGAATGGCAAACCAATACGCCGCTGGACGGATTTTGGACCGAGTGGCAAAGCAATACGTCGTTGGAAGGTTGGTGGACCGAAAGGCAAAGCAATACGCCGCTGGAAGGTTGGTAGACCGAAAAGCAAACCAATACGCCGCTGGAAGGTTGGTGGATAGAGTGGCAAAACAATACGCCGCTGGAAGGTTGGTGGACCGAATGGCAAAGCAATACGCCGCTGGACGGATTTTGGACCGAGTGGCAAAACATTACGCCGCTGGAAGGTTGGTGGACCGAATGGCAAAGCAATACGCCGCTGGACGGATTTTGGACCGAGTGGCAAAACAATACGCCGCTGGAAGGTTGGTGGACCGAATGGCAAACCAATACGCCGCTGGACGGATTTTGGACCGAGTGGCAAAGCAATACGTCGTTGGAAGGTTGGTGGACCGAAAGGCAAAACAATACGCCGCTGGAAGGTTGGTAGACCGAAAGGCAAACCAATACGCCGCTGGAAGGTTGGTGGACCGAGTGGCAAAACAATACGCCGCTGGAAGGTTGGTGGACCGAATGGCAAAGCTATACGCCGCTTAAAGGTTGGTGGACCGAAAGGCAAACCAATACGCCGCTGGAAGGTTGGTGGACCGAGTGGCAAAACAATACGCCGCTGGAAGGTTGGTGGACCGAATGGCAAACCAATACGCCGCTGGACGGATTTTGGACCGAGTGGCAAAACATTACGCCGCTGGAAGGTTGGTGGACCGAATGGCAAAACAATACGCCGCTGGACGGATTTTGGACCGAGTGGCAAAACAATACGCCGCTGGAAGGTTGGTGGACCGAATGGCAAACCAATACGCCGCTGGACGGATTTTGGACCGAGTGGCAAAGCAATACGCCGCTGGAAGGTTGGTGGACCGAGTGGCAAAACAATACGCCGCTGGAAGGTTGGTGGACCGAATGGCAAAGCAATACGCCGCTGGAAGGTTGGTGGACCGAATGGCAAAGCAATACGCCACTGGAAGGTTGGTGGACCGAGTGGCAAAACAATACGCCGCTGGAAGGTTGGTGGACCGAAAGGCAAAGCAATACGCCGCTGGAAGGTTGGTGGACCGAGTGGCAAAACAATACGCCGCTGGAAGGTTGGTGGACCGAAAGGCAAAGCAATACGCCGCTGGACGGATTTTGGACCGAATTGCAATGCAATACGCCGCTGGAAGGTTGGTGGACCAAAAGGCAAACCAATACGCCGCTGGACGGATTTTGGACCGAGTGGCAAAGCAATACGCCGCTGGAAGGTTGGTGGACCGAGTGGCAAAACAATACGCCCCTGGAAGGTGGGTGGACCGAAAGGCAAACCAATACGCCGCTGGACGGATTTTGGACCGAGTGGCAAAGCAATACGCCGCTGGAAGGTTGGTGGACCGAATGGCAAACCAATACGCCGCTGGACGGATTTTGGACCGAGTGGCAAAACAATACGCCGCTGGAAGGTTGGTGGACCGAAAGGCAAAGCAATACGCCGCTGGACGGATTTTGGACCGAGTGGCAAAGCAATACGCCGCTGGGAGGTTGGTGGACCGAAAGGCAAACCATTACGCCGCTGGACGGATTTTGGACCGAGTGGCAAAACAATACGCCGCTGGAAGGTTGGTGGACCGAATGGCAAAGCAATACGCCGCTGGACGGATTGTGGACCGAAAGGCAAAGCTATACGCCGCTTAAAGGTTGGTTGACCGAAAGGCAAAACAATACGCCGCTGGAAGGTTGGTGGACCGAGTGACAAAACAATACGCCGCTGGAAGGTTGGTGGACCGAAAGGAAAAGCAATACGCCGCTGGACGGATTTTGGACCGAGTGGCAAAACAATACGCCGCTGGAAGGTTGGTGGACCGAATGGCAAATCAATACGCCGCTGGACGGATTGTGGACCGAAAGGCAAAGCAATACGCCGCTGGAAGGTTGGTGGACCGAGTGGCAAAACAATACGCCCCTGGAAGGTGGGTGGACCGAATGGCAAAGCAATACGCCGCTGGACGGATTGTGGACCGAAAGGCAAAGTTATACGCCGCTTAAAGGTTGGTGGACCGAAAGGCAAACCAATACGCCGCTGGACGGATTTTGGACCGAGTGGCAAAACATTACGCCCCTGGAAGGTTGGTGGACCGAATGGCAAAGCAATACGCCGCTGGACGGATTTTGGACCGAGTGGCAAAACAATACGCCGCTGGAAGGTTGGTGGACCGAATGGCAAACCAATACGCCGCTGGAAGGTTGGTGGACCGAATGGCAAACCAATACGCCGCTGGACGGATTTTGGACCGAGTGGCAAAGCAATACGCCGCTGGAAGGTTGGTGGACCAAAAGGCAAAACAATACGCCGCTGGAAGGTTGGTAGACCGAAAGGCAAAACAATACGCCGCTGGACGGATTTTGGACCGAGTGGCAAAACATTACGCCGCTGGAAGGTTGGTGGACCGAATGGCAAACCAATACGCCGCTGGACGGATTTTGGACCGAGTGGCAAAGCAATACGCCGCTGGAAGGTTGGTGGACCGAGTGGCAAAACAATACGCCCCTGGAAGGTGGGTGGACCGAAAGGCAAACCAATACGCCGCTGGAAGGTTGGTGGACCGAGTGGCAAAACAATACGCCGCTGGAAGGTTGGTGGACCGAATGGCAAAGCAATACGCCGCTGGACGGATTTTGGACCGAGTGGCAAAACATTACGCCGCTGGAAGGTTGGTGGACCGAATGGCAAAAAAATACGCCGCTGGACGGATTTTGGACCGAGTGGCAAAACAATACGCCGCTGGAAGGTTGGTGGACCGAATGGCAAAACAATACGCCGCTGGACGGATTTTGGACCGAGTGGCAAAACATTACGCCGCTGGAAGGTTGGTGGACCGAATGGCAAACCAATACGCCGCTGGACGGATTTTGGACCGAGTGGCAAAGCAATACGCCGCTGGAAGGTTGGTGGACCGAATGGCAAACCAATACGCCGCTGGACGGATTTTGGACCGAGTGGCAAAGCAATACGCCGCTGGAAGGTTGGTGGACCGAGTGGCAAAACAATACGCCGCTGGAAGGTTGGTGGACCGAATGGCAAAGCAATACGCCGCTGGAAGGTTGGTGGACCGAATGGCAAAGCAATACGCCGCTGGAAGGTTGGTGGACCGAATGGCAAAGCAATACGCCACTGGAAGGTTGGTGGACCGAGTGGCAAAACAATACGCCGCTGGAAGGTTGGTGGACCGAGTGGCAAAACAATACGCCGCTGGAAGGTTGGTGGACCAAAAGGCAAACCAATACGCCGCTGGAAGGTTGGTAGACCGAAAGGCAAAACATTACGCCGCTGGACGGATTTTGGACCGAGTGGCAAAACATTACGCCGCTGGAAGGTTGGTGGACCGAATGGCAAACCAATACGCCGCTGGACGGATTTTGGACCGAGTGGCAAAGCAATACGCCGCTGGAAGGTTGGTGGACCGAGTGGCAAAACAATACGCCCCTGGAAGGTGGGTGGACCGAAAGGCAAACCTATACGCCGCTGGACGGATTTTGGACCGAGTGGCAAAGCAATACGCAGCTGGAAGGTTGGTGGACCGAATGGCAAACCAATACGCCGCTGGACGGATTTTGGACCGAGTGGCAAAACAATACGCCGCTGGAAGGTTGGTGGACCGAGTGGCAAAACAATACGCCGCTGGAAGGTTGGTGGACCGAAAGGCAAAGCAATACGCCGCTGGACGGATTTTGGACCGAATGGCAATGCAATACGCCGCTGGAAGGTTGGTGGACCAAAAGGCAAACCAATACGCCGCTGGAAGGTTGGTAGACCGAAAGGCAAAGCAATACGCCGCTGGACGGATTTTGGAACGAATGGCAATGCAATACGCCGCTGGAAGGTTGGTGGACCGAAAGGCAAAGCAATACGCCGCTGGACGGATTTTGGACCGAGTGGCAAAACAATACGCCGCTGGAAGGTTGGTGGACCGAATGGCAAAGCAATACGCCGCTGGACGGATTGTGGACCGAAAGGCAAAGCAATACGCCGCTGGAAGGTTGGTGGTCCGAATGGCAAAGCAATACGCCGCTGGACGGATTTTGGACCGAGTGGCAAAGCAATACGCCGCTGGAAGGTTGGTAGACCGAAAGGCAAACCAATACGCCGCTGGAAGGTTGGTGGACCGAATGGCAAAGCAATACGCCGCTGGACGGATTGTGGACCGAAAGGCAAAGCTATACGCCGCTTAAAGGTTGGTGGACCGAAAGGCAAACCAATACGCCGCTGGAAGGTTGGTGGACCGAGTGGCAAAACAATACGCCGCTGGAAGGTTGGTGGACCGAATGGCAAACCAATACGCCGCTGGACGGATTTTGGACCGAATGGCAAAGCAATACGCCGCTGGAAGGTTGGTGGACCGAAAGGCAAAGCAATACGCCGCTGGAAGGTTGGTAGACCGAAAGGCAAAACAATACGCCGCTGGACGGATTTTGGACCGAGTGGCAAAACAATACGCCACTGGAAGGTTGGTGGACCGAGTGGCAAAACAATACGCCGCTGGAAGGTTGGTGGACCGAAAGGCAAAACAATACGCCGCTGGACGGATTTTGGACCGAATGGCAAAGCATTACGCCGCTGGAAGGTTGGTGGACCGAGTGGCAAAACAATACGCCGCTGGAAGGTTGGTGGACCGAATGGCAAAACAATACGCCGCTGGACGGATTTTGGACCGAGTGGCAAATCAATACGCCGCTGGAAGGTTGGTGGACCGAATGGCAAACCAATACGCCGCTGGAAGGTTGGTGGACCGAGTGGCAAAACAATACGCCCCTGGAAGGTGGGTGGACCGAATGGCAAAGCATTACGCCGCTGGAAGGTTGGTGGACCGAATGGCAATGCAATACGCCACTGGAAGGTTGGTGGACCGAGTGGCAAAACAATACGCCGCTGGAAGGTTGGTAGACCGAAAGGCAAACCAATACGCCGCTGGAAGGTTGGTGGACCGAATGGCAAAGCAATACGCCGCTGGACGGATTGTGGACCGAAAGGCAAAGCTATACGCCGCTTAAAGGTTGGTGGACCGAAAGGCAAACCAATACGCCACTGGAAGGTTGGTGGACCGAGTGGCAAAACAATACGCCGCTGGAAGGTTGGTGGACCGAATGGCAAACCAATACGCCGCTGGACGGATTTTGGACCGAATGGCAAAGCAATACGCCGCTGGAAGGTTGGTGGACCGAAAGGCAAAGCAATACGCCGCTGGAAGGTTGGTAGACCGAAAGGTAAAACAATACGCCGCTGGACGGATTTTGGACCGAGTGGCAAAACAATACGCCACTGGAAGGTTGGTGGACCGAGTGGCAAAACAATACGCGGCTGGAAGGTTGGTGGACCGAAAGGCAAAACAATACGCCGCTGGACGGATTTTGGACCGAATGGCAAAGCATTACGCCGCTGGAAGGTTGGTGGACCGAGTGGCAAAACAATACGCCGCTGGAAGGTGGGTCGACCGAATGGCAAAGCAATACGCCGCTGGAAGGTTGGTGGACCGAATGGCAAAGCAATACGCCGCTGGACGGATTGTGGACCGAAAGGCAAAGCAATACGCCGCTGGAAGGTTGGTGGTCCGAATGGCAAAGCAATACGCCGCTGGACGGATTTTGGACCGAGTGGCAAAGCAATACGCCGCTGGAAGGTTGGTTGACCGAAAGGCAAAGCAATACGCCGCTGGAAGGTTGGTGGACCGAATGGCAAAGCAATACGCCGCTGGAAGGTTGGTGGACCGAAAGGCAAATCAATACGCCGCTGGAAGGTTGGTGGACCGAATGGCAAAGCAATACGCCGCTGGAAGGTTGGTGGACCGAATGGCAAAGCAATACGCCGCTGGAAGGTTGGTGGACCGAAAGGCAAAACAATACGCCGCTGGACGGATTTTGGACCGAGTGGCAAAACAATACGCCGCTGGAAGGTTGGTGGACCGAAAGGCAAATCAATACGCCGCTGGAAGGTTGGTGGACCGAGTGGCAAAACAATACGCCGCTGGAAGGTTGGTGGACCGAATGGCAAAGCAATACGCCGCTGGAAGGTTGGTGGACCGAATGGCAAAGCAATACGCCGCTGGAAGGTTGGTGGACCGAAAGGCAAAACAATACGCCGCTGGAAGGTTGGTTGACCGAATGGCAAAACAATACGCCGCTGGAAGGTTGATGGACCGAAAGGCAAAGCAATACGCCGCTGGAAGGTTGGTGGACCGAGTGGCAAAGCAATACGCCGCTGGAAGGTTGGTGGACCGAATGGCAAAGCAATACGCCGCTGGAAGGTTGGTGGACCGAAAGGCAAAGCAATACGCCGCTGGAAGGTTGGTGGACCGAATGGCAAAGCAATACGCCGCTGGAAGGTTGGTGGACCGAATGGCAAAGCAATACGCCGCTGGAAGGTTGGTGGACCGAAAGGCAAAACAATACGCCGCTGGACGGATTTTGGACCGAGTGGCAAAACAATACGCCGCTGGAAGGTTGGTTGACCGAAAGGCAAAGCAATACGCCGCTGGAAGGTTGGTGGACCGAATGGCAAAGCAATACGCCGCTGGAAGGTTGGTGGACCGAGTGGCAAAACAATACGCCGCTGGAAGGTTGGTGGACCGAATGGCAAAACAATACGCCGCTGGAAGGTTGGTGGACCGAGTGGCAAAACAATACGCCGCTGGAAGGTTGGTAGACCGAAAGGCAAAGCAATACGCCGCTGGAAGGTTGGTGGACCGAGTGGCAAAACAATACGCCGCTGGAAGGTTGGTGGACCGAATGGCAAAACAATACGCCGCTGGAAGGTTGGTGGACCGAGTGGCAAAACAATACGCCGCTGGAAGGTTGGTGGACCGAATGGCAAAACAATACGCCGCTGGAAGGTTGGTGGACCGAAAGGCAAAACAATACGCCGCTGGACGGATTTTGGACCGAGTGGCAAAACAATACGCCGCTGGAAGGTTGGTTGAGCGAAAGGCAAAGCAATACGCCGCTGGAAGGTTGGTGGACCGAATGGCAAAGCAATACGCCGCTGGAAGGTTGGTGGACCGAAAGGCAAAGCAATACGCCGCTGGACGGATTTTGGACCGAGTGGCAAAACAATACGCCGCTGGAAGGTTGGTTGACCGAAAGGCAAAGCAATACGCCGCTGGAAGGTTGGTGGACCGAATGGCAAAGCAATACGCCGCTGGAAGGTTGGTGGACCGAAAGGCAAATCAATACGCCGCTGGAAGGTTGGTGGACCGAATGGCAAAGCAATACGCCGCTGGAAGGTTGGTGGACCGAATGGCAAAGCAATACGCCGCTGGAAGGTTGGTGGACCGAAAGGCAAAACAATACGCCGCTGGACGGATTTTGGACCGAGTGGCAAAACAATACGCCGCTGGAAGGTTGGTGGACCGAAAGGCAAATCAATACGCCGCTGGAAGGTTGGTGGACCGAGTGGCAAAACAATACGCCGCTGGAAGGTTGGTGGACCGAATGGCAAAGCAATACGCCGCTGGAAGGTTGGTGGACCGAATGGCAAAGCAATACGCCGCTGGAAGGTTGGTGGACCGAAAGGCAAAACAATACGCCGCTGGAAGGTTGGTTGACCGAATGGCAAAACAATACGCCGCTGGAAGGTTGATGGACCGAAAGGCAAAGCAATACGCCGCTGGAAGGTTGGTGGACCGAGTGGCAAAGCAATACGCCGCTGGAAGGTTGGTGGACCGAATGGCAAAGCAATACGCCGCTGGAAGGTTGGTGGACCGAAAGGCAAAGCAATACGCCGCTGGACGGATTTTGGACCGAGTGGCAAAACAATACGCCGCTGGAAGGTTGGTGGACCGAATGGCAAAACAATACGCCGCTGGAAGGTTGGTGGACCGAGTGGCAAAACAATACGCCGCTGGAAGGTTGGTAGACCGAAAGGCAAAGCAATACGCACCTGGAAGGTTGGTGGACCGAGTGGCAAAACAATACGCCGCTGGAAGGTTGGTTGACCGAAAGGCAAAGCAATACGCCGCTGGAAGGTTGGTGGACCGAATGGCAAAGCAATACGCCGCTGGAAGGTTGGTGGACCGAAAGGCAAAGCATTACGCCGCTGGACGGATTTTGGACCGAGTGGCAAAACAATACGCCGCTGGAAGGTTGGTTGACCGAAAGGCAAAGCAATACGCCGCTGGAAGGTTGGTGGACCGAATGGCAAAGCAATACGCCGCTGGACGGATTTTGGACCGAGTGGCAAAACAATACGCCGCTGGAAGGTTGGTGGACCGAATGGCAAAACAATACGCCGCTGGAAGGTTGGTGGACCGAATGGCAAAACAATACGCCGCTGGAAGGTTGGTGGACCGAGTGGCAAAACAATACGCCGCTGGAAGGTTGGTGGACCGAGTGGCAAAACAATACGCCGCTGGAAGGTTGGTGGACCGAGTGGCAAAACAATACGCCGCTGGAAGGTTGGTGGACCGAATGGCAAAACAATACGCCGCTGGAAGGTTGGTGGACCGAGTGGCAAAACAATACGCCGCTGGAAGGTTGGTAGACCGAAAGGCAAAGCAATACGCCGCTGGAAGGTTGGTGGACCGAGTGGCAAAACAATACGCCGCTGGAAGGTTGGTGGACCGAATGGCAAAACAATACGCCGCTGGAAGGTTGGTGGACCGAGTGGCAAAACAATACGCCGCTGGAAGGTTGGTGGACCGAATGGCAAAACAATACGCCGCTGGAAGGTTGGTGGACCGAAAGGCAAAGCAATACGCCGCTGGACGGATTTTGGACCGAGTGGCAAAACAATACGCCGCTGGAAGGTTGGTTGACCGAAAGGCAAAGCAATACGCCGCTGGAAGGTTGGTGGACCGAATGGCAAAGCAATACGCCGCTGGAAGGTTGGTGGACCGAAAGGCAAAGCAATACGCCGCTGGACGGATTTTGGACCGAGTGGCAAAACAATACGCCGCTGGAAGGTTGGTTGACCGAAAGGCAAAGCAATACGCCGCTGGAAGGTTGGTGGACCGAATGGCAAAGCAATACGCCGCTGGAAGGTTGGTGGACCGAAAGGCAAATCAATACGCCGCTGGAAGGTTGGTGGACCGAATGGCAAAGCAATACGCCGCTGGAAGGTTGGTGGACCGAATGGCAAAGCAATACGCCGCTGGAAGGTTGGTGGACCGAAAGGCAAAACAATACGCCGCTGGACGGATTTTGGACCGAGTGGCAAAACAATACGCCGCTGGAAGGTTGGTGGACCGAAAGGCAAAGCAATACGCCGCTGGACGGATTTTGGACCGAGTGGCAAAACAATACGCCGCTGGAAGGTTGGTTGACCGAAAGGCAAAGCAATACGCCGCTGGAAGGTTGGTGGACCGAATGGCAAAGCAATACGCCGCTGGAAGGTTGGTGGACCGAGTGGCAAAACAATACGCCGCTGGAAGGTTGGTGGACCGAATGGCAAAACAATACGCCGCTGGAAGGTTGGTGGACCGAGTGGCAAAACAATACGCCGCTGGAAGGTTGGTAGACCGAAAGGCAAAGCAATACGCCGCTGGAAGGTTGGTGGACCGAGTGGCAAAACAATACGCCGCTGGAAGGTTGGTGGACCGAATGGCAAAACAATACGCCGCTGGAAGGTTGGTGGACCGAGTGGCAAAACAATACGCCGCTGGAAGGTTGGTGGACCGAATGGCAAAACAATACGCCGCTGGAAGGTTGGTGGACCGAAAGGCAAAACAATACGCCGCTGGACGGATTTTGGACCGAGTGGCAAAACAATACGCCGCTGGAAGGTTGGTTGACCGAAAGGCAAAGCAATACGCCGCTGGAAGGTTGGTGGACCGAATGGCAAAGCAATACGCCGCTGGAAGGTTGGTGGACCGAAAGGCAAAGCAATACGCCGCTGGACGGATTTTGGACCGAGTGGCAAAACAATACGCCGCTGGAAGGTTGGTTGACCGAAAGGCAAAGCAATACGCCGCTGGAAGGTTGGTGGACCGAATGGCAAAGCAATACGCCGCTGGAAGGTTGGTGGACCGAAAGGCAAATCAATACGCCGCTGGAAGGTTGGTGGACCGAATGGCAAAGCAATACGCCGCTGGAAGGTTGGTGGACCGAATGGCAAAGCAATACGCCGCTGGAAGGTTGGTGGACCGAAAGGCAAAACAATACGCCGCTGGACGGATTTTGGACCGAGTGGCAAAACAATACGCCGCTGGAAGGTTGGTGGACCGAAAGGCAAATCAATACGCCGCTGGAAGGTTGGTGGACCGAGTGGCAAAACAATACGCCGCTGGAAGGTTGGTGGACCGAATGGCAAAGCAATACGCCGCTGGACGGATTTTGGACCGAGTGGCAAAACAATACGCCGCTGGAAGGTTGGTTGACCGAAAGGCAAAGCAATACGCCGCTGGAAGGTTGGTGGACCGAATGGCAAAGCAATACGCCGCTGGAAGGTTGGTGGACCGAAAGGCAAATCAATACGCCGCTGGAAGGTTGGTGGACCGAATGGCAAAGCAATACGCCGCTGGAAGGTTGGTGGACCGAATGGCAAAGCAATACGCCGCTGGAAGGTTGGTGGACCGAAAGGCAAAACAATACGCCGCTGGACGGATTTTGGACCGAGTGGCAAAACAATACGCCGCTGGAAGGTTGGTGGACCGAAAGGCAAATCAATACGCCGCTGGAAGGTTGGTGGACCGAGTGGCAAAACAATACGCCGCTGGAAGGTTGGTGGACCGAATGGCAAAGCAATACGCCGCTGGAAGGTTGGTGGACCGAATGGCAAAGCAATACGCCGCTGGAAGGTTGGTGGACCGAAAGGCAAAACAATACGCCGCTGGAAGGTTGGTTGACCGAATGGCAAAACAATACGCCGCTGGAAGGTTGATGGACCGAAAGGCAAAGCAATACGCCGCTGGAAGGTTGGTGGACCGAGTGGCAAAGCAATACGCCGCTGGAAGGTTGGTGGACCGAATGGCAAAGCAATACGCCGCTGGAAGGTTGGTGGACCGAAAGGCAAAGCAATACGCCGCTGGAAGGTTGGTGGACCGAATGGCAAAGCAATACGCCGCTGGAAGGTTGGTGGACCGAATGGCAAAGCAATACGCCGCTGGAAGGTTGGTGGACCGAAAGGCAAAACAATACGCCGCTGGACGGATTTTGGACCGAGTGGCAAAACAATACGCCGCTGGAAGGTTGGTTGACCGAAAGGCAAAGCAATACGCCGCTGGAAGGTTGGTGGACCGAATGGCAAAGCAATACGCCGCTGGAAGGTTGGTGGACCGAGTGGCAAAACAATACGCCGCTGGAAGGTTGGTGGACCGAATGGCAAAACAATACGCCGCTGGAAGGTTGGTGGACCGAGTGGCAAAACAATACGCCGCTGGAAGGTTGGTAGACCGAAAGGCAAAGCAATACGCCGCTGGAAGGTTGGTGGACCGAGTGGCAAAACAATACGCCGCTGGAAGGTTGGTGGACCGAATGGCAAAACAATACGCCGCTGGAAGGTTGGTGGACCGAGTGGCAAAACAATACGCCGCTGGAAGGTTGGTGGACCGAATGGCAAAACAATACGCCGCTGGAAGGTTGGTGGACCGAAAGGCAAAACAATACGCCGCTGGACGGATTTTGGACCGAGTGGCAAAACAATACGCCGCTGGAAGGTTGGTTGACCGAAAGGCAAAGCAATACGCCGCTGGAAGGTTGGTGGACCGAATGGCAAAGCAATACGCCGCTGGAAGGTTGGTGGACCGAAAGGCAAAGCAATACGCCGCTGGACGGATTTTGGACCGAGTGGCAAAACAATACGCCGCTGGAAGGTTGGTTGACCGAAAGGCAAAGCAATACGCCGCTGGAAGGTTGGTGGACCGAATGGCAAAGCAATACGCCGCTGGAAGGTTGGTGGACCGAAAGGCAAATCAATACGCCGCTGGAAGGTTGGTGGACCGAATGGCAAAGCAATACGCCGCTGGAAGGTTGGTGGACCGAATGGCAAAGCAATACGCCGCTGGAAGGTTGGTGGACCGAAAGGCAAAACAATACGCCGCTGGACGGATTTTGGACCGAGTGGCAAAACAATACGCCGCTGGAAGGTTGGTGGACCGAAAGGCAAATCAATACGCCGCTGGAAGGTTGGTGGACCGAGTGGCAAAACAATACGCCGCTGGATGGTTGGTGGACCGAATGGCAAAGCAATACGCCGCTGGACGGATTTTGGACCGAGTGGCAAAACAATACGCCGCTGGAAGGTTGGTTGACCGAAAGGCAAAGCAATACGCCGCTGGAAGGTTGGTGGACCGAATGGCAAAGCAATACGCCGCTGGAAGGTTGGTGGACCGAAAGGCAAATCAATACGCCGCTGGAAGGTTGGTGGACCGAATGGCAAAGCAATACGCCGCTGGAAGGTTGGTGGACCGAATGGCAAAGCAATACGCCGCTGGAAGGTTGGTGGACCGAAAGGCAAAACAATACGCCGCTGGACGGATTTTGGACCGAGTGGCAAAACAATACGCCGCTGGAAGGTTGGTGGACCGAAAGGCAAATCAATACGCCGCTGGAAGGTTGGTGGACCGAGTGGCAAAACAATACGCCGCTGGAAGGTTGGTGGACCGAATGGCAAAGCAATACGCCGCTGGAAGGTTGGTGGACCGAATGGCAAAGCAATACGCCGCTGGAAGGTTGGTGGACCGAAAGGCAAAACAATACGCCGCTGGAAGGTTGGTTGACCGAATGGCAAAACAATACGCCGCTGGAAGGTTGATGGACCGAAAGGCAAAGCAATACGCCGCTGGAAGGTTGGTGGACCGAGTGGCAAAGCAATACGCCGCTGGAAGGTTGGTGGACCGAATGGCAAAGCAATACGCCGCTGGAAGGTTGGTGGACCGAAAGGCAAAGCAATACGCCGCTGGACGGATTTTGGACCGAGTGGCAAAACAATACGCCGCTGGAAGGTTGGTGGACCGAATGGCAAAACAATACGCCGCTGGAAGGTTGGTGGACCGAGTGGCAAAACAATACGCCGCTGGAAGGTTGGTAGACCGAAAGGCAAAGCAATACGCACCTGGAAGGTTGGTGGACCGAGTGGCAAAACAATACGCCGCTGGAAGGTTGGTTGACCGAAAGGCAAAGCAATACGCCGCTGGAAGGTTGGTGGACCGAATGGCAAAGCAATACGCCGCTGGAAGGTTGGTGGACCGAAAGGCAAAGCAATACGCCGCTGGACGGATTTTGGACCGAGTGGCAAAACAATACGCCGCTGGAAGGTTGGTTGACCGAAAGGCAAAGCAATACGCCGCTGGAAGGTTGGTGGACCGAATGGCAAAGCAATACGCCGCTGGAAGGTTGGTGGACCGAAAGGCAAATCAATACGCCGCTGGAAGGTTGGTGGACCGAATGGCAAAGCAATACGCCGCTGGAAGGTTGGTGGACCGAATGGCAAAGCAATACGCCGCTGGAAGGTTGGTGGACCGAAAGGCAAAACAATACGCCGCTGGACGGATTTTGGACCGAGTGGCAAAACAATACGCCGCTGGAAGGTTGGTGGACCGAAAGGCAAATCAATACGCCGCTGGAAGGTTGGTGGACCGAGTGGCAAAACAATACGCCGCTGGAAGGTTGGTGGACCGAATGGCAAAGCAATACGCCGCTGGACGGATTTTGGACCGAGTGGCAAAACAATACGCCGCTGGAAGGTTGGTTGACCGAAAGGCAAAGCAATACGCCGCTGGAAGGTTGGTGGACCGAATGGCAAAGCAATACGCCGCTGGAAGGTTGGTGGACCGAAAGGCAAATCAATACGCCGCTGGAAGGTTGGTGGACCGAATGGCAAAGCAATACGCCGCTGGAAGGTTGGTGGACCGAATGGCAAAGCAATACGCCGCTGGAAGGTTGGTGGACCGAAAGGCAAAACAATACGCCGCTGGACGGATTTTGGACCGAGTGGCAAAACAATACGCCGCTGGAAGGTTGGTGGACCGAAAGGCAAATCAATACGCCGCTGGAAGGTTGGTGGACCGAGTGGCAAAACAATACGCCGCTGGAAGGTTGGTGGACCGAATGGCAAAGCAATACGCCGCTGGAAGGTTGGTGGACCGAATGGCAAAGCAATACGCCGCTGGAAGGTTGGTGGACCGAAAGGCAAAACAATACGCCGCTGGAAGGTTGGTTGACCGAATGGCAAAACAATACGCCGCTGGAAGGTTGATGGACCGAAAGGCAAAGCAATACGCCGCTGGAAGGTTGGTGGACCGAGTGGCAAAGCAATACGCCGCTGGAAGGTTGGTGGACCGAATGGCAAAGCAATACGCCGCTGGAAGGTTGGTGGACCGAAAGGCAAAGCAATACGCCGCTGGACGGATTTTGGACCGAGTGGCAAAACAATACGCCGCTGGAAGGTTGGTGGACCGAATGGCAAAACAATACGCCGCTGGAAGGTTGGTGGACCGAGTGGCAAAACAATACGCCGCTGGAAGGTTGGTAGACCGAAAGGCAAAGCAATACGCACCTGGAAGGTTGGTGGACCGAGTGGCAAAACAATACGCCGCTGGAAGGTTGGTTGACCGAAAGGCAAAGCAATACGCCGCTGGAAGGTTGGTGGACCGAATGGCAAAGCAATACGCCGCTGGAAGGTTGGTGGACCGAAAGGCAAAGCAATACGCCGCTGGACGGATTTTGGACCGAGTGGCAAAACAATACGCCGCTGGAAGGTTGGTTGACCGAAAGGCAAAGCAATACGCCGCTGGAAGGTTGGTGGACCGAATGGCAAAGCAATACGCCGCTGGACGGATTTTGGACCGAGTGGCAAAACAATACGCCGCTGGAAGGTTGGTGGACCGAATGGCAAAACAATACGCCGCTGGAAGGTTGGTGGACCGAATGGCAAAACAATACGCCGCTGGAAGGTTGGTGGACCGAGTGGCAAAACAATACGCCGCTGGAAGGTTGGTGGACCGAGTGGCAAAACAATACGCCGCTGGAAGGTTGGTAGACCGAAAGGCAAAGCAATACGCCGCTGGAAGGTTGGTGGACCGAGTGGCAAAACAATACGCCGCTGGAAGGTTGGTGGACCGAATGGCAAAACAATACGCCGCTGGAAGGTTGGTGGACCGAGTGGCAAAACAATACGCCGCTGGAAGGTTGGTGGACCGAATGGCAAAACAATACGCCGCTGGAAGGTTGGTGGACCGAAAGGCAAAGCAATACGCCGCTGGACGGATTTTGGACCGAGTGGCAAAACAATACGCCGCTGGAAGGTTGGTTGACCGAAAGGCAAAGCAATACGCCGCTGGAAGGTTGGTGGACCGAATGGCAAAGCAATACGCCGCTGGAAGGTTGGTGGACCGAAAGGCAAAGCAATACGCCGCTGGACGGATTTTGGACCGAGTGGCAAAACAATACGCCGCTGGAAGGTTGGTTGACCGAAAGGCAAAGCAATACGCCGCTGGAAGGTTGGTGGACCGAATGGCAAAGCAATACGCCGCTGGAAGGTTGGTGGACCGAAAGGCAAATCAATACGCCGCTGGAAGGTTGGTGGACCGAATGGCAAAGCAATACGCCGCTGGAAGGTTGGTGGACCGAATGGCAAAGCAATACGCCGCTGGAAGGTTGGTGGACCGAAAGGCAAAACAATACGCCGCTGGAAGGTTGGTTGACCGAATGGCAAAACAATACGCCGCTGGAAGGTTGATGGACCGAAAGGCAAAGCAATACGCCGCTGGAAGGTTGGTGGACCGAGTGGCAAAGCAATACGCCGCTGGAAGGTTGGTGGACCGAATGGCAAAGCAATACGCCGCTGGAAGGTTGGTGGACCGAAAGGCAAAGCAATACGCCGCTGGACGGATTTTGGACCGAGTGGCAAAACAATACGCCGCTGGAAGGTTGGTGGACCGAATGGCAAAACAATACGCCGCTGGAAGGTTGGTGGACCGAGTGGCAAAACAATACGCCGCTGGAAGGTTGGTAGACCGAAAGGCAAAGCAATACGCACCTGGAAGGTTGGTGGACCGAGTGGCAAAACAATACGCCGCTGGAAGGTTGGTTGACCGAAAGGCAAAGCAATACGCCGCTGGAAGGTTGGTGGACCGAATGGCAAAGCAATACGCCGCTGGAAGGTTGGTGGACCGAAAGGCAAAGCAATACGCCGCTGGACGGATTTTGGACCGAGTGGCAAAACAATACGCCGCTGGAAGGTTGGTTGACCGAAAGGCAAAGCAATACGCCGCTGGAAGGTTGGTGGACCGAATGGCAAAGCAATACGCCGCTGGACGGATTTTGGACCGAGTGGCAAAACAATACGCCGCTGGAAGGTTGGTGGACCGAATGGCAAAACAATACGCCGCTGGAAGGTTGGTGGACCGAATGGCAAAACAATACGCCGCTGGAAGGTTGGTGGACCGAGTGGCAAAACAATACGCCGCTGGAAGGTTGGTGGACCGAAAGGCAAAACAATACGCCGCTGGAAGGTTGGTGGACCGAGTGGCAAAACAATACGCCGCTGGAAGGTTGGTGGACCGAAAGGCAAAGCAATACGCCGCTGGAAGGTTGGTGGACCGAAAGGCAAAGCAATACGCCGCTGGACGGATTTTGGACCGAGTGGCAAAACAATACGCCGCTGGAAGGTTGGTTGACCGAAAGGCAAAGCAATACGCCGCTGGAAGGTTGGTGGACCGAATGGCAAAGCAATACGCCGCTGGACGGATTTTGGACCGAGTGGCAAAACAATACGCCGCTGGAAGGTTGGTGGACCGAATGGCAAAGCAATACGCCGCTGGAAGGTTGGTGGACCGAGTGGCAAAACAATACGCCGCTGGAAGGTTGGTGGACCGAAAGGCAAAGCAATACGCCGCTGGACGGATTTTGGACCGAGTGGCAAAACAATACGCCGCTGGAAGGTTGGTTGACCGAAAGGCAAAGCAATACGCCGCTGGAAGGTTGGTGGACCGAATGGCAAAGCAATACGCCGCTGGACGGATTTTGGACCGAGTGGCAAAACAATACGCCGCTGGAAGGTTGGTGGACCGAATGGCAAAACAATACGCCGCTGGAAGGTTGGTGGACCGAATGGCAAAACAATACGCCGCTGGAAGGTTGGTGGACCGAGTGGCAAAACAATACGCCGCTGGAAGGTTGGTGGACCGAAAGGCAAAACAATACGCCGCTGGAAGGTTGGTGGACCGAGTGGCAAAACAATACGCCGCTGGAAGGTTGGTGGACCGAAAGGCAAAGCAATACGCCGCTGGAAGGTTGGTGGACCGAAAGGCAAAGCAATACGCCGCTGGACGGATTTTGGACCGAGTGGCAAAACAATACGCCGCTGGAAGGTTGGTTGACCGAAAGGCAAAGCAATACGCCGCTGGAAGGTTGGTGGACCGAATGGCAAAGCAATACGCCGCTGGACGGATTTTGGACCGAGTGGCAAAACAATACGCCGCTGGAAGGTTGGTGGACCGAATGGCAAAGCAATACGCCGCTGGAAGGTTGGTGGACCGAGTGGCAAAACAATACGCCGCTGGAAGGTTGGTGGACCGAATGGCAAAGCAATACGCCGCTGGAAGGTTGGTGGACCGAGTGGCAAAACAATACGCCGCTGGAAGGTTGGTGGACCGAAAGGCAAAGCAATACGCCGCTGGAAGGTTGGTGGACCGAAAGGCAAAGCAATACGCCGCTGGAAGGTTGGTGGACCGAAAGGCAAAGCAATACGCCGCTGGACGGATTTTGGACCGAGTGGCAAAACAATACGCCGCTGGAAGGTTGGTTGACCGAAAGGCAAAGCAATACGCCGCTGGAAGGTTGGTGGACCGAATGGCAAAGCAATACGCCGCTGGACGGATTTTGGACCGAGTGGCAAAACAATACGCCGCTGGAAGGTTGGTGGACCGAATGGCAAAGCAATACGCCGCTGGAAGGTTGGTGGACCGAGTGGCAAAACAATACGCCGCTGGAAGGTTGGTGGACCGAATGGCAAAACAATACGCCGCTGGAAGGTTGGTGGACCGAGTGGCAAAACAATACGCCGCTGGAAGGTTGGTAGACCGAAAGGCAAAGCAATACGCCGCTGGAAGGTTGGTGGACCGAGTGGCAAAACAATACGCCGCTGGAAGGTTGGTGGACCGAATGGCAAAACAATACGCCGCTGGAAGGTTGGTGGACCGAGTGGCAAAACAATACGCCGCTGGAAGGTTGGTGGACCGAATGGCAAAACAATACGCCGCTGGAAGGTTGGTGGACCGAAAGGCAAAGCAATACGCCGCTGGACGGATTTTGGACCGAGTGGCAAAACAATACGCCGCTGGAAGGTTGGTTGACCGAAAGGCAAAGCAATACGCCGCTGGAAGGTTGGTGGACCGAATGGCAAAGCAATACGCCGCTGGAAGGTTGGTGGACCGAAAGGCAAAGCAATACGCCGCTGGACGGATTTTGGACCGAGTGGCAAAACAATACGCCGCTGGAAGGTTGGTTGACCGAAAGGCAAAGCAATACGCCGCTGGAAGGTTGGTGGACCGAATGGCAAAGCAATACGCCGCTGGAAGGTTGGTGGACCGAAAGGCAAATCAATACGCCGCTGGAAGGTTGGTGGACCGAATGGCAAAGCAATACGCCGCTGGAAGGTTGGTGGACCGAATGGCAAAGCAATACGCCGCTGGAAGGTTGGTGGACCGAAAGGCAAAACAATACGCCGCTGGACGGATTTTGGACCGAGTGGCAAAACAATACGCCGCTGGAAGGTTGGTGGACCGAAAGGCAAATCAATACGCCGCTGGAAGGTTGGTGGACCGAGTGGCAAAACAATACGCCGCTGGAAGGTTGGTGGACCGAATGGCAAAGCAATACGCCGCTGGACGGATTTTGGACCGAGTGGCAAAACAATACGCCGCTGGAAGGTTGGTTGACCGAAAGGCAAAGCAATACGCCGCTGGAAGGTTGGTGGACCGAATGGCAAAGCAATACGCCGCTGGAAGGTTGGTGGACCGAAAGGCAAATCAATACGCCGCTGGAAGGTTGGTGGACCGAATGGCAAAGCAATACGCCGCTGGAAGGTTGGTGGACCGAATGGCAAAGCAATACGCCGCTGGAAGGTTGGTGGACCGAAAGGCAAAACAATACGCCGCTGGACGGATTTTGGACCGAGTGGCAAAACAATACGCCGCTGGAAGGTTGGTGGACCGAAAGGCAAATCAATACGCCGCTGGAAGGTTGGTGGACCGAGTGGCAAAACAATACGCCGCTGGAAGGTTGGTGGACCGAATGGCAAAGCAATACGCCGCTGGAAGGTTGGTGGACCGAATGGCAAAGCAATACGCCGCTGGAAGGTTGGTGGACCGAAAGGCAAAACAATACGCCGCTGGAAGGTTGGTTGACCGAATGGCAAAACAATACGCCGCTGGAAGGTTGATGGACCGAAAGGCAAAGCAATACGCCGCTGGAAGGTTGGTGGACCGAGTGGCAAAGCAATACGCCGCTGGAAGGTTGGTGGACCGAATGGCAAAGCAATACGCCGCTGGAAGGTTGGTGGACCGAAAGGCAAAGCAATACGCCGCTGGAAGGTTGGTGGACCGAATGGCAAAGCAATACGCCGCTGGAAGGTTGGTGGACCGAATGGCAAAGCAATACGCCGCTGGAAGGTTGGTGGACCGAAAGGCAAAACAATACGCCGCTGGACGGATTTTGGACCGAGTGGCAAAACAATACGCCGCTGGAAGGTTGGTTGACCGAAAGGCAAAGCAATACGCCGCTGGAAGGTTGGTGGACCGAATGGCAAAGCAATACGCCGCTGGAAGGTTGGTGGACCGAGTGGCAAAACAATACGCCGCTGGAAGGTTGGTGGACCGAATGGCAAAACAATACGCCGCTGGAAGGTTGGTGGACCGAGTGGCAAAACAATACGCCGCTGGAAGGTTGGTAGACCGAAAGGCAAAGCAATACGCCGCTGGAAGGTTGGTGGACCGAGTGGCAAAACAATACGCCGCTGGAAGGTTGGTGGACCGAATGGCAAAACAATACGCCGCTGGAAGGTTGGTGGACCGAAAGGCAAAACAATACGCCGCTGGACGGATTTTGGACCGAGTGGCAAAACAATACGCCGCTGGAAGGTTGGTTGACCGAAAGGCAAAGCAATACGCCGCTGGAAGGTTGGTGGACCGAATGGCAAAGCAATACGCCGCTGGAAGGTTGGTGGACCGAAAGGCAAAGCAATACGCCGCTGGACGGATTTTGGACCGAGTGGCAAAACAATACGCCGCTGGAAGGTTGGTTGACCGAAAGGCAAAGCAATACGCCGCTGGAAGGTTGGTGGACCGAATGGCAAAGCAATACGCCGCTGGAAGGTTGGTGGACCGAAAGGCAAATCAATACGCCGCTGGAAGGTTGGTGGACCGAATGGCAAAGCAATACGCCGCTGGAAGGTTGGTGGACCGAATGGCAAAGCAATACGCCGCTGGAAGGTTGGTGGACCGAAAGGCAAAACAATACGCCGCTGGACGGATTTTGGACCGAGTGGCAAAACAATACGCCGCTGGAAGGTTGGTGGACCGAAAGGCAAATCAATACGCCGCTGGAAGGTTGGTGGACCGAGTGGCAAAACAATACGCCGCTGGAAGGTTGGTGGACCGAATGGCAAAGCAATACGCCGCTGGAAGGTTGGTGGACCGAATGGCAAAGCAATACGCCGCTGGAAGGTTGGTGGACCGAAAGGCAAAACAATACGCCGCTGGAAGGTTGGTTGACCGAATGGCAAAACAATACGCCGCTGGAAGGTTGATGTACCGAAAGGCAAAGCAATACGCCGCTGGAAGGTTGGTGGACCGAGTGGCAAAGCAATACGCCGCTGGAAGGTTGGTGGACCGAATGGCAAAGCAATACGCCGCTGGAAGGTTGGTGGACCGAAAGGCAAAGCAATACGCCGCTGGACGGATTTTGGACCGAGTGGCAAAACAATACGCCGCTGGAAGGTTGGTGGACCGAATGGCAAAACAATACGCCGCTGGAAGGTTGGTGGACCGAGTGGCAAAACAATACGCCGCTGGAAGGTTGGTAGACCGAAAGGCAAAGCAATACGCACCTGGAAGGTTGGTGGACCGAGTGGCAAAACAATACGCCGCTGGAAGGTTGGTTGACCGAAAGGCAAAGCAATACGCCGCTGGAAGGTTGGTGGACCGAATGGCAAAGCAATACGCCGCTGGAAGGTTGGTGGACCGAAAGGCAAAGCATTACGCCGCTGGACGGATTTTGGACCGAGTGGCAAAACAATACGCCGCTGGAAGGTTGGTTGACCGAAAGGCAAAGCAATACGCCGCTGGAAGGTTGGTGGACCGAATGGCAAAGCAATACGCCGCTGGACGGATTTTGGACCGAGTGGCAAAACAATACGCCGCTGGAAGGTTGGTGGACCGAATGGCAAAACAATACGCCGCTGGAAGGTTGGTGGACCGAATGGCAAAACAATACGCCGCTGGAAGGTTGGTGGACCGAGTGGCAAAACAATACGCCGCTGGAAGGTTGGTGGACCGAGTGGCAAAACAATACGCCGCTGGAAGGTTGGTGGACCGAGTGGCAAAACAATACGCCGCTGGAAGGTTGGTGGACCGAATGGCAAAACAATACGCCGCTGGAAGGTTGGTGGACCGAGTGGCAAAACAATACGCCGCTGGAAGGTTGGTAGACCGAAAGGCAAAGCAATACGCCGCTGGAAGGTTGGTGGACCGAGTGGCAAAACAATACGCCGCTGGAAGGTTGGTGGACCGAATGGCAAAACAATACGCCGCTGGAAGGTTGGTGGACCGAGTGGCAAAACAATACGCCGCTGGAAGGTTGGTGGACCGAATGGCAAAACAATACGCCGCTGGAAGGTTGGTGGACCGAAAGGCAAAGCAATACGCCGCTGGACGGATTTTGGACCGAGTGGCAAAACAATACGCCGCTGGAAGGTTGGTTGACCGAAAGGCAAAGCAATACGCCGCTGGAAGGTTGGTGGACCGAATGGCAAAGCAATACGCCGCTGGAAGGTTGGTGGACCGAAAGGCAAAGCAATACGCCGCTGGACGGATTTTGGACCGAGTGGCAAAACAATACGCCGCTGGAAGGTTGGTTGACCGAAAGGCAAAGCAATACGCCGCTGGAAGGTTGGTGGACCGAATGGCAAAGCAATACGCCGCTGGAAGGTTGGTGGACCGAAAGGCAAATCAATACGCCGCTGGAAGGTTGGTGGACCGAATGGCAAAGCAATACGCCGCTGGAAGGTTGGTGGACCGAATGGCAAAGCAATACGCCGCTGGAAGGTTGGTGGACCGAAAGGCAAAACAATACGCCGCTGGACGGATTTTGGACCGAGTGGCAAAACAATACGCCGCTGGAAGGTTGGTGGACCGAAAGGCAAAGCAATACGCCGCTGGACGGATTTTGGACCGAGTGGCAAAACAATACGCCGCTGGAAGGTTGGTTGACCGAAAGGCAAAGCAATACGCCGCTGGAAGGTTGGTGGACCGAATGGCAAAGCAATACGCCGCTGGAAGGTTGGTGGACCGAGTGGCAAAACAATACGCCGCTGGAAGGTTGGTGGACCGAATGGCAAAACAATACGCCGCTGGAAGGTTGGTGGACCGAGTGGCAAAACAATACGCCGCTGGAAGGTTGGTAGACCGAAAGGCAAAGCAATACGCCGCTGGAAGGTTGGTGGACCGAGTGGCAAAACAATACGCCGCTGGAAGGTTGGTGGACCGAATGGCAAAACAATACGCCGCTGGAAGGTTGGTGGACCGAGTGGCAAAACAATACGCCGCTGGAAGGTTGGTGGACCGAATGGCAAAACAATACGCCGCTGGAAGGTTGGTGGACCGAAAGGCAAAACAATACGCCGCTGGACGGATTTTGGACCGAGTGGCAAAACAATACGCCGCTGGAAGGTTGGTTGACCGAAAGGCAAAGCAATACGCCGCTGGAAGGTTGGTGGACCGAATGGCAAAGCAATACGCCGCTGGAAGGTTGGTGGACCGAAAGGCAAAGCAATACGCCGCTGGACGGATTTTGGACCGAGTGGCAAAACAATACGCCGCTGGAAGGTTGGTTGACCGAAAGGCAAAGCAATACGCCGCTGGAAGGTTGGTGGACCGAATGGCAAAGCAATACGCCGCTGGAAGGTTGGTGGACCGAAAGGCAAATCAATACGCCGCTGGAAGGTTGGTGGACCGAATGGCAAAGCAATACGCCGCTGGAAGGTTGGTGGACCGAATGGCAAAGCAATACGCCGCTGGAAGGTTGGTGGACCGAAAGGCAAAACAATACGCCGCTGGACGGATTTTGGACCGAGTGGCAAAACAATACGCCGCTGGAAGGTTGGTGGACCGAAAGGCAAATCAATACGCCGCTGGAAGGTTGGTGGACCGAGTGGCAAAACAATACGCCGCTGGAAGGTTGGTGGACCGAATGGCAAAGCAATACGCCGCTGGACGGATTTTGGACCGAGTGGCAAAACAATACGCCGCTGGAAGGTTGGTTGACCGAAAGGCAAAGCAATACGCCGCTGGAAGGTTGGTGGACCGAATGGCAAAGCAATACGCCGCTGGAAGGTTGGTGGACCGAAAGGCAAATCAATACGCCGCTGGAAGGTTGGTGGACCGAATGGCAAAGCAATACGCCGCTGGAAGGTTGGTGGACCGAATGGCAAAGCAATACGCCGCTGGAAGGTTGGTGGACCGAAAGGCAAAACAATACGCCGCTGGACGGATTTTGGACCGAGTGGCAAAACAATACGCCGCTGGAAGGTTGGTGGACCGAAAGGCAAATCAATACGCCGCTGGAAGGTTGGTGGACCGAGTGGCAAAACAATACGCCGCTGGAAGGTTGGTGGACCGAATGGCAAAGCAATACGCCGCTGGAAGGTTGGTGGACCGAATGGCAAAGCAATACGCCGCTGGAAGGTTGGTGGACCGAAAGGCAAAACAATACGCCGCTGGAAGGTTGGTTGACCGAATGGCAAAACAATACGCCGCTGGAAGGTTGATGGACCGAAAGGCAAAGCAATACGCCGCTGGAAGGTTGGTGGACCGAGTGGCAAAGCAATACGCCGCTGGAAGGTTGGTGGACCGAATGGCAAAGCAATACGCCGCTGGAAGGTTGGTGGACCGAAAGGCAAAGCAATACGCCGCTGGAAGGTTGGTGGACCGAATGGCAAAGCAATACGCCGCTGGAAGGTTGGTGGACCGAATGGCAAAGCAATACGCCGCTGGAAGGTTGGTGGACCGAAAGGCAAAACAATACGCCGCTGGACGGATTTTGGACCGAGTGGCAAAACAATACGCCGCTGGAAGGTTGGTTGACCGAAAGGCAAAGCAATACGCCGCTGGAAGGTTGGTGGACCGAATGGCAAAGCAATACGCCGCTGGAAGGTTGGTGGACCGAGTGGCAAAACAATACGCCGCTGGAAGGTTGGTGGACCGAATGGCAAAACAATACGCCGCTGGAAGGTTGGTGGACCGAGTGGCAAAACAATACGCCGCTGGAAGGTTGGTAGACCGAAAGGCAAAGCAATACGCCGCTGGAAGGTTGGTGGACCGAGTGGCAAAACAATACGCCGCTGGAAGGTTGGTGGACCGAATGGCAAAACAATACGCCGCTGGAAGGTTGGTGGACCGAGTGGCAAAACAATACGCCGCTGGAAGGTTGGTGGACCGAATGGCAAAACAATACGCCGCTGGAAGGTTGGTGGACCGAAAGGCAAAACAATACGCCGCTGGACGGATTTTGGACCGAGTGGCAAAACAATACGCCGCTGGAAGGTTGGTTGACCGAAAGGCAAAGCAATACGCCGCTGGAAGGTTGGTGGACCGAATGGCAAAGCAATACGCCGCTGGAAGGTTGGTGGACCGAAAGGCAAAGCAATACGCCGCTGGACGGATTTTGGACCGAGTGGCAAAACAATACGCCGCTGGAAGGTTGGTTGACCGAAAGGCAAAGCAATACGCCGCTGGAAGGTTGGTGGACCGAATGGCAAAGCAATACGCCGCTGGAAGGTTGGTGGACCGAAAGGCAAATCAATACGCCGCTGGAAGGTTGGTGGACCGAATGGCAAAGCAATACGCCGCTGGAAGGTTGGTGGACCGAATGGCAAAGCAATACGCCGCTGGAAGGTTGGTGGACCGAAAGGCAAAACAATACGCCGCTGGACGGATTTTGGACCGAGTGGCAAAACAATACGCCGCTGGAAGGTTGGTGGACCGAAAGGCAAATCAATACGCCGCTGGAAGGTTGGTGGACCGAGTGGCAAAACAATACGCCGCTGGATGGTTGGTGGACCGAATGGCAAAGCAATACGCCGCTGGACGGATTTTGGACCGAGTGGCAAAACAATACGCCGCTGGAAGGTTGGTTGACCGAAAGGCAAAGCAATACGCCGCTGGAAGGTTGGTGGACCGAATGGCAAAGCAATACGCCGCTGGAAGGTTGGTGGACCGAAAGGCAAATCAATACGCCGCTGGAAGGTTGGTGGACCGAATGGCAAAGCAATACGCCGCTGGAAGGTTGGTGGACCGAATGGCAAAGCAATACGCCGCTGGAAGGTTGGTGGACCGAAAGGCAAAACAATACGCCGCTGGACGGATTTTGGACCGAGTGGCAAAACAATACGCCGCTGGAAGGTTGGTGGACCGAAAGGCAAATCAATACGCCGCTGGAAGGTTGGTGGACCGAGTGGCAAAACAATACGCCGCTGGAAGGTTGGTGGACCGAATGGCAAAGCAATACGCCGCTGGAAGGTTGGTGGACCGAATGGCAAAGCAATACGCCGCTGGAAGGTTGGTGGACCGAAAGGCAAAACAATACGCCGCTGGAAGGTTGGTTGACCGAATGGCAAAACAATACGCCGCTGGAAGGTTGATGGACCGAAAGGCAAAGCAATACGCCGCTGGAAGGTTGGTGGACCGAGTGGCAAAGCAATACGCCGCTGGAAGGTTGGTGGACCGAATGGCAAAGCAATACGCCGCTGGAAGGTTGGTGGACCGAAAGGCAAAGCAATACGCCGCTGGACGGATTTTGGACCGAGTGGCAAAACAATACGCCGCTGGAAGGTTGGTGGACCGAATGGCAAAACAATACGCCGCTGGAAGGTTGGTGGACCGAGTGGCAAAACAATACGCCGCTGGAAGGTTGGTAGACCGAAAGGCAAAGCAATACGCACCTGGAAGGTTGGTGGACCGAGTGGCAAAACAATACGCCGCTGGAAGGTTGGTTGACCGAAAGGCAAAGCAATACGCCGCTGGAAGGTTGGTGGACCGAATGGCAAAGCAATACGCCGCTGGAAGGTTGGTGGACCGAAAGGCAAAGCAATACGCCGCTGGACGGATTTTGGACCGAGTGGCAAAACAATACGCCGCTGGAAGGTTGGTTGACCGAAAGGCAAAGCAATACGCCGCTGGAAGGTTGGTGGACCGAATGGCAAAGCAATACGCCGCTGGAAGGTTGGTGGACCGAAAGGCAAATCAATACGCCGCTGGAAGGTTGGTGGACCGAATGGCAAAGCAATACGCCGCTGGAAGGTTGGTGGACCGAATGGCAAAGCAATACGCCGCTGGAAGGTTGGTGGACCGAAAGGCAAAACAATACGCCGCTGGACGGATTTTGGACCGAGTGGCAAAACAATACGCCGCTGGAAGGTTGGTGGACCGAAAGGCAAATCAATACGCCGCTGGAAGGTTGGTGGACCGAGTGGCAAAACAATACGCCGCTGGAAGGTTGGTGGACCGAATGGCAAAGCAATACGCCGCTGGACGGATTTTGGACCGAGTGGCAAAACAATACGCCGCTGGAAGGTTGGTTGACCGAAAGGCAAAGCAATACGCCGCTGGAAGGTTGGTGGACCGAATGGCAAAGCAATACGCCGCTGGAAGGTTGGTGGACCGAAAGGCAAATCAATACGCCGCTGGAAGGTTGGTGGACCGAATGGCAAAGCAATACGCCGCTGGAAGGTTGGTGGACCGAATGGCAAAGCAATACGCCGCTGGAAGGTTGGTGGACCGAAAGGCAAAACAATACGCCGCTGGACGGATTTTGGACCGAGTGGCAAAACAATACGCCGCTGGAAGGTTGGTGGACCGAAAGGCAAATCAATACGCCGCTGGAAGGTTGGTGGACCGAGTGGCAAAACAATACGCCGCTGGAAGGTTGGTGGACCGAATGGCAAAGCAATACGCCGCTGGAAGGTTGGTGGACCGAATGGCAAAGCAATACGCCGCTGGAAGGTTGGTGGACCGAAAGGCAAAACAATACGCCGCTGGAAGGTTGGTTGACCGAATGGCAAAACAATACGCCGCTGGAAGGTTGATGGACCGAAAGGCAAAGCAATACGCCGCTGGAAGGTTGGTGGACCGAGTGGCAAAGCAATACGCCGCTGGAAGGTTGGTGGACCGAATGGCAAAGCAATACGCCGCTGGAAGGTTGGTGGACCGAAAGGCAAAGCAATACGCCGCTGGACGGATTTTGGACCGAGTGGCAAAACAATACGCCGCTGGAAGGTTGGTGGACCGAATGGCAAAACAATACGCCGCTGGAAGGTTGGTGGACCGAGTGGCAAAACAATACGCCGCTGGAAGGTTGGTAGACCGAAAGGCAAAGCAATACGCACCTGGAAGGTTGGTGGACCGAGTGGCAAAACAATACGCCGCTGGAAGGTTGGTTGACCGAAAGGCAAAGCAATACGCCGCTGGAAGGTTGGTGGACCGAATGGCAAAGCAATACGCCGCTGGAAGGTTGGTGGACCGAAAGGCAAAGCAATACGCCGCTGGACGGATTTTGGACCGAGTGGCAAAACAATACGCCGCTGGAAGGTTGGTTGACCGAAAGGCAAAGCAATACGCCGCTGGAAGGTTGGTGGACCGAATGGCAAAGCAATACGCCGCTGGACGGATTTTGGACCGAGTGGCAAAACAATACGCCGCTGGAAGGTTGGTGGACCGAATGGCAAAACAATACGCCGCTGGAAGGTTGGTGGACCGAATGGCAAAACAATACGCCGCTGGAAGGTTGGTGGACCGAGTGGCAAAACAATACGCCGCTGGAAGGTTGGTGGACCGAGTGGCAAAACAATACGCCGCTGGAAGGTTGGTGGACCGAGTGGCAAAACAATACGCCGCTGGAAGGTTGGTGGACCGAATGGCAAAACAATACGCCGCTGGAAGGTTGGTGGACCGAGTGGCAAAACAATACGCCGCTGGAAGGTTGGTAGACCGAAAGGCAAAGCAATACGCCGCTGGAAGGTTGGTGGACCGAGTGGCAAAACAATACGCCGCTGGAAGGTTGGTGGACCGAATGGCAAAACAATACGCCGCTGGAAGGTTGGTGGACCGAGTGGCAAAACAATACGCCGCTGGAAGGTTGGTGGACCGAATGGCAAAACAATACGCCGCTGGAAGGTTGGTGGACCGAAAGGCAAAGCAATACGCCGCTGGACGGATTTTGGACCGAGTGGCAAAACAATACGCCGCTGGAAGGTTGGTTGACCGAAAGGCAAAGCAATACGCCGCTGGAAGGTTGGTGGACCGAATGGCAAAGCAATACGCCGCTGGAAGGTTGGTGGACCGAAAGGCAAAGCAATACGCCGCTGGACGGATTTTGGACCGAGTGGCAAAACAATACGCCGCTGGAAGGTTGGTTGACCGAAAGGCAAAGCAATACGCCGCTGGAAGGTTGGTGGACCGAATGGCAAAGCAATACGCCGCTGGAAGGTTGGTGGACCGAAAGGCAAATCAATACGCCGCTGGAAGGTTGGTGGACCGAATGGCAAAGCAATACGCCGCTGGAAGGTTGGTGGACCGAATGGCAAAGCAATACGCCGCTGGAAGGTTGGTGGACCGAAAGGCAAAACAATACGCCGCTGGAAGGTTGGTTGACCGAATGGCAAAACAATACGCCGCTGGAAGGTTGATGGACCGAAAGGCAAAGCAATACGCCGCTGGAAGGTTGGTGGACCGAGTGGCAAAGCAATACGCCGCTGGAAGGTTGGTGGACCGAATGGCAAAGCAATACGCCGCTGGAAGGTTGGTGGACCGAAAGGCAAAGCAATACGCCGCTGGACGGATTTTGGACCGAGTGGCAAAACAATACGCCGCTGGAAGGTTGGTGGACCGAATGGCAAAACAATACGCCGCTGGAAGGTTGGTGGACCGAGTGGCAAAACAATACGCCGCTGGAAGGTTGGTAGACCGAAAGGCAAAGCAATACGCACCTGGAAGGTTGGTGGACCGAGTGGCAAAACAATACGCCGCTGGAAGGTTGGTTGACCGAAAGGCAAAGCAATACGCCGCTGGAAGGTTGGTGGACCGAATGGCAAAGCAATACGCCGCTGGAAGGTTGGTGGACCGAAAGGCAAAGCAATACGCCGCTGGACGGATTTTGGACCGAGTGGCAAAACAATACGCCGCTGGAAGGTTGGTTGACCGAAAGGCAAAGCAATACGCCGCTGGAAGGTTGGTGGACCGAATGGCAAAGCAATACGCCGCTGGACGGATTTTGGACCGAGTGGCAAAACAATACGCCGCTGGAAGGTTGGTGGACCGAATGGCAAAACAATACGCCGCTGGAAGGTTGGTGGACCGAATGGCAAAACAATACGCCGCTGGAAGGTTGGTGGACCGAGTGGCAAAACAATACGCCGCTGGAAGGTTGGTGGACCGAATGGCAAAACAATACGCCGCTGGAAGGTTGGTGGACCGAGTGGCAAAACAATACGCCGCTGGAAGGTTGGTGGACCGAAAGGCAAAGCAATACGCCGCTGGAAGGTTGGTGGACCGAAAGGCAAAGCAATACGCCGCTGGACGGATTTTGGACCGAGTGGCAAAACAATACGCCGCTGGAAGGTTGGTTGACCGAAAGGCAAAGCAATACGCCGCTGGAAGGTTGGTGGACCGAATGGCAAAGCAATACGCCGCTGGACGGATTTTGGACCGAGTGGCAAAACAATACGCCGCTGGAAGGTTGGTGGACCGAATGGCAAAGCAATACGCCGCTGGAAGGTTGGTGGACCGAGTGGCAAAACAATACGCCGCTGGAAGGTTGGTGGACCGAATGGCAAAGCAATACGCCGCTGGAAGGTTGGTGGACCGAGTGGCAAAACAATACGCCGCTGGAAGGTTGGTGGACCGAAAGGCAAAGCAATACGCCGCTGGAAGGTTGGTGGACCGAAAGGCAAAGCAATACGCCGCTGGACGGATTTTGGACCGAGTGGCAAAACAATACGCCGCTGGAAGGTTGGTTGACCGAAAGGCAAAGCAATACGCCGCTGGAAGGTTGGTGGACCGAATGGCAAAGCAATACGCCGCTGGACGGATTTTGGACCGAGTGGCAAAACAATACGCCGCTGGAAGGTTGGTGGACCGAATGGCAAAGCAATACGCCGCTGGAAGGTTGGTGGACCGAGTGGCAAAACAATACGCCGCTGGAAGGTTGGTGGACCGAATGGCAAAACAATACGCCGCTGGAAGGTTGGTGGACCGAGTGGCAAAACAATACGCCGCTGGAAGGTTGGTAGACCGAAAGGCAAAGCAATACGCCGCTGGAAGGTTGGTGGACCGAGTGGCAAAACAATACGCCGCTGGAAGGTTGGTGGACCGAATGGCAAAACAATACGCCGCTGGAAGGTTGGTGGACCGAGTGGCAAAACAATACGCCGCTGGAAGGTTGGTGGACCGAATGGCAAAACAATACGCCGCTGGAAGGTTGGTGGACCGAAAGGCAAAGCAATACGCCGCTGGACGGATTTTGGACCGAGTGGCAAAACAATACGCCGCTGGAAGGTTGGTTGACCGAAAGGCAAAGCAATACGCCGCTGGAAGGTTGGTGGACCGAATGGCAAAGCAATACGCCGCTGGAAGGTTGGTGGACCGAAAGGCAAAGCAATACGCCGCTGGACGGATTTTGGACCGAGTGGCAAAACAATACGCCGCTGGAAGGTTGGTTGACCGAAAGGCAAAGCAATACGCCGCTGGAAGGTTGGTGGACCGAATGGCAAAGCAATACGCCGCTGGAAGGTTGGTGGACCGAAAGGCAAATCAATACGCCGCTGGAAGGTTGGTGGACCGAATGGCAAAGCAATACGCCGCTGGAAGGTTGGTGGACCGAATGGCAAAGCAATACGCCGCTGGAAGGTTGGTGGACCGAAAGGCAAAACAATACGCCGCTGGACGGATTTTGGACCGAGTGGCAAAACAATACGCCGCTGGAAGGTTGGTGGACCGAAAGGCAAATCAATACGCCGCTGGAAGGTTGGTGGACCGAGTGGCAAAACAATACGCCGCTGGAAGGTTGGTGGACCGAATGGCAAAGCAATACGCCGCTGGAAGGTTGGTGGACCGAATGGCAAAGCAATACGCCGCTGGAAGGTTGGTGGACCGAAAGGCAAAACAATACGCCGCTGGAAGGTTGGTTGACCGAATGGCAAAACAATACGCCGCTGGAAGGTTGATGGACCGAAAGGCAAAGCAATACGCCGCTGGAAGGTTGGTGGACCGAGTGGCAAAGCAATACGCCGCTGGAAGGTTGGTGGACCGAATGGCAAAGCAATACGCCGCTGGAAGGTTGGTGGACCGAAAGGCAAAGCAATACGCCGCTGGACGGATTTTGGACCGAGTGGCAAAACAATACGCCGCTGGAAGGTTGGTGGACCGAATGGCAAAACAATACGCCGCTGGAAGGTTGGTTGACCGAAAGGCAAAGCAATACGCCGCTGGAAGGTTGGTGGACCGAATGGCAAAGCAATACGCCGCTGGACGGATTTTGGACCGAGTGGCAAAACAATACGCCGCTGGAAGGTTGGTGGACCGAATGGCAAAACAATACGCCGCTGGAAGGTTGGTGGACCGAATGGCAAAACAATACGCCGCTGGAAGGTTGGTGGACCGAGTGGCAAAACAATACGCCGCTGGAAGGTTGGTGGACCGAATGGCAAAACAATACGCCGCTGGAAGGTTGGTGGACCGAGTGGCAAAACAATACGCCGCTGGAAGGTTGGTGGACCGAAAGGCAAAGCAATACGCCGCTGGAAGGTTGGTGGACCGAAAGGCAAAGCAATACGCCGCTGGACGGATTTTGGACCGAGTGGCAAAACAATACGCCGCTGGAAGGTTGGTTGACCGAAAGGCAAAGCAATACGCCGCTGGAAGGTTGGTGGACCGAATGGCAAAGCAATACGCCGCTGGACGGATTTTGGACCGAGTGGCAAAACAATACGCCGCTGGAAGGTTGGTGGACCGAATGGCAAAGCAATACGCCGCTGGAAGGTTGGTGGACCGAGTGGCAAAACAATACGCCGCTGGAAGGTTGGTGGACCGAGTGGCAAAACAATACGCCGCTGGAAGGTTGGTGGACCGAATGGCAAAACAATACGCCGCTGGAAGGTTGGTGGACCGAGTGGCAAAACAATACGCCGCTGGAAGGTTGGTGGACCGAATGGCAAAGCAATACGCCGCTGGACGGATTTTGGACCGAGTGGCAAAACAATACGCCGCTGGAAGGTTGGTGGACCGAATGGCAAAGCAATACGCCGCTGGAAGGTTGGTTGACCGAAAGGCAAAGCAATACGCCGCTGGAAGGTTGGTGGACCGAATGGCAAAGCAATACGCCGCTGGACGGATTTTGGACCGAGTGGCAAAACAATACGCCGCTGGAAGGTTGGTGGACCGAATGGCAAAACAATACGCCGCTGGAAGGTTGGTGGACCGAATGGCAAAACAATACGCCGCTGGAAGGTTGGTGGACCGAGTGGCAAAACAATACGCCGCTGGAAGGTTGGTGGACCGAATGGCAAAACAATACGCCGCTGGAAGGTTGGTGGACCGAGTGGCAAAACAATACGCCGCTGGAAGGTTGGTGGACCGAAAGGCAAAGCAATACGCCGCTGGAAGGTTGGTGGACCGAAAGGCAAAGCAATACGCCGCTGGACGGATTTTGGACCGAGTGGCAAAACAATACGCCGCTGGAAGGTTGGTTGACCGAAAGGCAAAGCAATACGCCGCTGGAAGGTTGGTGGACCGAATGGCAAAGCAATACGCCGCTGGACGGATTTTGGACCGAGTGGCAAAACAATACGCCGCTGGAAGGTTGGTGGACCGAATGGCAAAGCAATACGCCGCTGGAAGGTTGGTGGACCGAGTGGCAAAACAATACGCCGCTGGAAGGTTGGTGGACCGAATGGCAAAGCAATACGCCGCTGGAAGGTTGGTGGACCGAGTGGCAAAACAATACGCCGCTGGAAGGTTGGTGGACCGAAAGGCAAAGCAATACGCCGCTGGAAGGTTGGTGGACCGAAAGGCAAAGCAATACGCCGCTGGACGGATTTTGGACCGAGTGGCAAAACAATACGCCGCTGGAAGGTTGGTTGACCGAAAGGCAAAGCAATACGCCGCTGGAAGGTTGGTGGACCGAATGGCAAAGCAATACGCCGCTGGACGGATTTTGGACCGAGTGGCAAAACAATACGCCGCTGGAAGGTTGGTGGACCGAATGGCAAAGCAATACGCCGCTGGAAGGTTGGTGGACCGAGTGGCAAAACAATACGCCGCTGGAAGGTTGGTGGACCGAATGGCAAAGCAATACGCCGCTGGAAGGTTGGTGGACCGAGTGGCAAAACAATACGCCGCTGGAAGGTTGGTGGACCGAGTGGCAAAACAATACGCCGCTGGAAGGTTGGTGGACCGAATGGCAAAGCAATACGCCGCTGGAAGGTTGGTGGACCGAATGGCAAAACAATACGCCGCTGGAAGGTTGGTGGACCGAAAGGCAAAGCAATACGCCGCTGGAAGGTTGGTGGACCGAATGGCAAAGCAATACGCCGCTGGACGGATTTTGGACCGAGTGGCAAAGCAATACGCCGCTGGAAGGTTGGTGGACCGAATGGCAAAGCAATACGCCGCTGGAAGGTTGGTGGACCGAAAGGCAAAGCAATACGCCGCTGGACGGATTTTGGACCGAGTGGCAAAACAATACGCCGCTGGAAGGTTGGTTGACCGAAAGGCAAAGCAATACGCCGCTGGAAGGTTGGTGGACCGAATGGCAAAGCAATACGCCGCTGGAAGGTTGGTGGACCGAAAGGCAAAACAATACGCCGCTGGAAGGTTGGTGGACCGAATGGCAAAGCAATACGCCGCTGGAAGGTTGGTGGACCGAATGGCAAAGCAATACGCCGCTGGAAGGTTGGTGGACCGAAAGGCAAAACAATACGCCGCTGGAAGGTTGGTTGACCGAAAGGCAAAGCAATACGCCGCTGGAAGGTTGGTGGACCGAATGGCAAAACAATACGCCGCTGGAAGGTTGGTGGACCGAAAGGCAAAGCAATACGCCGCTGGACGGATTTTGGACCGAGTGGCAAAACAATACGCCGCTGGAAGGTTGGAGGACCGAATGGCAAAACAATACGCCGCTGGAAGGTTGGTGGACCGAGTGGCAAAACAATACGCCGCTGGAAGGTTGGTAGACCGAAAGGCAAAGCAATACGCACCTGGAAGGTTGGTGGACCGAGTGGCAAAACAATACGCCGCTGGAAGGTTGGTTGACCGAAAGGCAAAGCAATACGCCGCTGGAAGGTTGGTGGACCGAATGGCAAAGCAATACGCCGCTGGAAGGTTGGTGGACCGAAAGGCAAAGCATTACGCCGCTGGACGGATTTTGGACCGAGTGGCAAAACAATACGCCGCTGGAAGGTTGGTGGACCGAATGGCAAAGCAATACGCCGCTGGAAGGTTGGTGGACCGAGTGGCAAAACAATACGCCGCTGGAAGGTTGGTGGACCGAATGGCAAAGCAATACGCCGCTGGAAGGTTGGTGGACCGAGTGGCAAAACAATACGCCGCTGGAAGGTTGGTGGACCGAGTGGCAAAACAATACGCCGCTGGAAGGTTGGTGGACCGAATGGCAAAGCAATACGCCGCTGGAAAGTTGGTGGACCGAATGGCAAAACAATACGCCGCTGGAAGGTTGGTGGACCGAAAGGCAAAGCAATACGCCGCTGGAAGGTTGGTGGACCGAATGGCAAAGCAATACGCCGCTGGACGGATTTTGGACCGAGTGGCAAAGCAATACGCCGCTGGAAGGTTGGTGGACCGAATGGCAAAGCAATACGCCGCTGGAAGGTTGGTGGACCGAATGGCAAAGCAATACGCCGCTGGAAGGTTGGTGGACCGAATGGCAAAGCAATACGCCGCTGGAAGGTTGGTGGACCGAAAGGCAAAACAATACGCCGCTGGACGGATTTTGGACCGAGTGGCAAAACAATACGCCGCTGGAAGGTTGGTGGACCGAAAGGCAAAGCAATACGCCGCTGGACGGATTTTGGACCGAGTGGCAAAACAATACGCCGCTGGAAGGTTGGTTGACCGAAAGGCAAAGCAATACGCCGCTGGAAGGTTGGTGGACCGAATGGCAAAGCAATACGCCGCTGGAAGGTTGGTGGACCGAGTGGCAAAACAATACGCCGCTGGAAGGTTGGTGGACCGAATGGCAAAACAATACGCCGCTGGAAGGTTGGTGGACCGAGTGGCAAAACAATACGCCGCTGGAAGGTTGGTAGACCGAAAGGCAAAGCAATACGCCGCTGGAAGGTTGGTGGACCGAGTGGCAAAACAATACGCCGCTGGAAGGTTGGTGGACCGAATGGCAAAACAATACGCCGCTGGAAGGTTGGTGGACCGAGTGGCAAAACAATACGCCGCTGGAAGGTTGGTGGACCGAATGGCAAAACAATACGCCGCTGGAAGGTTGGTGGACCGAAAGGCAAAACAATACGCCGCTGGACGGATTTTGGACCGAGTGGCAAAACAATACGCCGCTGGAAGGTTGGTTGACCGAAAGGCAAAGCAATACGCCGCTGGAAGGTTGGTGGACCGAATGGCAAAGCAATACGCCGCTGGAAGGTTGGTGGACCGAAAGGCAAAGCAATACGCCGCTGGACGGATTTTGGACCGAGTGGCAAAACAATACGCCGCTGGAAGGTTGGTTGACCGAAAGGCAAAGCAATACGCCGCTGGAAGGTTGGTGGACCGAATGGCAAAGCAATACGCCGCTGGAAGGTTGGTGGACCGAAAGGCAAATCAATACGCCGCTGGAAGGTTGGTGGACCGAATGGCAAAGCAATACGCCGCTGGAAGGTTGGTGGACCGAATGGCAAAGCAATACGCCGCTGGAAGGTTGGTGGACCGAAAGGCAAAACAATACGCCGCTGGACGGATTTTGGACCGAGTGGCAAAACAATACGCCGCTGGAAGGTTGGTGGACCGAAAGGCAAATCAATACGCCGCTGGAAGGTTGGTGGACCGAGTGGCAAAACAATACGCCGCTGGAAGGTTGGTGGACCGAATGGCAAAGCAATACGCCGCTGGACGGATTTTGGACCGAGTGGCAAAACAATACGCCGCTGGAAGGTTGGTTGACCGAAAGGCAAAGCAATACGCCGCTGGAAGGTTGGTGGACCGAATGGCAAAGCAATACGCCGCTGGAAGGTTGGTGGACCGAAAGGCAAATCAATACGCCGCTGGAAGGTTGGTGGACCGAATGGCAAAGCAATACGCCGCTGGAAGGTTGGTGGACCGAATGGCAAAGCAATACGCCGCTGGAAGGTTGGTGGACCGAAAGGCAAAACAATACGCCGCTGGACGGATTTTGGACCGAGTGGCAAAACAATACGCCGCTGGAAGGTTGGTGGACCGAAAGGCAAATCAATACGCCGCTGGAAGGTTGGTGGACCGAGTGGCAAAACAATACGCCGCTGGAAGGTTGGTGGACCGAATGGCAAAGCAATACGCCGCTGGAAGGTTGGTGGACCGAATGGCAAAGCAATACGCCGCTGGAAGGTTGGTGGACCGAAAGGCAAAACAATACGCCGCTGGAAGGTTGGTTGACCGAATGGCAAAACAATACGCCGCTGGAAGGTTGATGGACCGAAAGGCAAAGCAATACGCCGCTGGAAGGTTGGTGGACCGAGTGGCAAAGCAATACGCCGCTGGAAGGTTGGTGGACCGAATGGCAATGCAATACGCCGCTGGAAGGTTGGTGGACCGAATGGCAAAGCAATACGCCGCTGGAAGGTTGGTGGACCGAGTGGCAAAACAATACGCCGCTGGAAGGTTGGTTGACCGAAAGGCAAAGCAATACGCCGCTGGAAGGTTGGTGGACCGAATGGCAAAGCAATACGCCGCTGGAAGGTTGGTGGACCGAATGGCAAAGCAATACGCCGCTGGAAGGTTGGTGGACCGAAAGGCAAAGCAATACGCCGCTGGACGGATTTTGGACCGAGTGGCAAAACAATACGCCGCTGGAAGGTTGGTTGACCGAAAGGCAAAGCAATACGCCGCTGGAAGGTTGGTGGACCGAATGGCAAAGCAATACGCCGCTGGAAGGTTGGTGGACCGAGTGGCAAAACAATACGCCGCTGGAAGGTTGGTGGACCGAGTGGCAAAACAATACGCCGCTGGAAGGTTGGTGGACCGAATGGCAAAGCAATACGCCGCTGGAAGGTTGGTGGACCGAAAGGCAAAGCAATACGCCGCTGGACGGATTTTGGACCGAGTGGCAAAACAATACGCCGCTGGAAGGTTGGTGGACCGAAAGGCAAATCAATACGCCGCTGGAAGGTTGGTGGACCGAGTGGCAAAACAATACGCCGCTGGAAGGTTGGTGGACCGAATGGCAAAGCAATACGCCGCTGGAAGGTTGGTGGACCGAATGGCAAAGCAATACGCCGCTGGAAGGTTGGTGGACCGAAAGGCAAAGCAATACGCCGCTGGACGGATTTTGGACCGAGTGGCAAAACAATACGCCGCTGGAAGGTTGGTTGACCGAAAGGCAAAGCAATACGCCGCTGGAAGGTTGGTGGACCGAATGGCAAAGCAATACGCCGCTGGAAGGTTGGTGGACCGAGTGGCAAAACAATACGCCGCTGGAAGGTTGGTGGACCGAATGGCAAAACAATACGCCGCTGGAAGGTTGGTGGACCGAGTGGCAAAACAATACGCCGCTGGAAAGTTGGTAGACCGAAAGGCAAAGCAATACGCCGCTGGAAGGTTGGTGGACCGAGTGGCAAAACAATACGCCGCTGGAAGGTTGGTGGACCGAATGGCAAAACAATACGCCGCTGGAAGGTTGGTGGACCGAGTGGCAAAACAATACGCCGCTGGAAGGTTGGTGGACCGAATGGCAAAACAATACGCCGCTGGAAGGTTGGTGGACCGAAAGGCAAAGCAATACGCCGCTGGACGGATTTTGGACCGAGTGGCAAAACAATACGCCGCTGGAAGGTTGGTTGACCGAAAGGCAAAGCAATACGCCGCTGGAAGGTTGGTGGACCGAATGGCAAAGCAATACGCCGCTGGAAGGTTGGTGGACCGAAAGGCAAAGCAATACGCCGCTGGACGGATTTTGGACCGAGTGGCAAAACAATACGCCGCTGGAAGGTTGGTTGACCGAAAGGCAAAGCAATACGCCGCTGGAAGGTTGGTGGACCGAATGGCAAAGCAATACGCCGCTGGAAGGTTGGTGGACCGAAAGGCAAATCAATACGCCGCTGGAAGGTTGGTGGACCGAATGGCAAAGCAATACGCCGCTGGAAGGTTGGTGGACCGAATGGCAAAGCAATACGCCGCTGGAAGGTTGGTGGACCGAAAGGCAAAACAATACGCCGCTGGACGGATTTTGGACCGAGTGGCAAAACAATACGCCGCTGGAAGGTTGGTGGACCGAAAGGCAAATCAATACGCCGCTGGAAGGTTGGTGGACCGAGTGGCAAAACAATACGCCGCTGGAAGGTTGGTGGACCGAATGGCAAAGCAATACGCCGCTGGAAGGTTGGTGGACCGAATGGCAAAGCAATACGCCGCTGGAAGGTTGGTGGACCGAAAGGCAAAACAATACGCCGCTGGAAGGTTGGTTGACCGAATGGCAAAACAATACGCCGCTGGAAGGTTGATGGACCGAAAGGCAAAGCAATACGCCGCTGGAAGGTTGGTGGACCGAGTGGCAAAGCAATACGCCGCTGGAAGGTTGGTGGACCGAATGGCAAAGCAATACGCCGCTGGAAGGTTGGTGGACCGAAAGGCAAAGCAATACGCCGCTGGACGGATTTTGGACCGAGTGGCAAAACAATACGCCGCTGGAAGGTTGGTGGACCGAATGGCAAAACAATACGCCGCTGGAAGGTTGGTGGACCGAGTGGCAAAACAATACGCCGCTGGAAGGTTGGTGGACCGAATGGCAAAACAATACGCCGCTGGAAGGTTGGTGGACCGAGTGGCAAAACAATACGCCGCTGGAAGGTTGGTAGACCGAAAGGCAAAGCAATACGCCGCTGGAAGGTTGGTGGACCGAGTGGCAAAACAATACGCCGCTGGAAGGTTGGTGGACCGAATGGCAAAACAATACGCCGCTGGAAGGTTGGTGGACCGAGTGGCAAAACAATACGCCGCTGGAAGGTTGGTGGACCGAATGGCAAAACAATACGCCGCTGGAAGGTTGGTGGACCGAAAGGCAAAGCAATACGCCGCTGGACGGATTTTGGACCGAGTGGCAAAACAATACGCCGCTGGAAGGTTGGTTGACCGAAAGGCAAAGCAATACGCCGCTGGAAGGTTGGTGGACCGAATGGCAAAGCAATACGCCGCTGGAAGGTTGGTGGACCGAAAGGCAAAGCAATACGCCGCTGGACGGATTTTGGACCGAGTGGCAAAACAATACGCCGCTGGAAGGTTGGTTGACCGAAAGGCAAAGCAATACGCCGCTGGAAGGTTGGTGGACCGAATGGCAAAGCAATACGCCGCTGGAAGGTTGGTGGACCGAAAGGCAAATCAATACGCCGCTGGAAGGTTGGTGGACCGAATGGCAAAGCAATACGCCGCTGGAAGGTTGGTGGACCGAATGGCAAAGCAATACGCCGCTGGAAGGTTGGTGGACCGAAAGGCAAAACAATACGCCGCTGGACGGATTTTGGACCGAGTGGCAAAACAATACGCCGCTGGAAGGTTGGTGGACCGAAAGGCAAATCAATACGCCGCTGGAAGGTTGGTGGACCGAGTGGCAAAACAATACGCCGCTGGAAGGTTGGTGGACCGAATGGCAAAGCAATACGCCGCTGGAAGGTTGGTGGACCGAATGGCAAAGCAATACGCCGCTGGAAGGTTGGTGGACCGAAAGGCAAAACAATACGCCGCTGGAAGGTTGGTTGACCGAATGGCAAAACAATACGCCGCTGGAAGGTTGATGGACCGAAAGGCAAAGCAATACGCCGCTGGAAGGTTGGTGGACCGAGTGGCAAAGCAATACGCCGCTGGAAGGTTGGTGGACCGAATGGCAAAGCAATACGCCGCTGGAAGGTTGGTGGACCGAAAGGCAAAGCAATACGCCGCTGGACGGATTTTGGACCGAGTGGCAAAACAATACGCCGCTGGAAGGTTGGTGGACCGAATGGCAAAACAATACGCCGCTGGAAGGTTGGTGGACCGAGTGGCAAAACAATACGCCGCTGGAAGGTTGGTAGACCGAAAGGCAAAGCAATACGCACCTGGAAGGTTGGTGGACCGAGTGGCAAAACAATACGCCGCTGGAAGGTTGGTTGACCGAAAGGCAAAGCAATACGCCGCTGGAAGGTTGGTGGACCGAATGGCAAAGCAATACGCCGCTGGAAGGTTGGTGGACCGAAAGGCAAAGCATTACGCCGCTGGACGGATTTTGGACCGAGTGGCAAAACAATACGCCGCTGGAAGGTTGGTTGACCGAAAGGCAAAGCAATACGCCGCTGGAAGGTTGGTGGACCGAATGGCAAAGCAATACGCCGCTGGACGGATTTTGGACCGAGTGGCAAAACAATACGCCGCTGGAAGGTTGGTGGACCGAATGGCAAAACAATACGCCGCTGGAAGGTTGGTGGACCGAATGGCAAAACAATACGCCGCTGGAAGGTTGGTGGACCGAGTGGCAAAACAATACGCCGCTGGAAGGTTGGTGGACCGAGTGGCAAAACAATACGCCGCTGGAAGGTTGGTGGACCGAGTGGCAAAACAATACGCCGCTGGAAGGTTGGTGGACCGAATGGCAAAACAATACGCCGCTGGAAGGTTGGTGGACCGAGTGGCAAAACAATACGCCGCTGGAAGGTTGGTAGACCGAAAGGCAAAGCAATACGCCGCTGGAAGGTTGGTGGACCGAGTGGCAAAACAATACGCCGCTGGAAGGTTGGTGGACCGAATGGCAAAACAATACGCCGCTGGAAGGTTGGTGGACCGAGTGGCAAAACAATACGCCGCTGGAAGGTTGGTGGACCGAATGGCAAAACAATACGCCGCTGGAAGGTTGGTGGACCGAAAGGCAAAGCAATACGCCGCTGGACGGATTTTGGACCGAGTGGCAAAACAATACGCCGCTGGAAGGTTGGTTGACCGAAAGGCAAAGCAATACGCCGCTGGAAGGTTGGTGGACCGAATGGCAAAGCAATACGCCGCTGGAAGGTTGGTGGACCGAAAGGCAAAGCAATACGCCGCTGGACGGATTTTGGACCGAGTGGCAAAACAATACGCCGCTGGAAGGTTGGTTGACCGAAAGGCAAAGCAATACGCCGCTGGAAGGTTGGTGGACCGAATGGCAAAGCAATACGCCGCTGGAAGGTTGGTGGACCGAAAGGCAAATCAATACGCCGCTGGAAGGTTGGTGGACCGAATGGCAAAGCAATACGCCGCTGGAAGGTTGGTGGACCGAATGGCAAAGCAATACGCCGCTGGAAGGTTGGTGGACCGAAAGGCAAAACAATACGCCGCTGGACGGATTTTGGACCGAGTGGCAAAACAATACGCCGCTGGAAGGTTGGTGGACCGAAAGGCAAAGCAATACGCCGCTGGACGGATTTTGGACCGAGTGGCAAAACAATACGCCGCTGGAAGGTTGGTTGACCGAAAGGCAAAGCAATACGCCGCTGGAAGGTTGGTGGACCGAATGGCAAAGCAATACGCCGCTGGAAGGTTGGTGGACCGAGTGGCAAAACAATACGCCGCTGGAAGGTTGGTGGACCGAATGGCAAAACAATACGCCGCTGGAAGGTTGGTGGACCGAGTGGCAAAACAATACGCCGCTGGAAGGTTGGTAGACCGAAAGGCAAAGCAATACGCCGCTGGAAGGTTGGTGGACCGAGTGGCAAAACAATACGCCGCTGGAAGGTTGGTGGACCGAATGGCAAAACAATACGCCGCTGGAAGGTTGGTGGACCGAGTGGCAAAACAATACGCCGCTGGAAGGTTGGTGGACCGAATGGCAAAACAATACGCCGCTGGAAGGTTGGTGGACCGAAAGGCAAAACAATACGCCGCTGGACGGATTTTGGACCGAGTGGCAAAACAATACGCCGCTGGAAGGTTGGTTGACCGAAAGGCAAAGCAATACGCCGCTGGAAGGTTGGTGGACCGAATGGCAAAGCAATACGCCGCTGGAAGGTTGGTGGACCGAAAGGCAAAGCAATACGCCGCTGGACGGATTTTGGACCGAGTGGCAAAACAATACGCCGCTGGAAGGTTGGTTGACCGAAAGGCAAAGCAATACGCCGCTGGAAGGTTGGTGGACCGAATGGCAAAGCAATACGCCGCTGGAAGGTTGGTGGACCGAAAGGCAAATCAATACGCCGCTGGAAGGTTGGTGGACCGAATGGCAAAGCAATACGCCGCTGGAAGGTTGGTGGACCGAATGGCAAAGCAATACGCCGCTGGAAGGTTGGTGGACCGAAAGGCAAAACAATACGCCGCTGGACGGATTTTGGACCGAGTGGCAAAACAATACGCCGCTGGAAGGTTGGTGGACCGAAAGGCAAATCAATACGCCGCTGGAAGGTTGGTGGACCGAGTGGCAAAACAATACGCCGCTGGAAGGTTGGTGGACCGAATGGCAAAGCAATACGCCGCTGGACGGATTTTGGACCGAGTGGCAAAACAATACGCCGCTGGAAGGTTGGTTGACCGAAAGGCAAAGCAATACGCCGCTGGAAGGTTGGTGGACCGAATGGCAAAGCAATACGCCGCTGGAAGGTTGGTGGACCGAAAGGCAAATCAATACGCCGCTGGAAGGTTGGTGGACCGAATGGCAAAGCAATACGCCGCTGGAAGGTTGGTGGACCGAATGGCAAAGCAATACGCCGCTGGAAGGTTGGTGGACCGAAAGGCAAAACAATACGCCGCTGGACGGATTTTGGACCGAGTGGCAAAACAATACGCCGCTGGAAGGTTGGTGGACCGAAAGGCAAATCAATACGCCGCTGGAAGGTTGGTGGACCGAGTGGCAAAACAATACGCCGCTGGAAGGTTGGTGGACCGAATGGCAAAGCAATACGCCGCTGGAAGGTTGGTGGACCGAATGGCAAAGCAATACGCCGCTGGAAGGTTGGTGGACCGAAAGGCAAAACAATACGCCGCTGGAAGGTTGGTTGACCGAATGGCAAAACAATACGCCGCTGGAAGGTTGATGGACCGAAAGGCAAAGCAATACGCCGCTGGAAGGTTGGTGGACCGAGTGGCAAAGCAATACGCCGCTGGAAGGTTGGTGGACCGAATGGCAAAGCAATACGCCGCTGGAAGGTTGGTGGACCGAATGGCAAAGCAATACGCCGCTGGAAGGTTGGTGGACCGAGTGGCAAAACAATACGCCGCTGGAAGGTTGGTTGACCGAAAGGCAAAGCAATACGCCGCTGGAAGGTTGGTGGACCGAATGGCAAAGCAATACGCCGCTGGAAGGTTGGTGGACCGAATGGCAAAGCAATACGCCGCTGGAAGGTTGGTGGACCGAAAGGCAAAGCAATACGCCGCTGGACGGATTTTGGACCGAGTGGCAAAACAATACGCCGCTGGAAGGTTGGTTGACCGAAAGGCAAAGCAATACGCCGCTGGAAGGTTGGTGGACCGAATGGCAAAGCAATACGCCGCTGGAAGGTTGGTGGACCGAGTGGCAAAACAATACGCCGCTGGAAGGTTGGTGGACCGAATGGCAAAACAATACGCCGCTGGAAGGTTGGTGGACCGAGTGGCAAAACAATACGCCGCTGGAAGGTTGGTAGACCGAAAGGCAAAGCAATACGCCGCTGGAAGGTTGGTGGACCGAGTGGCAAAACAATACGCCGCTGGAAGGTTGGTGGACCGAATGGCAAAACAATACGCCGCTGGAAGGTTGGTGGACCGAGTGGCAAAACAATACGCCGCTGGAAGGTTGGTGGACCGAATGGCAAAACAATACGCCGCTGGAAGGTTGGTGGACCGAAAGGCAAAGCAATACGCCGCTGGACGGATTTTGGACCGAGTGGCAAAACAATACGCCGCTGGAAGGTTGGTTGACCGAAAGGCAAAGCAATACGCCGCTGGAAGGTTGGTGGACCGAATGGCAAAGCAATACGCCGCTGGAAGGTTGGTGGACCGAAAGGCAAAGCAATACGCCGCTGGACGGATTTTGGACCGAGTGGCAAAACAATACGCCGCTGGAAGGTTGGTTGACCGAAAGGCAAAGCAATACGCCGCTGGAAGGTTGGTGGACCGAATGGCAAAGCAATACGCCGCTGGAAGGTTGGTGGACCGAAAGGCAAATCAATACGCCGCTGGAAGGTTGGTGGACCGAATGGCAAAGCAATACGCCGCTGGAAGGTTGGTGGACCGAATGGCAAAGCAATACGCCGCTGGAAGGTTGGTGGACCGAAAGGCAAAACAATACGCCGCTGGACGGATTTTGGACCGAGTGGCAAAACAATACGCCGCTGGAAGGTTGGTGGACCGAAAGGCAAATCAATACGCCGCTGGAAGGTTGGTGGACCGAGTGGCAAAACAATACGCCGCTGGAAGGTTGGTGGACCGAATGGCAAAGCAATACGCCGCTGGAAGGTTGGTGGACCGAATGGCAAAACAATACGCCGCTGGAAGGTTGGTGGACCGAAAGGCAAAACAATACGCCGCTGGAAGGTTGGTTGACCGAATGGCAAAACAATACGCCGCTGGAAGGTTGATGGACCGAAAGGCAAAGCAATACGCCGCTGGAAGGTTGGTGGACCGAGTGGCAAAGCAATACGCCGCTGGAAGGTTGGTGGACCGAATGGCAAAGCAATACGCCGCTGGAAGGTTGGTGGACCGAAAGGCAAAGCAATACGCCGCTGGACGGATTTTGGACCGAGTGGCAAAACAATACGCCGCTGGAAGGTTGGTGGACCGAATGGCAAAACAATACGCCGCTGGAAGGTTGGTGGACCGAGTGGCAAAACAATACGCCGCTGGAAGGTTGGTAGACCGAAAGGCAAAGCAATACGCACCTGGAAGGTTGGTGGACCGAGTGGCAAAACAATACGCCGCTGGAAGGTTGGTTGACCGAAAGGCAAAGCAATACGCCGCTGGAAGGTTGGTGGACCGAATGGCAAAGCAATACGCCGCTGGAAGGTTGGTGGACCGAAAGGCAAAGCATTACGCCGCTGGACGGATTTTGGACCGAGTGGCAAAACAATACGCCGCTGGAAGGTTGGTTGACCGAAAGGCAAAGCAATACGCCGCTGGAAGGTTGGTGGACCGAATGGCAAAGCAATACGCCGCTGGACGGATTTTGGACCGAGTGGCAAAACAATACGCCGCTGGAAGGTTGGTGGACCGAATGGCAAAACAATACGCCGCTGGAAGGTTGGTGGACCGAATGGCAAAACAATACGCCGCTGGAAGGTTGGTGGACCGAGTGGCAAAACAATACGCCGCTGGAAGGTTGGTGGACCGAGTGGCAAAACAATACGCCGCTGGAAGGTTGGTGGACCGAGTGGCAAAACAATACGCCGCTGGAAGGTTGGTGGACCGAATGGCAAAACAATACGCCGCTGGAAGGTTGGTGGACCGAGTGGCAAAACAATACGCCGCTGGAAGGTTGGTAGACCGAAAGGCAAAGCAATACGCCGCTGGAAGGTTGGTGGACCGAGTGGCAAAACAATACGCCGCTGGAAGGTTGGTGGACCGAATGGCAAAACAATACGCCGCTGGAAGGTTGGTGGACCGAGTGGCAAAACAATACGCCGCTGGAAGGTTGGTGGACCGAATGGCAAAACAATACGCCGCTGGAAGGTTGGTGGACCGAAAGGCAAAGCAATACGCCGCTGGACGGATTTTGGACCGAGTGGCAAAACAATACGCCGCTGGAAGGTTGGTTGACCGAAAGGCAAAGCAATACGCCGCTGGAAGGTTGGTGGACCGAATGGCAAAGCAATACGCCGCTGGAAGGTTGGTGGACCGAAAGGCAAAGCAATACGCCGCTGGACGGATTTTGGACCGAGTGGCAAAACAATACGCCGCTGGAAGGTTGGTTGACCGAAAGGCAAAGCAATACGCCGCTGGAAGGTTGCTGGACCGAATGGCAAAGCAATACGCCGCTGGAAGGTTGGTGGACCGAAAGGCAAATCAATACGCCGCTGGAAGGTTGGTGGACCGAATGGCAAAGCAATACGCCGCTGGAAGGTTGGTGGACCGAATGGCAAAGCAATACGCCGCTGGAAGGTTGGTGGACCGAAAGGCAAAACAATACGCCGCTGGACGGATTTTGGACCGAGTGGCAAAACAATACGCCGCTGGAAGGTTGGTGGACCGAAAGGCAAAGCAATACGCCGCTGGACGGATTTTGGACCGAGTGGCAAAACAATACGCCGCTGGAAGGTTGGTTGACCGAAAGGCAAAGCAATACGCCGCTGGAAGGTTGGTGGACCGAATGGCAAAGCAATACGCCGCTGGAAGGTTGGTGGACCGAGTGGCAAAACAATACGCCGCTGGAAGGTTGGTGGACCGAATGGCAAAACAATACGCCGCTGGAAGGTTGGTGGACCGAGTGGCAAAACAATACGCCGCTGGAAGGTTGGTAGACCGAAAGGCAAAGCAATACGCCGCTGGAAGGTTGGTGGACCGAGTGGCAAAACAATACGCCGCTGGAAGGTTGGTGGACCGAATGGCAAAACAATACGCCGCTGGAAGGTTGGTGGACCGAGTGGCAAAACAATACGCCGCTGGAAGGTTGGTGGACCGAATGGCAAAACAATACGCCGCTGGAAGGTTGGTGGACCGAAAGGCAAAACAATACGCCGCTGGACGGATTTTGGACCGAGTGGCAAAACAATACGCCGCTGGAAGGTTGGTTGACCGAAAGGCAAAGCAATACGCCGCTGGAAGGTTGGTGGACCGAATGGCAAAGCAATACGCCGCTGGAAGGTTGGTGGACCGAAAGGCAAAGCAATACGCCGCTGGACGGATTTTGGACCGAGTGGCAAAACAATACGCCGCTGGAAGGTTGGTTGACCGAAAGGCAAAGCAATACGCCGCTGGAAGGTTGGTGGACCGAATGGCAAAGCAATACGCCGCTGGAAGGTTGGTGGACCGAAAGGCAAATCAATACGCCGCTGGAAGGTTGGTGGACCGAATGGCAAAGCAATACGCCGCTGGAAGGTTGGTGGACCGAATGGCAAAGCAATACGCCGCTGGAAGGTTGGTGGACCGAAAGGCAAAACAATACGCCGCTGGACGGATTTTGGACCGAGTGGCAAAACAATACGCCGCTGGAAGGTTGGTGGACCGAAAGGCAAATCAATACGCCGCTGGAAGGTTGGTGGACCGAGTGGCAAAACAATACGCCGCTGGAAGGTTGGTGGACCGAATGGCAAAGCAATACGCCGCTGGACGGATTTTGGACCGAGTGGCAAAACAATACGCCGCTGGAAGGTTGGTTGACCGAAAGGCAAAGCAATACGCCGCTGGAAGGTTGGTGGACCGAATGGCAAAGCAATACGCCGCTGGAAGGTTGGTGGACCGAAAGGCAAATCAATACGCCGCTGGAAGGTTGGTGGACCGAATGGCAAAGCAATACGCCGCTGGAAGGTTGGTGGACCGAATGGCAAAGCAATACGCCGCTGGAAGGTTGGTGGACCGAAAGGCAAAACAATACGCCGCTGGACGGATTTTGGACCGAGTGGCAAAACAATACGCCGCTGGAAGGTTGGTGGACCGAAAGGCAAATCAATACGCCGCTGGAAGGTTGGTGGACCGAGTGGCAAAACAATACGCCGCTGGAAGGTTGGTGGACCGAATGGCAAAGCAATACGCCGCTGGAAGGTTGGTGGACCGAATGGCAAAGCAATACGCCGCTGGAAGGTTGGTGGACCGAAAGGCAAAACAATACGCCGCTGGAAGGTTGGTTGACCGAATGGCAAAACAATACGCCGCTGGAAGGTTGATGGACCGAAAGGCAAAGCAATACGCCGCTGGAAGGTTGGTGGACCGAGTGGCAAAGCAATACGCCGCTGGAAGGTTGGTGGACCGAATGGCAAAGCAATACGCCGCTGGAAGGTTGGTGGACCGAAAGGCAAAGCAATACGCCGCTGGAAGGTTGGTGGACCGAATGGCAAAGCAATACGCCGCTGGAAGGTTGGTGGACCGAATGGCAAAACAATACGCCGCTGGAAGGTTGGTGGACCGAAAGGCAAAACAATACGCCGCTGGACGGATTTTGGACCGAGTGGCAAAACAATACGCCGCTGGAAGGTTGGTTGACCGAAAGGCAAAGCAATACGCCGCTGGAAGGTTGGTGGACCGAATGGCAAAGCAATACGCCGCTGGAAGGTTGGTGGACCGAGTGGCAAAACAATACGCCGCTGGAAGGTTGGTGGACCGAATGGCAAAACAATACGCCGCTGGAAGGTTGGTGGACCGAGTGGCAAAACAATACGCCGCTGGAAGGTTGGTAGACCGAAAGGCAAAGCAATACGCCGCTGGAAGGTTGGTGGACCGAGTGGCAAAACAATACGCCGCTGGAAGGTTGGTGGACCGAATGGCAAAACAATACGCCGCTGGAAGGTTGGTGGACCGAGTGGCAAAACAATACGCCGCTGGAAGGTTGGTGGACCGAATGGCAAAACAATACGCCGCTGGAAGGTTGGTGGACCGAAAGGCAAAGCAATACGCCGCTGGACGGATTTTGGACCGAGTGGCAAAACAATACGCCGCTGGAAGGTTGGTTGACCGAAAGGCAAAGCAATACGCCGCTGGAAGGTTGGTGGACCGAATGGCAAAGCAATACGCCGCTGGAAGGTTGGTGGACCGAAAGGCAAAGCAATACGCCGCTGGACGGATTTTGGACCGAGTGGCAAAACAATACGCCGCTGGAAGGTTGGTTGACCGAAAGGCAAAGCAATACGCCGCTGGAAGGTTGGTGGACCGAATGGCAAAGCAATACGCCGCTGGAAGGTTGGTGGACCGAAAGGCAAATCAATACGCCGCTGGAAGGTTGGTGGACCGAATGGCAAAGCAATACGCCGCTGGAAGGTTGGTGGACCGAATGGCAAAGCAATACGCCGCTGGAAGGTTGGTGGACCGAAAGGCAAAACAATACGCCGCTGGACGGATTTTGGACCGAGTGGCAAAACAATACGCCGCTGGAAGGTTGGTGGACCGAAAGGCAAATCAATACGCCGCTGGAAGGTTGGTGGACCGAGTGGCAAACCAATACGCCGCTGGAAGGTTGGTGGACCGAATGGCAAAGCAATACGCCGCTGGACGGATTTTGGACCGAGTGGCAAAACAATACGCCGCTGGAAGGTTGGTTGACCGAAAGGCAAAGCAATACGCCGCTGGAAGGTTGGTGGACCGAATGGCAAAGCAATACGCCGCTGGAAGGTTGGTGGACCGAAAGGCAAATCAATACGCCGCTGGAAGGTTGGTGGACCGAATGGCAAAGCAATACGCCGCTGGAAGGTTGGTGGACCGAATGGCAAAGCAATACGCCGCTGGAAGGTTGGTGGACCGAAAGGCAAAACAATACGCCGCTGGACGGATTTTGGACCGAGTGGCAAAACAATACGCCGCTGGAAGGTTGGTGGACCGAAAGGCAAATCAATACGCCGCTGGAAGGTTGGTGGACCGAGTGGCAAAACAATACGCCGCTGGAAGGTTGGTGGACCGAATGGCAAAGCAATACGCCGCTGGAAGGTTGGTGGACCGAATGGCAAAGCAATACGCCGCTGGAAGGTTGGTGGACCGAAAGGCAAAACAATACGCCGCTGGAAGGTTGGTTGACCGAATGGCAAAACAATACGCCGCTGGAAGGTTGATGGACCGAAAGGCAAAGCAATACGCCGCTGGAAGGTTGGTGGACCGAGTGGCAAAGCAATACGCCGCTGGAAGGTTGGTGGACCGAATGGCAAAGCAATACGCCGCTGGAAGGTTGGTGGACCGAAAGGCAAAGCAATACGCCGCTGGACGGATTTTGGACCGAGTGGCAAAACAATACGCCGCTGGAAGGTTGGTGGACCGAATGGCAAAACAATACGCCGCTGGAAGGTTGGTGGACCGAGTGGCAAAACAATACGCCGCTGGAAGGTTGGTAGACCGAAAGGCAAAGCAATACGCACCTGGAAGGTTGGTGGACCGAGTGGCAAAACAATACGCCGCTGGAAGGTTGGTTGACCGAAAGGCAAAGCAATACGCCGCTGGAAGGTTGGTGGACCGAATGGCAAAGCAATACGCCGCTGGAAGGTTGGTGGACCGAAAGGCAAAGCAATACGCCGCTGGACGGATTTTGGACCGAGTGGCAAAACAATACGCCGCTGGAAGGTTGGTTGACCGAAAGGCAAAGCAATACGCCGCTGGAAGGTTGGTGGACCGAATGGCAAAGCAATACGCCGCTGGACGGATTTTGGACCGAGTGGCAAAACAATACGCCGCTGGAAGGTTGGTGGACCGAATGGCAAAACAATACGCCGCTGGAAGGTTGGTGGACCGAATGGCAAAACAATACGCCGCTGGAAGGTTGGTGGACCGAGTGGCAAAACAATACGCCGCTGGAAGGTTGGTGGACCGAGTGGCAAAACAATACGCCGCTGGAAGGTTGGTGGACCGAGTGGCAAAACAATACGCCGCTGGAAGGTTGGTGGACCGAATGGCAAAGCAATACGCCGCTGGAAGGTTGGTGGACCGAGTGGCAAAACAATACGCCGCTGGAAGGTTGGTGGACCGAATGGCAAAGCAATACGCCGCTGGAAGGTTGGTGGACCGAGTGGCAAAATAATACGCCGCTGGAAGGTTGGTGGACCGAAAGGCAAAGCAATACGCCGCTGGAAGGTTGGTGGACCGAAAGGCAAAGCAATACGCCGCTGGACGGATTTTGGACCGAGTGGCAAAACAATACGCCGCTGGAAGGTTGGTTGACCGAAAGGCAAAGCAATACGCCGCTGGAAGGTTGGTGGACCGAATGGCAAAGCAATACGCCGCTGGACGGATTTTGGACCGAGTGGCAAAACAATACGCCGCTGGAAGGTTGGTGGACCGAATGGCAAAGCAATACGCCGCTGGAAGGTTGGTGGACCGAGTGGCAAAACAATACGCCGCTGGAAGGTTGGTGGACCGAATGGCAAAGCAATACGCCGCTGGAAGGTTGGTGGACCGAGTGGCAAAACAATACGCCGCTGGAAGGTTGGTGGACCGAGTGGCAAAACAATACGCCGCTGGAAGGTTGGTGGACCGAATGGCAAAGCAATACGCCGCTGGAAGGTTGGTGGACCGAGTGGCAAAACAATACGCCGCTGGAAGGTTGGTTGACCGAAAGGCAAAGCATTACGCCGCTGGAAGGTTGGTGGACCGAATGGCAAAGCAATACGCCGCTGGAAGGTTGGTGGACCGAATGGCAAAGCAATACGCCGCTGGAAGGTTGGTGGACCGAAAGGCAAAGCAATACGCCGCTGGACGGATTTTGGACCGAGTGGCAAAACAATACGCCGCTGGAAGGTTGGTTGACCGAAAGGCAAAGCAATACGCCGCTGGAAGGTTGGTGGACCGAATGGCAAAGCAATACGCCGCTGGAAGGTTGGTGGACCGAGTGGCAAAACAATACGCCGCTGGAAGGTTGGTGGACCGAGTGGCAAAACAATACGCCGCTGGAAGGTTGGTGGACCGAATGGCAAAGCAATACGCCGCTGGAAGGTTGGTGGACCGAAAGGCAAAGCAATACGCCGCTGGACGGATTTTGGACCGAGTGGCAAAACAATACGCCGCTGGAAGGTTGGTGGACCGAAAGGCAAATCAATACGCCGCTGGAAGGTTGGTGGACCGAGTGGCAAAACAATACGCCGCTGGAAGGTTGGTGGACCGAATGGCAAAGCAATACGCCGCTGGAAGGTTGGTGGACCGAATGGCAAAGCAATACGCCGCTGGAAGGTTGGTGGACCGAAAGGCAAAGCAATACGCCGCTGGACAGATTTTGGACCGAGTGGCAAAACAATACGCCGCTGGAAGGTTGGTTGACCGAAAGGCAAAGCAATACGCCGCTGGAAGGTTGGTGGACCGAATGGCAAAGCAATACGCCGCTGGAAGGTTGGTGGACCGAGTGGCAAAACAATACGCCGCTGGAAGGTTGGTGGACCGAATGGCAAAACAATACGCCGCTGGAAGGTTGGTGGACCGAGTGGCAAAACAATACGCCGCTGGAAGGTTGGTAGACCGAAAGGCAAAGCAATACGCCGCTGGAAGGTTGGTGGACCGAGTGGCAAAACAATACGCCGCTGGAAGGTTGGTGGACCGAATGGCAAAACAATACGCCGCTGGAAGGTTGGTGGACCGAGTGGCAAAACAATACGCCGCTGGAAGGTTGGTGGACCGAATGGCAAAACAATACGCCGCTGGAAGGTTGGTGGACCGAAAGGCAAAGCAATACGCCGCTGGACGGATTTTGGACCGAGTGGCAAAACAATACGCCGCTGGAAGGTTGGTTGACCGAAAGGCAAAGCAATACGCCGCTGGAAGGTTGGTGGACCGAATGGCAAAGCAATACGCCGCTGGAAGGTTGGTGGACCGAAAGGCAAAGCAATACGCCGCTGGACGGATTTTGGACCGAGTGGCAAAACAATACGCCGCTGGAAGGTTGGTTGACCGAAAGGCAAAGCAATACGCCGCTGGAAGGTTGGTGGACCGAATGGCAAAGCAATACGCCGCTGGAAGGTTGGTGGACCGAAAGGCAAATCAATACGCCGCTGGAAGGTTGGTGGACCGAATGGCAAAGCAATACGCCGCTGGAAGGTTGGTGGACCGAATGGCAAAGCAATACGCCGCTGGAAGGTTGGTGGACCGAAAGGCAAAACAATACGCCGCTGGACGGATTTTGGACCGAGTGGCAAAACAATACGCCGCTGGAAGGTTGGTGGACCGAAAGGCAAATCAATACGCCGCTGGAAGGTTGGTGGACCGAGTGGCAAAACAATACGCCGCTGGAAGGTTGGTGGACCGAATGGCAAAGCAATACGCCGCTGGAAGGTTGGTGGACCGAATGGCAAAGCAATACGCCGCTGGAAGGTTGGTGGACCGAAAGGCAAAACAATACGCCGCTGGAAGGTTGGTTGACCGAATGGCAAAACAATACGCCGCTGGAAGGTTGATGGACCGAAAGGCAAAGCAATACGCCGCTGGAAGGTTGGTGGACCGAGTGGCAAAGCAATACGCCGCTGGAAGGTTGGTGGACCGAATGGCAAAGCAATACGCCGCTGGAAGGTTGGTGGACCGAAAGGCAAAGCAATACGCCGCTGGACGGATTTTGGACCGAGTGGCAAAACAATACGCCGCTGGAAGGTTGGTGGACCGAATGGCAAAACAATACGCCGCTGGAAGGTTGGTGGACCGAGTGGCAAAACAATACGCCGCTGGAAGGTTGGTAGACCGAAAGGCAAAGCAATACGCACCTGGAAGGTTGGTGGACCGAGTGGCAAAACAATACGCCGCTGGAAGGTTGGTTGACCGAAAGGCAAAGCAATACGCCGCTGGAAGGTTGGTGGACCGAATGGCAAAGCAATACGCCGCTGGAAGGTTGGTGGACCGAAAGGCAAAGCATTACGCCGCTGGACGGATTTTGGACCGAGTGGCAAAACAATACGCCGCTGGAAGGTTGGTTGACCGAAAGGCAAAGCAATACGCCGCTGGAAGGTTGGTGGACCGAATGGCAAAGCAATACGCCGCTGGACGGATTTTGGACCGAGTGGCAAAACAATACGCCGCTGGAAGGTTGGTGGACCGAATGGCAAAACAATACGCCGCTGGAAGGTTGGTGGACCGAATGGCAAAACAATACGCCGCTGGAAGGTTGGTGGACCGAGTGGCAAAACAATACGCCGCTGGAAGGTTGGTGGACCGAGTGGCAAAACAATACGCCGCTGGAAGGTTGGTGGACCGAGTGGCAAAACAATACGCCGCTGGAAGGTTGGTGGACCGAATGGCAAAACAATACGCCGCTGGAAGGTTGGTGGACCGAGTGGCAAAACAATACGCCGCTGGAAGGTTGGTAGACCGAAAGGCAAAGCAATACGCCGCTGGAAGGTTGGTGGACCGAGTGGCAAAACAATACGCCGCTGGAAGGTTGGTGGACCGAATGGCAAAACAATACGCCGCTGGAAGGTTGGTGGACCGAGTGGCAAAACAATACGCCGCTGGAAGGTTGGTGGACCGAATGGCAAAACAATACGCCGCTGGAAGGTTGGTGGACCGAAAGGCAAAGCAATACGCCGCTGGACGGATTTTGGACCGAGTGGCAAAACAATACGCCGCTGGAAGGTTGGTTGACCGAAAGGCAAAGCAATACGCCGCTGGAAGGTTGGTGGACCGAATGGCAAAGCAATACGCCGCTGGAAGGTTGGTGGACCGAAAGGCAAAGCAATACGCCGCTGGACGGATTTTGGACCGAGTGGCAAAACAATACGCCGCTGGAAGGTTGGTTGACCGAAAGGCAAAGCAATACGCCGCTGGAAGGTTGGTGGACCGAATGGCAAAGCAATACGCCGCTGGAAGGTTGGTGGACCGAAAGGCAAATCAATACGCCGCTGGAAGGTTGGTGGACCGAATGGCAAAGCAATACGCCGCTGGAAGGTTGGTGGACCGAATGGCAAAGCAATACGCCGCTGGAAGGTTGGTGGACCGAAAGGCAAAACAATACGCCGCTGGACGGATTTTGGACCGAGTGGCAAAACAATACGCCGCTGGAAGGTTGGTGGACCGAAAGGCAAAGCAATACGCCGCTGGACGGATTTTGGACCGAGTGGCAAAACAATACGCCGCTGGAAGGTTGGTTGACCGAAAGGCAAAGCAATACGCCGCTGGAAGGTTGGTGGACCGAATGGCAAAGCAATACGCCGCTGGAAGGTTGGTGGACCGAGTGGCAAAACAATACGCCGCTGGAAGGTTGGTGGACCGAATGGCAAAACAATACGCCGCTGGAAGGTTGGTGGACCGAGTGGCAAAACAATACGCCGCTGGAAGGTTGGTAGACCGAAAGGCAAAGCAATACGCCGCTGGAAGGTTGGTGGACCGAGTGGCAAAACAATACGCCGCTGGAAGGTTGGTGGACCGAATGGCAAAACAATACGCCGCTGGAAGGTTGGTGGACCGAGTGGCAAAACAATACGCCGCTGGAAGGTTGGTGGACCGAATGGCAAAACAATACGCCGCTGGAAGGTTGGTGGACCGAAAGGCAAAACAATACGCCGCTGGACGGATTTTGGACCGAGTGGCAAAACAATACGCCGCTGGAAGGTTGGTTGACCGAAAGGCAAAGCAATACGCCGCTGGAAGGTTGGTGGACCGAATGGCAAAGCAATACGCCGCTGGAAGGTTGGTGGACCGAAAGGCAAAGCAATACGCCGCTGGACGGATTTTGGACCGAGTGGCAAAACAATACGCCGCTGGAAGGTTGGTTGACCGAAAGGCAAAGCAATACGCCGCTGGAAGGTTGGTGGACCGAATGGCAAAGCAATACGCCGCTGGAAGGTTGGTGGACCGAAAGGCAAATCAATACGCCGCTGGAAGGTTGGTGGACCGAATGGCAAAGCAATACGCCGCTGGAAGGTTGGTGGACCGAATGGCAAAGCAATACGCCGCTGGAAGGTTGGTGGACCGAAAGGCAAAACAATACGCCGCTGGACGGATTTTGGACCGAGTGGCAAAACAATACGCCGCTGGAAGGTTGGTGGACCGAAAGGCAAATCAATACGCCGCTGGAAGGTTGGTGGACCGAGTGGCAAAACAATACGCCGCTGGAAGGTTGGTGGACCGAATGGCAAAGCAATACGCCGCTGGACGGATTTTGGACCGAGTGGCAAAACAATACGCCGCTGGAAGGTTGGTTGACCGAAAGGCAAAGCAATACGCCGCTGGAAGGTTGGTGGACCGAATGGCAAAGCAATACGCCGCTGGAAGGTTGGTGGACCGAAAGGCAAATCAATACGCCGCTGGAAGGTTGGTGGACCGAATGGCAAAGCAATACGCCGCTGGAAGGTTGGTGGACCGAATGGCAAAGCAATACGCCGCTGGAAGGTTGGTGGACCGAAAGGCAAAACAATACGCCGCTGGACGGATTTTGGACCGAGTGGCAAAACAATACGCCGCTGGAAGGTTGGTGGACCGAAAGGCAAATCAATACGCCGCTGGAAGGTTGGTGGACCGAGTGGCAAAACAATACGCCGCTGGAAGGTTGGTGGACCGAATGGCAAAGCAATACGCCGCTGGAAGGTTGGTGGACCGAATGGCAAAGCAATACGCCGCTGGAAGGTTGGTGGACCGAAAGGCAAAACAATACGCCGCTGGAAGGTTGGTTGACCGAATGGCAAAACAATACGCCGCTGGAAGGTTGATGGACCGAAAGGCAAAGCAATACGCCGCTGGAAGGTTGGTGGACCGAGTGGCAAAGCAATACGCCGCTGGAAGGTTGGTGGACCGAATGGCAAAGCAATACGCCGCTGGAAGGTTGGTGGACCGAAAGGCAAAGCAATACGCCGCTGGAAGGTTGGTGGACCGAATGGCAAAGCAATACGCCGCTGGAAGGTTGGTGGACCGAATGGCAAAGCAATACGCCGCTGGAAGGTTGGTGGACCGAAAGGCAAAACAATACGCCGCTGGACGGATTTTGGACCGAGTGGCAAAACAATACGCCGCTGGAAGGTTGGTTGACCGAAAGGCAAAGCAATACGCCGCTGGAAGGTTGGTGGACCGAATGGCAAAGCAATACGCCGCTGGAAGGTTGGTGGACCGAGTGGCAAAACAATACGCCGCTGGAAGGTTGGTGGACCGAATGGCAAAACAATACGCCGCTGGAAGGTTGGTGGACCGAGTGGCAAAACAATACGCCGCTGGAAGGTTGGTAGACCGAAAGGCAAAGCAATACGCCGCTGGAAGGTTGGTGGACCGAGTGGCAAAACAATACGCCGCTGGAAGGTTGGTGGACCGAATGGCAAAACAATACGCCGCTGGAAGGTTGGTGGACCGAGTGGCAAAACAATACGCCGCTGGAAGGTTGGTGGACCGAATGGCAAAACAATACGCCGCTGGAAGGTTGGTGGACCGAAAGGCAAAACAATACGCCGCTGGACGGATTTTGGACCGAGTGGCAAAACAATACGCCGCTGGAAGGTTGGTTGACCGAAAGGCAAAGCAATACGCCGCTGGAAGGTTGGTGGACCGAATGGCAAAGCAATACGCCGCTGGAAGGTTGGTGGACCGAAAGGCAAAGCAATACGCCGCTGGACGGATTTTGGACCGAGTGGCAAAACAATACGCCGCTGGAAGGTTGGTTGACCGAAAGGCAAAGCAATACGCCGCTGGAAGGTTGGTGGACCGAATGGCAAAGCAATACGCCGCTGGAAGGTTGGTGGACCGAAAGGCAAATCAATACGCCGCTGGAAGGTTGGTGGACCGAATGGCAAAGCAATACGCCGCTGGAAGGTTGGTGGACCGAATGGCAAAGCAATACGCCGCTGGAAGGTTGGTGGACCGAAAGGCAAAACAATACGCCGCTGGACGGATTTTGGACCGAGTGGCAAAACAATACGCCGCTGGAAGGTTGGTGGACCGAAAGGCAAATCAATACGCCGCTGGAAGGTTGGTGGACCGAGTGGCAAAACAATACGCCGCTGGAAGGTTGGTGGACCGAATGGCAAAGCAATACGCCGCTGGACGGATTTTGGACCGAGTGGCAAAACAATACGCCGCTGGAAGGTTGGTTGACCGAAAGGCAAAGCAATACGCCGCTGGAAGGTTGGTGGACCGAATGGCAAAGCAATACGCCGCTGGAAGGTTGGTGGACCGAAAGGCAAATCAATACGCCGCTGGAAGGTTGGTGGACCGAATGGCAAAGCAATACGCCGCTGGAAGGTTGGTGGACCGAATGGCAAAGCAATACGCCGCTGGAAGGTTGGTGGACCGAAAGGCAAAACAATACGCCGCTGGACGGATTTTGGACCGAGTGGCAAAACAATACGCCGCTGGAAGGTTGGTGGACCGAAAGGCAAATCAATACGCCGCTGGAAGGTTGGTGGACCGAGTGGCAAAACAATACGCCGCTGGAAGGTTGGTGGACCGAATGGCAAAGCAATACGCCGCTGGAAGGTTGGTGGACCGAATGGCAAAGCAATACGCCGCTGGAAGGTTGGTGGACCGAAAGGCAAAACAATACGCCGCTGGAAGGTTGGTTGACCGAATGGCAAAACAATACGCCGCTGGAAGGTTGATGGACCGAAAGGCAAAGCAATACGCCGCTGGAAGGTTGGTGGACCGAGTGGCAAAGCAATACGCCGCTGGAAGGTTGGTGGACCGAATGGCAAAGCAATACGCCGCTGGAAGGTTGGTGGACCGAATGGCAAAGCAATACGCCGCTGGAAGGTTGGTGGACCGAAAGGCAAATCAATACGCCGCTGGAAGGTTGGTGGACCGAATGGCAAAGCAATACGCCGCTGGAAGGTTGGTGGACCGAATGGCAAAGCAATACGCCGCTGGAAGGTTGGTGGACCGAAAGGCAAAACAATACGCCGCTGGACGGATTTTGGACCGAGTGGCAAAACAATACGCCGCTGGAAGGTTGGTGGACCGAAAGGCAAATCAATACGCCGCTGGAAGGTTGGTGGACCGAGTGGCAAAACAATACGCCGCTGGAAGGTTGGTGGACCGAATGGCAAAGCAATACGCCGCTGGACGGATTTTGGACCGAGTGGCAAAACAATACGCCGCTGGAAGGTTGGTTGACCGAAAGGCAAAGCAATACGCCGCTGGAAGGTTGGTGGACCGAATGGCAAAGCAATACGCCGCTGGAAGGTTGGTGGACCGAAAGGCAAATCAATACGCCGCTGGAAGGTTGGTGGACCGAATGGCAAAGCAATACGCCGCTGGAAGGTTGGTGGACCGAATGGCAAAGCAATACGCCGCTGGAAGGTTGGTGGACCGAAAGGCAAAACAATACGCCGCTGGACGGATTTTGGACCGAGTGGCAAAACAATACGCCGCTGGAAGGTTGGTGGACCGAAAGGCAAATCAATACGCCGCTGGAAGGTTGGTGGACCGAGTGGCAAAACAATACGCCGCTGGAAGGTTGGTGGACCGAATGGCAAAGCAATACGCCGCTGGAAGGTTGGTGGACCGAATGGCAAAGCAATACGCCGCTGGAAGGTTGGTGGACCGAAAGGCAAAACAATACGCCGCTGGAAGGTTGGTTGACCGAATGGCAAAACAATACGCCGCTGGAAGGTTGATGGACCGAAAGGCAAAGCAATACGCCGCTGGAAGGTTGGTGGACCGAGTGGCAAAGCAATACGCCGCTGGAAGGTTGGTGGACCGAATGGCAAAGCAATACGCCGCTGGAAGGTTGGTGGACCGAAAGGCAAAGCAATACGCCGCTGGACGGATTTTGGACCGAGTGGCAAAACAATACGCCGCTGGAAGGTTGGTGGACCGAATGGCAAAACAATACGCCGCTGGAAGGTTGGTGGACCGAGTGGCAAAACAATACGCCGCTGGAAGGTTGGTAGACCGAAAGGCAAAGCAATACGCACCTGGAAGGTTGGTGGACCGAGTGGCAAAACAATACGCCGCTGGAAGGTTGGTTGACCGAAAGGCAAAGCAATACGCCGCTGGAAGGTTGGTGGACCGAATGGCAAAGCAATACGCCGCTGGAAGGTTGGTGGACCGAAAGGCAAAGCAATACGCCGCTGGACGGATTTTGGACCGAGTGGCAAAACAATACGCCGCTGGAAGGTTGGTTGACCGAAAGGCAAAGCAATACGCCGCTGGAAGGTTGGTGGACCGAATGGCAAAGCAATACGCCGCTGGAAGGTTGGTGGACCGAAAGGCAAATCAATACGCCGCTGGAAGGTTGGTGGACCGAATGGCAAAGCAATACGCCGCTGGAAGGTTGGTGGACCGAATGGCAAAGCAATACGCCGCTGGAAGGTTGGTGGACCGAAAGGCAAAACAATACGCCGCTGGACGGATTTTGGACCGAGTGGCAAAACAATACGCCGCTGGAAGGTTGGTGGACCGAAAGGCAAATCAATACGCCGCTGGAAGGTTGGTGGACCGAGTGGCAAAACAATACGCCGCTGGAAGGTTGGTGGACCGAATGGCAAAGCAATACGCCGCTGGACGGATTTTGGACCGAGTGGCAAAACAATACGCCGCTGGAAGGTTGGTTGACCGAAAGGCAAAGCAATACGCCGCTGGAAGGTTGGTGGACCGAATGGCAAAGCAATACGCCGCTGGAAGGTTGGTGGACCGAAAGGCAAATCAATACGCCGCTGGAAGGTTGGTGGACCGAATGGCAAAGCAATACGCCGCTGGAAGGTTGGTGGACCGAATGGCAAAGCAATACGCCGCTGGAAGGTTGGTGGACCGAAAGGCAAAACAATACGCCGCTGGACGGATTTTGGACCGAGTGGCAAAACAATACGCCGCTGGAAGGTTGGTGGACCGAAAGGCAAATCAATACGCCGCTGGAAGGTTGGTGGACCGAGTGGCAAAACAATACGCCGCTGGAAGGTTGGTGGACCGAATGGCAAAACAATACGCCGCTGGAAGGTTGGTGGACCGAATGGCAAAGCAATACGCCGCTGGAAGGTTGGTGGACCGAAAGGCAAAACAATACGCCGCTGGAAGGTTGGTTGACCGAATGGCAAAACAATACGCCGCTGGAAGGTTGATGGACCGAAAGGCAAAGCAATACGCCGCTGGAAGGTTGGTGGACCGAGTGGCAAAGCAATACGCCGCTGGAAGGTTGGTGGACCGAATGGCAAAGCAATACGCCGCTGGAAGGTTGGTGGACCGAAAGGCAAAGCAATACGCCGCTGGACGGATTTTGGACCGAGTGGCAAAACAATACGCCGCTGGAAGGTTGGTGGACCGAATGGCAAAACAATACGCCGCTGGAAGGTTGGTGGACCGAGTGGCAAAACAATACGCCGCTGGAAGGTTGGTAGACCGAAAGGCAAAGCAATACGCACCTGGAAGGTTGGTGGACCGAGTGGCAAAACAATACGCCGCTGGAAGGTTGGTTGACCGAAAGGCAAAGCAATACGCCGCTGGAAGGTTGGTGGACCGAATGGCAAAGCAATACGCCGCTGGAAGGTTGGTGGACCGAAAGGCAAAGCAATACGCCGCTGGACGGATTTTGGACCGAGTGGCAAAACAATACGCCGCTGGAAGGTTGGTTGACCGAAAGGCAAAGCAATACGCCGCTGGAAGGTTGGTGGACCGAATGGCAAAGCAATACGCCGCTGGACGGATTTTGGACCGAGTGGCAAATCAATACGCCGCTGGAAGGTTGGTGGACCGAATGGCAAAACAATACGCCGCTGGAAGGTTGGTGGACCGAATGGCAAAACAATACGCCGCTGGAAGGTTGGTGGACCGAGTGGCAAAACAATACGCCGCTGGAAGGTTGGTGGACCGAGTGGCAAAACAATACGCCGCTGGAAGGTTGGTGGACCGAGTGGCAAAACAATACGCCGCTGGAAGGTTGGTGGACCGAATGGCAAAACAATACGCCGCTGGAAGGTTGGTGGACCGAGTGGCAAAACAATACGCCGCTGGAAGGTTGGTAGACCGAAAGGCAAAGCAATACGCCGCTGGAAGGTTGGTGGACCGAGTGGCAAAACAATACGCCGCTGGAAGGTTGGTGGACCGAATGGCAAAACAATACGCCGCTGGAAGGTTGGTGGACCGAGTGGCAAAACAATACGCCGCTGGAAGGTTGGTGGACCGAATGGCAAAACAATACGCCGCTGGAAGGTTGGTGGACCGAAAGGCAAAGCAATACGCCGCTGGACGGATTTTGGACCGAGTGGCAAAACAATACGCCGCTGGAAGGTTGGTTGACCGAAAGGCAAAGCAATACGCCGCTGGAAGGTTGGTGGACCGAATGGCAAAGCAATACGCCGCTGGAAGGTTGGTGGACCGAAAGGCAAAGCAATACGCCGCTGGACGGATTTTGGACCGAGTGGCAAAACAATACGCCGCTGGAAGGTTGGTTGACCGAAAGGCAAAGCAATACGCCGCTGGAAGGTTGGTGGACCGAATGGCAAAGCAATACGCCGCTGGAAGGTTGGTGGACCGAAAGGCAAATCAATACGCCGCTGGAAGGTTGGTGGACCGAATGGCAAAGCAATACGCCGCTGGAAGGTTGGTGGACCGAATGGCAAAGCAATACGCCGCTGGAAGGTTGGTGGACCGAAAGGCAAAACAATACGCCGCTGGAAGGTTGGTTGACCGAATGGCAAAACAATACGCCGCTGGAAGGTTGATGGACCGAAAGGCAAAGCAATACGCCGCTGGAAGGTTGGTGGACCGAGTGGCAAAGCAATACGCCGCTGGAAGGTTGGTGGACCGAATGGCAAAGCAATACGCCGCTGGAAGGTTGGTGGACCGAAAGGCAAAGCAATACGCCGCTGGACGGATTTTGGACCGAGTGGCAAAACAATACGCCGCTGGAAGGTTGGTGGACCGAATGGCAAAACAATACGCCGCTGGAAGGTTGGTGGACCGAGTGGCAAAACAATACGCCGCTGGAAGGTTGGTAGACCGAAAGGCAAAGCAATACGCACCTGGAAGGTTGGTGGACCGAGTGGCAAAACAATACGCCGCTGGAAGGTTGGTTGACCGAAAGGCAAAGCAATACGCCGCTGGAAGGTTGGTGGACCGAATGGCAAAGCAATACGCCGCTGGAAGGTTGGTGGACCGAAAGGCAAAGCAATACGCCGCTGGACGGATTTTGGACCGAGTGGCAAAACAATACGCCGCTGGAAGGTTGGTTGACCGAAAGGCAAAGCAATACGCCGCTGGAAGGTTGGTGGACCGAATGGCAAAGCAATACGCCGCTGGACGGATTTTGGACCGAGTGGCAAAACAATACGCCGCTGGAAGGTTGGTGGACCGAATGGCAAAACAATACGCCGCTGGAAGGTTGGTGGACCGAATGGCAAAACAATACGCCGCTGGAAGGTTGGTGGACCGAGTGGCAAAACAATACGCCGCTGGAAGGTTGGTGGACCGAATGGCAAAACAATACGCCGCTGGAAGGTTGGTGGACCGAGTGGCAAAACAATACGCCGCTGGAAGGTTGGTGGACCGAAAGGCAAAGCAATACGCCGCTGGAAGGTTGGTGGACCGAAAGGCAAAGCAATACGCCGCTGGACGGATTTTGGACCGAGTGGCAAAACAATACGCCGCTGGAAGGTTGGTTGACCGAAAGGCAAAGCAATACGCCGCTGGAAGGTTGGTGGACCGAATGGCAAAGCAATACGCCGCTGGACGGATTTTGGACCGAGTGGCAAAACAATACGCCGCTGGAAGGTTGGTGGACCGAATGGCAAAGCAATACGCCGCTGGAAGGTTGGTGGACCGAGTGGCAAAACACTACGCCGCTGGAAGGTTGGTGGACCGAATGGCAAAGCAATACGCCGCTGGAAGGTTGGTGGACCGAGTGGCAAAACAATACGCCGCTGGAAGGTTGGTGGACCGAAAGGCAAAGCAATACGCCGCTGGAAGGTTGGTGGACCGAAAGGCAAAGCAATACGCCGCTGGACGGATTTTGGACCGAGTGGCAAAACAATACGCCGCTGGAAGGTTGGTTGACCGAAAGGCAAAGCAATACGCCGCTGGAAGGTTGGTGGACCGAATGGCAAAGCAATACGCCGCTGGACGGATTTTGGACCGAGTGGCAAAACAATACGCCGCTGGAAGGTTGGTGGACCGAATGGCAAAACAATACGCCGCTGGAAGGTTGGTGGACCGAGTGGCAAAACAATACGCCGCTGGAAGGTTGGTGGACCGAATGGCAAAACAATACGCCGCTGGAAGGTTGGTGGACCGAAAGGCAAAGCAATACGCCGCTGGACGGATTTTGGACCGAGTGGCAAAACAATACGCCGCTGGAAGGTTGGTTGACCGAAAGGCAAAGCAATACGCCGCTGGAAGGTTGGTGGACCGAATGGCAAAGCAATACGCCGCTGGAAGGTTGGTGGACCGAAAGGCAAAGCAATACGCCGCTGGACGGATTTTGGACCGAGTGGCAAAACAATACGCCGCTGGAAGGTTGGTTGACCGAAAGGCAAAGCAATACGCCGCTGGAAGGTTGGTGGACCGAATGGCAAAGCAATACGCCGCTGGAAGGTTGGTGGACCGAAAGGCAAATCAATACGCCGCTGGAAGGTTGGTGGACCGAATGGCAAAGCAATACGCCGCTGGAAGGTTGGTGGACCGAATGGCAAAACAATACGCCGCTGGAAGGTTGGTGGACCGAAAGGCAAAACAATACGCCGCTGGACGGATTTTGGACCGAGTGGCAAAACAATACGCCGCTGGAAGGTTGGTGGACCGAAAGGCAAATCAATACGCCGCTGGAAGGTTGGTGGACCGAGTGGCAAAACAATACGCCGCTGGAAGGTTGGTGGACCGAATGGCAAAGCAATACGCCGCTGGAAGGTTGGTGGACCGAATGGCAAAGCAATACGCCGCTGGAAGGTTGGTGGACCGAAAGGCAAAACAATACGCCGCTGGAAGGTTGGTTGACCGAATGGCAAAACAATACGCCGCTGGAAGGTTGATGGACCGAAAGGCAAAGCAATACGCCGCTGGAAGGTTGGTGGACCGAGTGGCAAAGCAATACGCCGCTGGAAGGTTGGTGGACCGAATGGCAAAGCAATACGCCGCTGGAAGGTTGGTGGACCGAAAGGCAAAGCAATACGCCGCTGGACGGATTTTGGACCGAGTGGCAAAACAATACGCCGCTGGAAGGTTGGTGGACCGAATGGCAAAACAATACGCCGCTGGAAGGTTGGTGGACCGAGTGGCAAAACAATACGCCGCTGGAAGGTTGGTAGACCGAAAGGCAAAGCAATACGCACCTGGAAGGTTGGTGGACCGAGTGGCAAAACAATACGCCGCTGGAAGGTTGGTTGACCGAAAGGCAAAGCAATACGCCGCTGGAAGGTTGGTGGACCGAATGGCAAAGCAATACGCCGCTGGAAGGTTGGTGGACCGAAAGGCAAAGCATTACGCCGCTGGACGGATTTTGGACCGAGTGGCAAAACAATACGCCGCTGGAAGGTTGGTTGACCGAAAGGCAAAGCAATACGCCGCTGGAAGGTTGGTGGACCGAATGGCAAAGCAATACGCCGCTGGACGGATTTTGGACCGAGTGGCAAAACAATACGCCGCTGGAAGGTTGGTGGACCGAATGGCAAAACAATACGCCGCTGGAAGGTTGGTGGACCGAATGGCAAAACAATACGCCGCTGGAAGGTTGGTGGACCGAGTGGCAAAACAATACGCCGCTGGAAGGTTGGTGGACCGAGTGGCAAAACAATACGCCGCTGGAAGGTTGGTGGACCGAGTGGCAAAACAATACGCCGCTGGAAGGTTGGTGGACCGAATGGCAAAACAATACGCCGCTGGAAGGTTGGTGGACCGAGTGGCAAAACAATACGCCGCTGGAAGGTTGGTAGACCGAAAGGCAAAGCAATACGCCGCTGGAAGGTTGGTGGACCGAGTGGCAAAACAATACGCCGCTGGAAGGTTGGTGGACCGAATGGCAAAACAATACGCCGCTGGAAGGTTGGTGGACCGAGTGGCAAAACAATACGCCGCTGGAAGGTTGGTGGACCGAATGGCAAAACAATACGCCGCTGGAAGGTTGGTGGACCGAAAGGCAAAGCAATACGCCGCTGGACGGATTTTGGACCGAGTGGCAAAACAATACGCCGCTGGAAGGTTGGTTGACCGAAAGGCAAAGCAATACGCCGCTGGAAGGTTGGTGGACCGAATGGCAAAGCAATACGCCGCTGGAAGGTTGGTGGACCGAAAGGCAAAGCAATACGCCGCTGGACGGATTTTGGACCGAGTGGCAAAACAATACGCCGCTGGAAGGTTGGTTGACCGAAAGGCAAAGCAATACGCCGCTGGAAGGTTGGTGGACCGAATGGCAAAGCAATACGCCGCTGGAAGGTTGGTGGACCGAAAGGCAAATCAATACGCCGCTGGAAGGTTGGTGGACCGAATGGCAAAGCAATACGCCGCTGGAAGGTTGGTGGACCGAATGGCAAAGCAATACGCCGCTGGAAGGTTGGTGGACCGAAAGGCAAAACAATACGCCGCTGGACGGATTTTGGACCGAGTGGCAAAACAATACGCCGCTGGAAGGTTGGTGGACCGAAAGGCAAAGCAATACGCCGCTGGACGGATTTTGGACCGAGTGGCAAAACAATACGCCGCTGGAAGGTTGGTTGACCGAAAGGCAAAGCAATACGCCGCTGGAAGGTTGGTGGACCGAATGGCAAAGCAATACGCCGCTGGAAGGTTGGTGGACCGAGTGGCAAAACAATACGCCGCTGGAAGGTTGGTGGACCGAATGGCAAAACAATACGCCGCTGGAAGGTTGGTGGACCGAGTGGCAAAACAATACGCCGCTGGAAGGTTGGTAGACCGAAAGGCAAAGCAATACGCCGCTGGAAGGTTGGTGGACCGAGTGGCAAAACAATACGCCGCTGGAAGGTTGGTGGACCGAATGGCAAAACAATACGCCGCTGGAAGGTTGGTGGACCGAGTGGCAAAACAATACGCCGCTGGAAGGTTGGTGGACCGAATGGCAAAACAATACGCCGCTGGAAGGTTGGTGGACCGAAAGGCAAAACAATACGCCGCTGGACGGATTTTGGACCGAGTGGCAAAACAATACGCCGCTGGAAGGTTGGTAGACCGAAAGGCAAAGCAATACGCCGCTGGAAGGTTGGTGGACCGAGTGGCAAAACAATACGCCGCTGGAAGGTTGGTGGACCGAATGGCAAAACAATACGCCGCTGGAAGGTTGGTGGACCGAGTGGCAAAACAATACGCCGCTGGAAGGTTGGTGGACCGAATGGCAAAACAATACGCCGCTGGAAGGTTGGTGGACCGAAAGGCAAAGCAATACGCCGCTGGACGGATTTTGGACCGAGTGGCAAAACAATACGCCGCTGGAAGGTTGGTTGACCGAAAGGCAAAGCAATACGCCGCTGGAAGGTTGGTGGACCGAATGGCAAAGCAATACGCCGCTGGAAGGTTGGTGGACCGAAAGGCAAAGCAATACGCCGCTGGACGGATTTTGGACCGAGTGGCAAAACAATACGCCGCTGGAAGGTTGGTTGACCGAAAGGCAAAGCAATACGCCGCTGGAAGGTTGGTGGACCGAATGGCAAAGCAATACGCCGCTGGAAGGTTGGTGGACCGAAAGGCAAATCAATACGCCGCTGGAAGGTTGGTGGACCGAATGGCAAAGCAATACGCCGCTGGAAGGTTGGTGGACCGAATGGCAAAGCAATACGCCGCTGGAAGGTTGGTGGACCGAAAGGCAAAACAATACGCCGCTGGACGGATTTTGGACCGAGTGGCAAAACAATACGCCGCTGGAAGGTTGGTTGACCGAAAGGCAAAGCAATACGCCGCTGGAAGGTTGGTGGACCGAATGGCAAAGCAATACGCCGCTGGAAGGTTGGTGGACCGAAAGGCAAAGCAATACGCCGCTGGACGGATTTTGGACCGAGTGGCAAAACAATACGCCGCTGGAAGGTTGGTTGACCGAAAGGCAAAGCAATACGCCGCTGGAAGGTTGGTGGACCGAATGGCAAAGCAATACGCCGCTGGAAGGTTGGTGGACCGAAAGGCAAATCAATACGCCGCTGGAAGGTTGGTGGACCGAATGGCAAAGCAATACGCCGCTGGAAGGTTGGTGGACCGAATGGCAAAGCAATACGCCGCTGGAAGGTTGGTGGACCGAAAGGCAAAACAATACGCCGCTGGACGGATTTTGGACCGAGTGGCAAAACAATACGCCGCTGGAAGGTTGGTGGACCGAAAGGCAAATCAATACGCCGCTGGAAGGTTGGTGGACCGAGTGGCAAAACAATACGCCGCTGGAAGGTTGGTGGACCGAATGGCAAAGCAATACGCCGCTGGACGGATTTTGGACCGAGTGGCAAAACAATACGCCGCTGGAAGGTTGGTTGACCGAAAGGCAAAGCAATACGCCGCTGGAAGGTTGGTGGACCGAATGGCAAAGCAATACGCCGCTGGAAGGTTGGTGGACCGAAAGGCAAATCAATACGCCGCTGGAAGGTTGGTGGACCGAATGGCAAAGCAATACGCCGCTGGAAGGTTGGTGGACCGAATGGCAAAGCAATACGCCGCTGGAAGGTTGGTGGACCGAAAGGCAAAACAATACGCCGCTGGACGGATTTTGGACCGAGTGGCAAAACAATACGCCGCTGGAAGGTTGGTGGACCGAAAGGCAAATCAATACGCCGCTGGAAGGTTGGTGGACCGAGTGGCAAAACAATACGCCGCTGGAAGGTTGGTGGACCGAATGGCAAAGCAATACGCCGCTGGAAGGTTGGTGGACCGAATGGCAAAGCAATACGCCGCTGGAAGGTTGGTGGACCGAAAGGCAAAACAATACGCCGCTGGAAGGTTGGTTGACCGAATGGCAAAACAATACGCCGCTGGAAGGTTGATGGACCGAAAGGCAAAGCAATACGCCGCTGGAAGGTTGGTGGACCGAGTGGCAAAGCAATACGCCGCTGGAAGGTTGGTGGACCGAATGGCAAAGCAATACGCCGCTGGAAGGTTGGTGGACCGAAAGGCAAAGCAATACGCCGCTGGACGGATTTTGGACCGAGTGGCAAAACAATACGCCGCTGGAAGGTTGGTGGACCGAATGGCAAAACAATACGCCGCTGGAAGGTTGGTGGACCGAGTGGCAAAACAATACGCCGCTGGAAGGTTGGTAGACCGAAAGGCAAAGCAATACGCACCTGGAAGGTTGGTGGACCGAGTGGCAAAACAATACGCCGCTGGAAGGTTGGTTGACCGAAAGGCAAAGCAATACGCCGCTGGAAGGTTGGTGGACCGAATGGCAAAGCAATACGCCGCTGGAAGGTTGGTGGACCGAAAGGCAAAGCAATACGCCGCTGGACGGATTTTGGACCGAGTGGCAAAACAATACGCCGCTGGAAGGTTGGTTGACCGAAAGGCAAAGCAATACGCCGCTGGAAGGTTGGTGGACCGAATGGCAAAGCAATACGCCGCTGGAAGGTTGGTGGACCGAAAGGCAAATCAATACGCCGCTGGAAGGTTGGTGGACCGAATGGCAAAGCAATACGCCGCTGGAAGGTTGGTGGACCGAATGGCAAAGCAATACGCCGCTGGAAGGTTGGTGGACCGAAAGGCAAAACAATACGCCGCTGGACGGATTTTGGACCGAGTGGCAAAACAATACGCCGCTGGAAGGTTGGTGGACCGAAAGGCAAATCAATACGCCGCTGGAAGGTTGGTGGACCGAGTGGCAAAACAATACGCCGCTGGAAGGTTGGTGGACCGAATGGCAAAGCAATACGCCGCTGGACGGATTTTGGACCGAGTGGCAAAACAATACGCCGCTGGAAGGTTGGTTGACCGAAAGGCAAAGCAATACGCCGCTGGAAGGTTGGTGGACCGAATGGCAAAGCAATACGCCGCTGGAAGGTTGGTGGACCGAAAGGCAAATCAATACGCCGCTGGAAGGTTGGTGGACCGAATGGCAAAGCAATACGCCGCTGGAAGGTTGGTGGACCGAATGGCAAAGCAATACGCCGCTGGAAGGTTGGTGGACCGAAAGGCAAAACAATACGCCGCTGGACGGATTTTGGACCGAGTGGCAAAACAATACGCCGCTGGAAGGTTGGTGGACCGAAAGGCAAATCAATACGCCGCTGGAAGGTTGGTGGACCGAGTGGCAAAACAATACGCCGCTGGAAGGTTGGTGGACCGAATGGCAAAACAATACGCCGCTGGAAGGTTGGTGGACCGAATGGCAAAGCAATACGCCGCTGGAAGGTTGGTGGACCGAAAGGCAAAACAATACGCCGCTGGAAGGTTGGTTGACCGAATGGCAAAACAATACGCCGCTGGAAGGTTGATGGACCGAAAGGCAAAGCAATACGCCGCTGGAAGGTTGGTGGACCGAGTGGCAAAGCAATACGCCGCTGGAAGGTTGGTGGACCGAATGGCAAAGCAATACGCCGCTGGAAGGTTGGTGGACCGAAAGGCAAAGCAATACGCCGCTGGACGGATTTTGGACCGAGTGGCAAAACAATACGCCGCTGGAAGGTTGGTGGACCGAATGGCAAAACAATACGCCGCTGGAAGGTTGGTGGACCGAGTGGCAAAACAATACGCCGCTGGAAGGTTGGTAGACCGAAAGGCAAAGCAATACGCACCTGGAAGGTTGGTGGACCGAGTGGCAAAACAATACGCCGCTGGAAGGTTGGTTGACCGAAAGGCAAAGCAATACGCCGCTGGAAGGTTGGTGGACCGAATGGCAAAGCAATACGCCGCTGGAAGGTTGGTGGACCGAAAGGCAAAGCAATACGCCGCTGGACGGATTTTGGACCGAGTGGCAAAACAATACGCCGCTGGAAGGTTGGTTGACCGAAAGGCAAAGCAATACGCCGCTGGAAGGTTGGTGGACCGAATGGCAAAGCAATACGCCGCTGGACGGATTTTGGACCGAGTGGCAAATCAATACGCCGCTGGAAGGTTGGTGGACCGAATGGCAAAACAATACGCCGCTGGAAGGTTGGTGGACCGAATGGCAAAACAATACGCCGCTGGAAGGTTGGTGGACCGAGTGGCAAAACAATACGCCGCTGGAAGGTTGGTGGACCGAGTGGCAAAACAATACGCCGCTGGAAGGTTGGTGGACCGAGTGGCAAAACAATACGCCGCTGGAAGGTTGGTGGACCGAATGGCAAAACAATACGCCGCTGGAAGGTTGGTGGACCGAGTGGCAAAACAATACGCCGCTGGAAGGTTGGTAGACCGAAAGGCAAAGCAATACGCCGCTGGAAGGTTGGTGGACCGAGTGGCAAAACAATACGCCGCTGGAAGGTTGGTGGACCGAATGGCAAAACAATACGCCGCTGGAAGGTTGGTGGACCGAGTGGCAAAACAATACGCCGCTGGAAGGTTGGTGGACCGAATGGCAAAACAATACGCCGCTGGAAGGTTGGTGGACCGAAAGGCAAAGCAATACGCCGCTGGACGGATTTTGGACCGAGTGGCAAAACAATACGCCGCTGGAAGGTTGGTTGACCGAAAGGCAAAGCAATACGCCGCTGGAAGGTTGGTGGACCGAATGGCAAAGCAATACGCCGCTGGAAGGTTGGTGGACCGAAAGGCAAAGCAATACGCCGCTGGACGGATTTTGGACCGAGTGGCAAAACAATACGCCGCTGGAAGGTTGGTTGACCGAAAGGCAAAGCAATACGCCGCTGGAAGGTTGGTGGACCGAATGGCAAAGCAATACGCCGCTGGAAGGTTGGTGGACCGAAAGGCAAATCAATACGCCGCTGGAAGGTTGGTGGACCGAATGGCAAAGCAATACGCCGCTGGAAGGTTGGTGGACCGAATGGCAAAGCAATACGCCGCTGGAAGGTTGGTGGACCGAAAGGCAAAACAATACGCCGCTGGAAGGTTGGTTGACCGAATGGCAAAACAATACGCCGCTGGAAGGTTGATGGACCGAAAGGCAAAGCAATACGCCGCTGGAAGGTTGGTGGACCGAGTGGCAAAGCAATACGCCGCTGGAAGGTTGGTGGACCGAATGGCAAAGCAATACGCCGCTGGAAGGTTGGTGGACCGAAAGGCAAAGCAATACGCCGCTGGACGGATTTTGGACCGAGTGGCAAAACAATACGCCGCTGGAAGGTTGGTGGACCGAATGGCAAAACAATACGCCGCTGGAAGGTTGGTGGACCGAGTGGCAAAACAATACGCCGCTGGAAGGTTGGTAGACCGAAAGGCAAAGCAATACGCACCTGGAAGGTTGGTGGACCGAGTGGCAAAACAATACGCCGCTGGAAGGTTGGTTGACCGAAAGGCAAAGCAATACGCCGCTGGAAGGTTGGTGGACCGAATGGCAAAGCAATACGCCGCTGGAAGGTTGGTGGACCGAAAGGCAAAGCAATACGCCGCTGGACGGATTTTGGACCGAGTGGCAAAACAATACGCCGCTGGAAGGTTGGTTGACCGAAAGGCAAAGCAATACGCCGCTGGAAGGTTGGTGGACCGAATGGCAAAGCAATACGCCGCTGGACGGATTTTGGACCGAGTGGCAAAACAATACGCCGCTGGAAGGTTGGTGGACCGAATGGCAAAACAATACGCCGCTGGAAGGTTGGTGGACCGAATGGCAAAACAATACGCCGCTGGAAGGTTGGTGGACCGAGTGGCAAAACAATACGCCGCTGGAAGGTTGGTGGACCGAATGGCAAAACAATACGCCGCTGGAAGGTTGGTGGACCGAGTGGCAAAACAATACGCCGCTGGAAGGTTGGTGGACCGAAAGGCAAAGCAATACGCCGCTGGAAGGTTGGTGGACCGAAAGGCAAAGCAATACGCCGCTGGACGGATTTTGGACCGAGTGGCAAAACAATACGCCGCTGGAAGGTTGGTTGACCGAAAGGCAAAGCAATACGCCGCTGGAAGGTTGGTGGACCGAATGGCAAAGCAATACGCCGCTGGACGGATTTTGGACCGAGTGGCAAAACAATACGCCGCTGGAAGGTTGGTGGACCGAATGGCAAAGCAATACGCCGCTGGAAGGTTGGTGGACCGAGTGGCAAAACACTACGCCGCTGGAAGGTTGGTGGACCGAATGGCAAAGCAATACGCCGCTGGAAGGTTGGTGGACCGAGTGGCAAAACAATACGCCGCTGGAAGGTTGGTGGACCGAAAGGCAAAGCAATACGCCGCTGGAAGGTTGGTGGACCGAAAGGCAAAGCAATACGCCGCTGGACGGATTTTGGACCGAGTGGCAAAACAATACGCCGCTGGAAGGTTGGTTGACCGAAAGGCAAAGCAATACGCCGCTGGAAGGTTGGTGGACCGAATGGCAAAGCAATACGCCGCTGGACGGATTTTGGACCGAGTGGCAAAACAATACGCCGCTGGAAGGTTGGTGGACCGAATGGCAAAACAATACGCCGCTGGAAGGTTGGTGGACCGAGTGGCAAAACAATACGCCGCTGGAAGGTTGGTGGACCGAATGGCAAAACAATACGCCGCTGGAAGGTTGGTGGACCGAAAGGCAAAGCAATACGCCGCTGGACGGATTTTGGACCGAGTGGCAAAACAATACGCCGCTGGAAGGTTGGTTGACCGAAAGGCAAAGCAATACGCCGCTGGAAGGTTGGTGGACCGAATGGCAAAGCAATACGCCGCTGGAAGGTTGGTGGACCGAAAGGCAAAGCAATACGCCGCTGGACGGATTTTGGACCGAGTGGCAAAACAATACGCCGCTGGAAGGTTGGTTGACCGAAAGGCAAAGCAATACGCCGCTGGAAGGTTGGTGGACCGAATGGCAAAGCAATACGCCGCTGGAAGGTTGGTGGACCGAAAGGCAAATCAATACGCCGCTGGAAGGTTGGTGGACCGAATGGCAAAGCAATACGCCGCTGGAAGGTTGGTGGACCGAATGGCAAAGCAATACGCCGCTGGAAGGTTGGTGGACCGAAAGGCAAAACAATACGCCGCTGGACGGATTTTGGACCGAGTGGCAAAACAATACGCCGCTGGAAGGTTGGTGGACCGAAAGGCAAATCAATACGCCGCTGGAAGGTTGGTGGACCGAGTGGCAAAACAATACGCCGCTGGAAGGTTGGTGGACCGAATGGCAAAGCAATACGCCGCTGGAAGGTTGGTGGACCGAATGGCAAAGCAATACGCCGCTGGAAGGTTGGTGGACCGAAAGGCAAAACAATACGCCGCTGGAAGGTTGGTTGACCGAATGGCAAAACAATACGCCGCTGGAAGGTTGATGGACCGAAAGGCAAAGCAATACGCCGCTGGAAGGTTGGTGGACCGAGTGGCAAAGCAATACGCCGCTGGAAGGTTGGTGGACCGAATGGCAAAGCAATACGCCGCTGGAAGGTTGGTGGACCGAAAGGCAAAGCAATACGCCGCTGGACGGATTTTGGACCGAGTGGCAAAACAATACGCCGCTGGAAGGTTGGTGGACCGAATGGCAAAACAATACGCCGCTGGAAGGTTGGTGGACCGAGTGGCAAAACAATACGCCGCTGGAAGGTTGGTAGACCGAAAGGCAAAGCAATACGCACCTGGAAGGTTGGTGGACCGAGTGGCAAAACAATACGCCGCTGGAAGGTTGGTTGACCGAAAGGCAAAGCAATACGCCGCTGGAAGGTTGGTGGACCGAATGGCAAAGCAATACGCCGCTGGAAGGTTGGTGGACCGAAAGGCAAAGCATTACGCCGCTGGACGGATTTTGGACCGAGTGGCAAAACAATACGCCGCTGGAAGGTTGGTTGACCGAAAGGCAAAGCAATACGCCGCTGGAAGGTTGGTGGACCGAATGGCAAAGCAATACGCCGCTGGACGGATTTTGGACCGAGTGGCAAAACAATACGCCGCTGGAAGGTTGGTGGACCGAATGGCAAAACAATACGCCGCTGGAAGGTTGGTGGACCGAATGGCAAAACAATACGCCGCTGGAAGGTTGGTGGACCGAGTGGCAAAACAATACGCCGCTGGAAGGTTGGTGGACCGAGTGGCAAAACAATACGCCGCTGGAAGGTTGGTGGACCGAGTGGCAAAACAATACGCCGCTGGAAGGTTGGTGGACCGAATGGCAAAACAATACGCCGCTGGAAGGTTGGTGGACCGAGTGGCAAAACAATACGCCGCTGGAAGGTTGGTAGACCGAAAGGCAAAGCAATACGCCGCTGGAAGGTTGGTGGACCGAGTGGCAAAACAATACGCCGCTGGAAGGTTGGTGGACCGAATGGCAAAACAATACGCCGCTGGAAGGTTGGTGGACCGAGTGGCAAAACAATACGCCGCTGGAAGGTTGGTGGACCGAATGGCAAAACAATACGCCGCTGGAAGGTTGGTGGACCGAAAGGCAAAGCAATACGCCGCTGGACGGATTTTGGACCGAGTGGCAAAACAATACGCCGCTGGAAGGTTGGTTGACCGAAAGGCAAAGCAATACGCCGCTGGAAGGTTGGTGGACCGAATGGCAAAGCAATACGCCGCTGGAAGGTTGGTGGACCGAAAGGCAAAGCAATACGCCGCTGGACGGATTTTGGACCGAGTGGCAAAACAATACGCCGCTGGAAGGTTGGTTGACCGAAAGGCAAAGCAATACGCCGCTGGAAGGTTGGTGGACCGAATGGCAAAGCAATACGCCGCTGGAAGGTTGGTGGACCGAAAGGCAAATCAATACGCCGCTGGAAGGTTGGTGGACCGAATGGCAAAGCAATACGCCGCTGGAAGGTTGGTGGACCGAATGGCAAAGCAATACGCCGCTGGAAGGTTGGTGGACCGAAAGGCAAAACAATACGCCGCTGGACGGATTTTGGACCGAGTGGCAAAACAATACGCCGCTGGAAGGTTGGTGGACCGAAAGGCAAAGCAATACGCCGCTGGACGGATTTTGGACCGAGTGGCAAAACAATACGCCGCTGGAAGGTTGGTTGACCGAAAGGCAAAGCAATACGCCGCTGGAAGGTTGGTGGACCGAATGGCAAAGCAATACGCCGCTGGAAGGTTGGTGGACCGAGTGGCAAAACAATACGCCGCTGGAAGGTTGGTGGACCGAATGGCAAAACAATACGCCGCTGGAAGGTTGGTGGACCGAGTGGCAAAACAATACGCCGCTGGAAGGTTGGTAGACCGAAAGGCAAAGCAATACGCCGCTGGAAGGTTGGTGGACCGAGTGGCAAAACAATACGCCGCTGGAAGGTTGGTGGACCGAATGGCAAAACAATACGCCGCTGGAAGGTTGGTGGACCGAGTGGCAAAACAATACGCCGCTGGAAGGTTGGTGGACCGAATGGCAAAACAATACGCCGCTGGAAGGTTGGTGGACCGAAAGGCAAAACAATACGCCGCTGGACGGATTTTGGACCGAGTGGCAAAACAATACGCCGCTGGAAGGTTGGTTGACCGAAAGGCAAAGCAATACGCCGCTGGAAGGTTGGTGGACCGAATGGCAAAGCAATACGCCGCTGGAAGGTTGGTGGACCGAAAGGCAAATCAATACGCCGCTGGAAGGTTGGTGGACCGAGTGGCAAAACAATACGCCGCTGGAAGGTTGGTGGACCGAATGGCAAAGCAATACGCCGCTGGAAGGTTGGTGGACCGAATGGCAAAGCAATACGCCGCTGGAAGGTTGGTGGACCGAAAGGCAAAACAATACGCCGCTGGAAGGTTGGTTGACCGAATGGCAAAACAATACGCCGCTGGAAGGTTGATGGACCGAAAGGCAAAGCAATACGCCGCTGGAAGGTTGGTGGACCGAGTGGCAAAGCAATACGCCGCTGGAAGGTTGGTGGACCGAATGGCAAAGCAATACGCCGCTGGAAGGTTGGTGGACCGAAAGGCAAAACAATACGCCGCTGGACGGATTTTGGACCGAGTGGCAAAACAATACGCCGCTGGAAGGTTGGTGGACCGAATGGCAAAACAATACGCCGCTGGAAGGTTGGTGGACCGAGTGGCAAAACAATACGCCGCTGGAAGGTTGGTAGACCGAAAGGCAAAGCAATACGCACCTGGAAGGTTGGTGGACCGAGTGGCAAAACAATACGCCGCTGGAAGGTTGGTTGACCGAAAGGCAAAGCAATACGCCGCTGGAAGGTTGGTGGACCGAATGGCAAAGCAATACGCCGCTGGAAGGTTGGTGGACCGAAAGGCAAAGCATTACGCCGCTGGACGGATTTTGGACCGAGTGGCAAAACAATACGCCGCTGGAAGGTTGGTTGACCGAAAGGCAAAGCAATACGCCGCTGGAAGGTTGGTGGACCGAATGGCAAAGCAATACGCCGCTGGACGGATTTTGGACCGAGTGGCAAAACAATACGCCGCTGGAAGGTTGGTGGACCGAATGGCAAAACAATACGCCGCTGGAAGGTTGGTGGACCGAATGGCAAAACAATACGCCGCTGGAAGGTTGGTGGACCGAGTGGCAAAACAATACGCCGCTGGAAGGTTGGTGGACCGAGTGGCAAAACAATACGCCGCTGGAAGGTTGGTGGACCGAGTGGCAAAACAATACGCCGCTGGAAGGTTGGTGGACCGAATGGCAAAACAATACGCCGCTGGAAGGTTGGTGGACCGAGTGGCAAAACAATACGCCGCTGGAAGGTTGGTAGACCGAAAGGCAAAGCAATACGCCGCTGGAAGGTTGGTGGACCGAGTGGCAAAACAATACGCCGCTGGAAGGTTGGTGGACCGAATGGCAAAACAATACGCCGCTGGAAGGTTGGTGGACCGAGTGGCAAAACAATACGCCGCTGGAAGGTTGGTGGACCGAATGGCAAAACAATACGCCGCTGGAAGGTTGGTGGACCGAAAGGCAAAGCAATACGCCGCTGGACGGATTTTGGACCGAGTGGCAAAACAATACGCCGCTGGAAGGTTGGTTGACCGAAAGGCAAAGCAATACGCCGCTGGAAGGTTGGTGGACCGAATGGCAAAGCAATACGCCGCTGGAAGGTTGGTGGACCGAAAGGCAAAGCAATACGCCGCTGGACGGATTTTGGACCGAGTGGCAAAACAATACGCCGCTGGAAGGTTGGTTGACCGAAAGGCAAAGCAATACGCCGCTGGAAGGTTGGTGGACCGAATGGCAAAGCAATACGCCGCTGGAAGGTTGGTGGACCGAAAGGCAAATCAATACGCCGCTGGAAGGTTGGTGGACCGAATGGCAAAGCAATACGCCGCTGGAAGGTTGGTGGACCGAATGGCAAAGCAATACGCCGCTGGAAGGTTGGTGGACCGAAAGGCAAAACAATACGCCGCTGGACGGATTTTGGACCGAGTGGCAAAACAATACGCCGCTGGAAGGTTGGTGGACCGAAAGGCAAAGCAATACGCCGCTGGACGGATTTTGGACCGAGTGGCAAAACAATACGCCGCTGGAAGGTTGGTTGACCGAAAGGCAAAGCAATACGCCGCTGGAAGGTTGGTGGACCGAATGGCAAAGCAATACGCCGCTGGAAGGTTGGTGGACCGAGTGGCAAAACAATACGCCGCTGGAAGGTTGGTGGACCGAATGGCAAAACAATACGCCGCTGGAAGGTTGGTGGACCGAGTGGCAAAACAATACGCCGCTGGAAGGTTGGTAGACCGAAAGGCAAAGCAATACGCCGCTGGAAGGTTGGTGGACCGAGTGGCAAAACAATACGCCGCTGGAAGGTTGGTGGACCGAATGGCAAAACAATACGCCGCTGGAAGGTTGGTGGACCGAGTGGCAAAACAATACGCCGCTGGAAGGTTGGTGGACCGAATGGCAAAACAATACGCCGCTGGAAGGTTGGTGGACCGAAAGGCAAAACAATACGCCGCTGGACGGATTTTGGACCGAGTGGCAAAACAATACGCCGCTGGAAGGTTGGTTGACCGAAAGGCAAAGCAATACGCCGCTGGAAGGTTGGTGGACCGAATGGCAAAGCAATACGCCGCTGGAAGGTTGGTGGACCGAAAGGCAAAGCAATACGCCGCTGGACGGATTTTGGACCGAGTGGCAAAACAATACGCCGCTGGAAGGTTGGTTGACCGAAAGGCAAAGCAATACGCCGCTGGAAGGTTGGTGGACCGAATGGCAAAGCAATACGCCGCTGGAAGGTTGGTGGACCGAAAGGCAAATCAATACGCCGCTGGAAGGTTGGTGGACCGAATGGCAAAGCAATACGCCGCTGGAAGGTTGGTGGACCGAATGGCAAAGCAATACGCCGCTGGAAGGTTGGTGGACCGAAAGGCAAAACAATACGCCGCTGGACGGATTTTGGACCGAGTGGCAAAACAATACGCCGCTGGAAGGTTGGTGGACCGAAAGGCAAATCAATACGCCGCTGGAAGGTTGGTGGACCGAGTGGCAAAACAATACGCCGCTGGAAGGTTGGTGGACCGAATGGCAAAGCAATACGCCGCTGGAAGGTTGGTGGACCGAAAGGCAAATCAATACGCCGCTGGAAGGTTGGTGGACCGAATGGCAAAGCAATACGCCGCTGGAAGGTTGGTGGACCGAATGGCAAAGCAATACGCCGCTGGAAGGTTGGTGGACCGAAAGGCAAAACAATACGCCGCTGGACGGATTTTGGACCGAGTGGCAAAACAATACGCCGCTGGAAGGTTGGTGGACCGAAAGGCAAATCAATACGCCGCTGGAAGGTTGGTGGACCGAGTGGCAAAACAATACGCCGCTGGAAGGTTGGTGGACCGAATGGCAAAGCAATACGCCGCTGGAAGGTTGGTGGACCGAATGGCAAAGCAATACGCCGCTGGAAGGTTGGTGGACCGAAAGGCAAAACAATACGCCGCTGGAAGGTTGGTTGACCGAATGGCAAAACAATACGCCGCTGGAAGGTTGATGGACCGAAAGGCAAAGCAATACGCCGCTGGAAGGTTGGTGGACCGAGTGGCAAAGCAATACGCCGCTGGAAGGTTGGTGGACCGAATGGCAAAGCAATACGCCGCTGGAAGGTTGGTGGACCGAATGGCAAAGCAATACGCCGCTGGAAGGTTGGTGGACCGAGTGGCAAAACAATACGCCGCTGGAAGGTTGGTTGACCGAAAGGCAAAGCAATACGCCGCTGGAAGGTTGGTGGACCGAATGGCAAAGCAATACGCCGCTGGAAGGTTGGTGGACCGAATGGCAAAGCAATACGCCGCTGGAAGGTTGGTGGACCGAAAGGCAAAGCAATACGCCGCTGGACGGATTTTGGACCGAGTGGCAAAACAATACGCCGCTGGAAGGTTGGTTGACCGAAAGGCAAAGCAATACGCCGCTGGAAGGTTGGTGGACCGAATGGCAAAGCAATACGCCGCTGGAAGGTTGGTGGACCGAGTGGCAAAACAATACGCCGCTGGAAGGTTGGTGGACCGAATGGCAAAACAATACGCCGCTGGAAGGTTGGTGGACCGAGTGGCAAAACAATACGCCGCTGGAAGGTTGGTAGACCGAAAGGCAAAGCAATACGCCGCTGGAAGGTTGGTGGACCGAGTGGCAAAACAATACGCCGCTGGAAGGTTGGTGGACCGAATGGCAAAACAATACGCCGCTGGAAGGTTGGTGGACCGAGTGGCAAAACAATACGCCGCTGGAAGGTTGGTGGACCGAATGGCAAAACAATACGCCGCTGGAAGGTTGGTGGACCGAAAGGCAAAGCAATACGCCGCTGGACGGATTTTGGACCGAGTGGCAAAACAATACGCCGCTGGAAGGTTGGTGGACCGAAAGGCAAATCAATACGCCGCTGGAAGGTTGGTGGACCGAGTGGCAAAACAATACGCCGCTGGAAGGTTGGTGGACCGAATGGCAAAGCAATACGCCGCTGGAAGGTTGGTGGACCGAAAGGCAAATCAATACGCCGCTGGAAGGTTGGTGGACCGAATGGCAAAGCAATACGCCGCTGGAAGGTTGGTGGACCGAATGGCAAAGCAATACGCCGCTGGAAGGTTGGTGGACCGAAAGGCAAAACAATACGCCGCTGGACGGATTTTGGACCGAGTGGCAAAACAATACGCCGCTGGAAGGTTGGTGGACCGAAAGGCAAATCAATACGCCGCTGGAAGGTTGGTGGACCGAGTGGCAAAACAATACGCCGCTGGAAGGTTGGTGGACCGAATGGCAAAGCAATACGCCGCTGGAAGGTTGGTGGACCGAATGGCAAAGCAATACGCCGCTGGAAGGTTGGTGGACCGAAAGGCAAAACAATACGCCGCTGGAAGGTTGGTTGACCGAATGGCAAAACAATACGCCGCTGGAAGGTTGATGGACCGAAAGGCAAAGCAATACGCCGCTGGAAGGTTGGTGGACCGAGTGGCAAAGCAATACGCCGCTGGAAGGTTGGTGGACCGAATGGCAAAGCAATACGCCGCTGGAAGGTTGGTGGACCGAATGGCAAAGCAATACGCCGCTGGAAGGTTGGTGGACCGAGTGGCAAAACAATACGCCGCTGGAAGGTTGGTTGACCGAAAGGCAAAGCAATACGCCGCTGGAAGGTTGGTGGACCGAATGGCAAAGCAATACGCCGCTGGAAGGTTGGTGGACCGAATGGCAAAGCAATACGCCGCTGGAAGGTTGGTGGACCGAAAGGCAAAGCAATACGCCGCTGGACGGATTTTGGACCGAGTGGCAAAACAATACGCCGCTGGAAGGTTGGTTGACCGAAAGGCAAAGCAATACGCCGCTGGAAGGTTGGTGGACCGAATGGCAAAGCAATACGCCGCTGGAAGGTTGGTGGACCGAGTGGCAAAACAATACGCCGCTGGAAGGTTGGTGGACCGAATGGCAAAACAATACGCCGCTGGAAGGTTGGTGGACCGAGTGGCAAAACAATACGCCGCTGGAAGGTTGGTAGACCGAAAGGCAAAGCAATACGCCGCTGGAAGGTTGGTGGACCGAGTGGCAAAACAATACGCCATTGGAAGGTTGGTGGACCGAATGGCAAAACAATACGCCGCTGGAAGGTTGGTGGACCGAGTGGCAAAACAATACGCCGCTGGAAGGTTGGTGGACCGAATGGCAAAACAATACGCCGCTGGAAGGTTGGTGGACCGAAAGGCAAAGCAATACGCCGCTGGACGGATTTTGGACCGAGTGGCAAAACAATACGCCGCTGGACGGATTTTGGACCGAGTGGCAAAACAATACGCCGCTGGAAGGTTGGTTGACCGAAAGGCAAAGCAATACGCCGCTGGAAGGTTGGTGGACCGAATGGCAAAGCAATACGCCGCTGGAAGGTTGGTGGACCGAAAGGCAAAGCAATACGCCGCTGGACGGATTTTGGACCGAGTGGCAAAACAATACGCCGCTGGAAGGTTGGTTGACCGAAAGGCAAAACAATACGCCGCTGGAAGGTTGGTGGACCGAATGGCAAAGCAATACGCCGCTGGAAGGTTGGTGGACCGAAAGGCAAATCAATACGCCGCTGGAAGGTTGGTGGACCGAATGGCAAAGCAATACGCCGCTGGAAGGTTGGTGGACCGAATGGCAAAGCAATACGCCGCTGGAAGGTTGGTGGACCGAAAGGCAAAACAATACGCCGCTGGACGGATTTTGGACCGAGTGGCAAAACAATACGCCGCTGGAAGGTTGGTGGACCGAAAGGCAAATCAATACGCCGCTGGAAGGTTGGTGGACCGAGTGGCAAAACAATACGCCGCTGGAAGGTTGGTGGACCGAATGGCAAAGCAATACGCCGCTGGAAGGTTGGTGGACCGAATGGCAAAGCAATACGCCGCTGGAAGGTTGGTGGACCGAAAGGCAAAACAATACGCCGCTGGAAGGTTGGTTGACCGAATGGCAAAACAATACGCCGCTGGAAGGTTGATGGACCGAAAGGCAAAGCAATACGCCGCTGGAAGGTTGGTGGACCGAGTGGCAAAGCAATACGCCGCTGGAAGGTTGGTGGACCGAATGGCAAAGCAATACGCCGCTGGAAGGTTGGTGGACCGAAAGGCAAAGCAATACGCCGCTGGACGGATTTTGGACCGAGTGGCAAAACAATACGCCGCTGGAAGGTTGGTGGACCGAATGGCAAAACAATACGCCGCTGGAAGGTTGGTGGACCGAGTGGCAAAACAATACGCCGCTGGAAGGTTGGTAGACCGAAAGGCAAAGCAATACGCACCTGGAAGGTTGGTGGACCGAGTGGCAAAACAATACGCCGCTGGAAGGTTGGTTGACCGAAAGGCAAAGCAATACGCCGCTGGAAGGTTGGTGGACCGAATGGCAAAGCAATACGCCGCTGGAAGGTTGGTGGACCGAAAGGCAAAGCATTACGCCGCTGGACGGATTTTGGACCGAGTGGCAAAACAATACGCCGCTGGAAGGTTGGTTGACCGAAAGGCAAAGCAATACGCCGCTGGAAGGTTGGTGGACCGAATGGCAAAGCAATACGCCGCTGGACGGATTTTGGACCGAGTGGCAAAACAATACGCCGCTGGAAGGTTGGTGGACCGAATGGCAAAACAATACGCCGCTGGAAGGTTGGTGGACCGAATGGCAAAACAATACGCCGCTGGAAGGTTGGTGGACCGAGTGGCAAAACAATACGCCGCTGGAAGGTTGGTGGACCGAGTGGCAAAACAATACGCCGCTGGAAGGTTGGTGGACCGAGTGGCAAAACAATACGCCGCTGGAAGGTTGGTGGACCGAATGGCAAAACAATACGCCGCTGGAAGGTTGGTGGACCGAGTGGCAAAACAATACGCCGCTGGAAGGTTGGTAGACCGAAAGGCAAAGCAATACGCCGCTGGAAGGTTGGTGGACCGAGTGGCAAAACAATACGCCGCTGGAAGGTTGGTAGACCGAAAGGCAAAGCAATACGCACCTGGAAGGTTGGTGGACCGAGTGGCAAAACAATACGCCGCTGGAAGGTTGGTTGACCGAAAGGCAAAGCAATACGCCGCTGGAAGGTTGGTGGACCGAATGGCAAAGCAATACGCCGCTGGAAGGTTGGTGGACCGAATGGCAAAGCAATACGCCGCTGGAAGGTTGGTGGACCGAAAGGCAAAGCAATACGCCGCTGGACGGATTTTGGACCGAGTGGCAAAACAATACGCCGCTGGAAGGTTGGTTGACCGAAAGGCAAAGCAATACGCCGCTGGAAGGTTGGTGGACCGAATGGCAAAGCAATACGCCGCTGGAAGGTTGGTGGACCGAGTGGCAAAACAATACGCCGCTGGAAGGTTGGTGGACCGAATGGCAAAACAATACGCCGCTGGAAGGTTGGTGGACCGAATGGCAAAGCAATACGCCGCTGGAAGGTTGGTGGACCGAAAGGCAAATCAATACGCCGCTGGAAGGTTGGTGGACCGAATGGCAAAGCAATACGCCGCTGGAAGGTTGGTGGACCGAATGGCAAAGCAATACGCCGCTGGAAGGTTGGTGGACCGAAAGGCAAAACAATACGCCGCTGGACGGATTTTGGACCGAGTGGCAAAACAATACGCCGCTGGAAGGTTGGTGGACCGAAAGGCAAAGCAATACGCCGCTGGACGGATTTTGGACCGAGTGGCAAAACAATACGCCGCTGGAAGGTTGGTTGACCGAAAGGCAAAGCAATACGCCGCTGGAAGGTTGGTGGACCGAATGGCAAAGCAATACGCCGCTGGAAGGTTGGTGGACCGAGTGGCAAAACAATACGCCGCTGGAAGGTTGGTGGACCGAATGGCAAAACAATACGCCGCTGGAAGGTTGGTGGACCGAGTGGCAAAACAATACGCCGCTGGAAGGTTGGTAGACCGAAAGGCAAAGCAATACGCCGCTGGAAGGTTGGTGGACCGAGTGGCAAAACAATACGCCGCTGGAAGGTTGGTGGACCGAATGGCAAAACAATACGCCGCTGGAAGGTTGGTGGACCGAGTGGCAAAACAATACGCCGCTGGAAGGTTGGTGGACCGAATGGCAAAACAATACGCCGCTGGAAGGTTGGTGGACCGAAAGGCAAAACAATACGCCGCTGGACGGATTTTGGACCGAGTGGCAAAACAATACGCCGCTGGAAGGTTGGTTGACCGAAAGGCAAAGCAATACGCCGCTGGAAGGTTGGTGGACCGAATGGCAAAGCAATACGCCGCTGGAAGGTTGGTGGACCGAAAGGCAAAGCAATACGCCGCTGGACGGATTTTGGACCGAGTGGCAAAACAATACGCCGCTGGAAGGTTGGTTGACCGAAAGGCAAAGCAATACGCCGCTGGAAGGTTGGTGGACCGAATGGCAAAGCAATACGCCGCTGGAAGGTTGGTGGACCGAAAGGCAAATCAATACGCCGCTGGAAGGTTGGTGGACCGAATGGCAAAGCAATACGCCGCTGGAAGGTTGGTGGACCGAATGGCAAAGCAATACGCCGCTGGAAGGTTGGTGGACCGAAAGGCAAAACAATACGCCGCTGGACGGATTTTGGACCGAGTGGCAAAACAATACGCCGCTGGAAGGTTGGTGGACCGAAAGGCAAATCAATACGCCGCTGGAAGGTTGGTGGACCGAGTGGCAAAACAATACGCCGCTGGAAGGTTGGTGGACCGAATGGCAAAGCAATACGCCGCTGGAAGGTTGGTGGACCGAAAGGCAAATCAATACGCCGCTGGAAGGTTGGTGGACCGAATGGCAAAGCAATACGCCGCTGGAAGGTTGGTGGACCGAATGGCAAAGCAATACGCCGCTGGAAGGTTGGTGGACCGAAAGGCAAAACAATACGCCGCTGGACGGATTTTGGACCGAGTGGCAAAACAATACGCCGCTGGAAGGTTGGTGGACCGAAAGGCAAATCAATACGCCGCTGGAAGGTTGGTGGACCGAGTGGCAAAACAATACGCCGCTGGAAGGTTGGTGGACCGAATGGCAAAGCAATACGCCGCTGGAAGGTTGGTGGACCGAATGGCAAAGCAATACGCCGCTGGAAGGTTGGTGGACCGAAAGGCAAAACAATACGCCGCTGGAAGGTTGGTTGACCGAATGGCAAAACAATACGCCGCTGGAAGGTTGATGGACCGAAAGGCAAAGCAATACGCCGCTGGAAGGTTGGTGGACCGAGTGGCAAAGCAATACGCCGCTGGAAGGTTGGTGGACCGAATGGCAAAGCAATACGCCGCTGGAAGGTTGGTGGACCGAATGGCAAAGCAATACGCCGCTGGAAGGTTGGTGGACCGAGTGGCAAAACAATACGCCGCTGGAAGGTTGGTTGACCGAAAGGCAAAGCAATACGCCGCTGGAAGGTTGGTGGACCGAATGGCAAAGCAATACGCCGCTGGAAGGTTGGTGGACCGAATGGCAAAGCAATACGCCGCTGGAAGGTTGGTGGACCGAAAGGCAAAGCAATACGCCGCTGGACGGATTTTGGACCGAGTGGCAAAACAATACGCCGCTGGAAGGTTGGTTGACCGAAAGGCAAAGCAATACGCCGCTGGAAGGTTGGTGGACCGAATGGCAAAGCAATACGCCGCTGGAAGGTTGGTGGACCGAGTGGCAAAACAATACGCCGCTGGAAGGTTGGTGGACCGAATGGCAAAACAATACGCCGCTGGAAGGTTGGTGGACCGAGTGGCAAAACAATACGCCGCTGGAAGGTTGGTAGACCGAAAGGCAAAGCAATACGCCGCTGGAAGGTTGGTGGACCGAGTGGCAAAACAATACGCCGCTGGAAGGTTGGTGGACCGAATGGCAAAACAATACGCCGCTGGAAGGTTGGTGGACCGAGTGGCAAAACAATACGCCGCTGGAAGGTTGGTGGACCGAATGGCAAAACAATACGCCGCTGGAAGGTTGGTGGACCGAAAGGCAAAGCAATACGCCGCTGGACGGATTTTGGACCGAGTGGCAAAACAATACGCCGCTGGAAGGTTGGTTGACCGAAAGGCAAAGCAATACGCCGCTGGAAGGTTGGTGGACCGAATGGCAAAGCAATACGCCGCTGGAAGGTTGGTGGACCGAAAGGCAAAGCAATACGCCGCTGGACGGATTTTGGACCGAGTGGCAAAACAATACGCCGCTGGAAGGTTGGTTGACCGAAAGGCAAAGCAATACGCCGCTGGAAGGTTGGTGGACCGAATGGCAAAGCAATACGCCGCTGGAAGGTTGGTGGACCGAAAGGCAAATCAATACGCCGCTGGAAGGTTGGTGGACCGAATGGCAAAGCAATACGCCGCTGGAAGGTTGGTGGACCGAATGGCAAAGCAATACGCCGCTGGAAGGTTGGTGGACCGAAAGGCAAAACAATACGCCGCTGGACGGATTTTGGACCGAGTGGCAAAACAATACGCCGCTGGAAGGTTGGTGGACCGAAAGGCAAATCAATACGCCGCTGGAAGGTTGGTGGACCGAGTGGCAAAACAATACGCCGCTGGAAGGTTGGTGGACCGAATGGCAAAGCAATACGCCGCTGGAAGGTTGGTGGACCGAATGGCAAAGCAATACGCCGCTGGAAGGTTGGTGGACCGAAAGGCAAAACAATACGCCGCTGGAAGGTTGGTTGACCGAATGGCAAAACAATACGCCGCTGGAAGGTTGATGGACCGAAAGGCAAAGCAATACGCCGCTGGAAGGTTGGTGGACCGAGTGGCAAAGCAATACGCCGCTGGAAGGTTGGTGGACCGAATGGCAAAGCAATACGCCGCTGGAAGGTTGGTGGACCGAAAGGCAAAGCAATACGCCGCTGGACGGATTTTGGACCGAGTGGCAAAACAATACGCCGCTGGAAGGTTGGTGGACCGAATGGCAAAACAATACGCCGCTGGAAGGTTGGTGGACCGAGTGGCAAAACAATACGCCGCTGGAAGGTTGGTAGACCGAAAGGCAAAGCAATACGCACCTGGAAGGTTGGTGGACCGAGTGGCAAAACAATACGCCGCTGGAAGGTTGGTTGACCGAAAGGCAAAGCAATACGCCGCTGGAAGGTTGGTGGACCGAATGGCAAAGCAATACGCCGCTGGAAGGTTGGTGGACCGAAAGGCAAAGCATTACGCCGCTGGACGGATTTTGGACCGAGTGGCAAAACAATACGCCGCTGGAAGGTTGGTTGACCGAAAGGCAAAGCAATACGCCGCTGGAAGGTTGGTGGACCGAATGGCAAAGCAATACGCCGCTGGACGGATTTTGGACCGAGTGGCAAAACAATACGCCGCTGGAAGGTTGGTGGACCGAATGGCAAAACAATACGCCGCTGGAAGGTTGGTGGACCGAATGGCAAAACAATACGCCGCTGGAAGGTTGGTGGACCGAGTGGCAAAACAATACGCCGCTGGAAGGTTGGTGGACCGAGTGGCAAAACAATACGCCGCTGGAAGGTTGGTGGACCGAGTGGCAAAACAATACGCCGCTGGAAGGTTGGTGGACCGAATGGCAAAACAATACGCCGCTGGAAGGTTGGTGGACCGAGTGGCAAAACAATACGCCGCTGGAAGGTTGGTAGACCGAAAGGCAAAGCAATACGCCGCTGGAAGGTTGGTGGACCGAGTGGCAAAACAATACGCCGCTGGAAGGTTGGTAGACCGAAAGGCAAAGCAATACGCACCTGGAAGGTTGGTGGACCGAGTGGCAAAACAATACGCCGCTGGAAGGTTGGTTGACCGAAAGGCAAAGCAATACGCCGCTGGAAGGTTGGTGGACCGAATGGCAAAGCAATACGCCGCTGGAAGGTTGGTGGACCGAATGGCAAAGCAATACGCCGCTGGAAGGTTGGTGGACCGAAAGGCAAAGCAATACGCCGCTGGACGGATTTTGGACCGAGTGGCAAAACAATACGCCGCTGGAAGGTTGGTTGACCGAAAGGCAAAGCAATACGCCGCTGGAAGGTTGGTGGACCGAATGGCAAAGCAATACGCCGCTGGAAGGTTGGTGGACCGAGTGGCAAAACAATACGCCGCTGGAAGGTTGGTGGACCGAATGGCAAAACAATACGCCGCTGGAAGGTTGGTGGACCGAGTGGCAAAACAATACGCCGCTGGAAGGTTGGTAGACCGAAAGGCAAAGCAATACGCCGCTGGAAGGTTGGTGGACCGAGTGGCAAAACAATACGCCGCTGGAAGGTTGGTGGACCGAATGGCAAAACAATACGCCGCTGGAAGGTTGGTGGACCGAGTGGCAAAACAATACGCCGCTGGAAGGTTGGTGGACCGAATGGCAAAACAATACGCCGCTGGAAGGTTGGTGGACCGAAAGGCAAAGCAATACGCCGCTGGACGGATTTTGGACCGAGTGGCAAAACAATACGCCGCTGGAAGGTTGGTTGACCGAAAGGCAAAGCAATACGCCGCTGGAAGGTTGGTGGACCGAATGGCAAAGCAATACGCCGCTGGAAGGTTGGTGGACCGAAAGGCAAAGCAATACGCCGCTGGACGGATTTTGGACCGAGTGGCAAAACAATACGCCGCTGGAAGGTTGGTTGACCGAAAGGCAAAGCAATACGCCGCTGGAAGGTTGGTGGACCGAATGGCAAAGCAATACGCCGCTGGAAGGTTGGTGGACCGAAAGGCAAATCAATACGCCGCTGGAAGGTTGGTGGACCGAATGGCAAAGCAATACGCCGCTGGAAGGTTGGTGGACCGAATGGCAAAGCAATACGCCGCTGGAAGGTTGGTGGACCGAAAGGCAAAACAATACGCCGCTGGACGGATTTTGGACCGAGTGGCAAAACAATACGCCGCTGGAAGGTTGGTGGACCGAAAGGCAAATCAATACGCCGCTGGAAGGTTGGTGGACCGAGTGGCAAAACAATACGCCGCTGGAAGGTTGGTGGACCGAATGGCAAAGCAATACGCCGCTGGAAGGTTGGTGGACCGAATGGCAAAGCAATACGCCGCTGGAAGGTTGGTGGACCGAAAGGCAAAACAATACGCCGCTGGAAGGTTGGTAGACCGAATGGCAAAACAATACGCCGCTGGAAGGTTGATGGACCGAAAGGCAAAGCAATACGCCGCTGGAAGGTTGGTGGACCGAGTGGCAAAGCAATACGCCGCTGGAAGGTTGGTGGACCGAATGGCAAAGCAATACGCCGCTGGAAGGTTGGTGGACCGAAAGGCAAAGCAATACGCCGCTGGACGGATTTTGGACCGAGTGGCAAAACAATACGCCGCTGGAAGGTTGGTGGACCGAATGGCAAAACAATACGCCGCTGGAAGGTTGGTGGACCGAGTGGCAAAACAATACGCCGCTGGAAGGTTGGTAGACCGAAAGGCAAAGCAATACGCACCTGGAAGGTTGGTGGACCGAGTGGCAAAACAATACGCCGCTGGAAGGTTGGTTGACCGAAAGGCAAAGCAATACGCCGCTGGAAGGTTGGTGGACCGAATGGCAAAGCAATACGCCGCTGGAAGGTTGGTGGACCGAAAGGCAAAGCATTACGCCGCTGGACGGATTTTGGACCGAGTGGCAAAACAATACGCCGCTGGAAGGTTGGTTGACCGAAAGGCAAAGCAATACGCCGCTGGAAGGTTGGTGGACCGAATGGCAAAGCAATACGCCGCTGGACGGATTTTGGACCGAGTGGCAAAACAATACGCCGCTGGAAGGTTGGTGGACCGAATGGCAAAACAATACGCCGCTGGAAGGTTGGTGGACCGAATGGCAAAACAATACGCCGCTGGAAGGTTGGTGGACCGAGTGGCAAAACAATACGCCGCTGGAAGGTTGGTGGACCGAGTGGCAAAACAATACGCCGCTGGAAGGTTGGTGGACCGAGTGGCAAAACAATACGCCGCTGGAAGGTTGGTGGACCGAATGGCAAAACAATACGCCGCTGGAAGGTTGGTGGACCGAGTGGCAAAACAATACGCCGCTGGAAGGTTGGTAGACCGAAAGGCAAAGCAATACGCCGCTGGAAGGTTGGTGGACCGAGTGGCAAAACAATACGCCGCTGGAAGGTTGGTGGACCGAATGGCAAAACAATACGCCGCTGGAAGGTTGGTGGACCGAGTGGCAAAACAATACGCCGCTGGAAGGTTGGTGGACCGAATGGCAAAACAATACGCCGCTGGAAGGTTGGTGGACCGAAAGGCAAAGCAATACGCCGCTGGACGGATTTTGGACCGAGTGGCAAAACAATACGCCGCTGGAAGGTTGGTTGACCGAAAGGCAAAGCAATACGCCGCTGGAAGGTTGGTGGACCGAATGGCAAAGCAATACGCCGCTGGAAGGTTGGTGGACCGAAAGGCAAAGCAATACGCCGCTGGACGGATTTTGGACCGAGTGGCAAAACAATACGCCGCTGGAAGGTTGGTTGACCGAAAGGCAAAGCAATACGCCGCTGGAAGGTTGCTGGACCGAATGGCAAAGCAATACGCCGCTGGAAGGTTGGTGGACCGAAAGGCAAATCAATACGCCGCTGGAAGGTTGGTGGACCGAATGGCAAAGCAATACGCCGCTGGAAGGTTGGTGGACCGAATGGCAAAGCAATACGCCGCTGGAAGGTTGGTGGACCGAAAGGCAAATCAATACGCCGCTGGAAGGTTGGTGGACCGAATGGCAAAGCAATACGCCGCTGGAAGGTTGGTGGACCGAATGGCAAAGCAATACGCCGCTGGAAGGTTGGTGGACCGAAAGGCAAAACAATACGCCGCTGGACGGATTTTGGACCGAGTGGCAAAACAATACGCCGCTGGAAGGTTGGTGGACCGAAAGGCAAAGCAATACGCCGCTGGACGGATTTTGGACCGAGTGGCAAAACAATACGCCGCTGGAAGGTTGGTTGACCGAAAGGCAAAACAATACGCCGCTGGACGGATTTTGGACCGAGTGGCAAAACAATACGCCGCTGGAAGGTTGGTTGACCGAAAGGCAAAGCAATACGCCGCTGGAAGGTTGGTGGACCGAATGGCAAAGCAATACGCCGCTGGACGGATTTTGGACCGAGTGGCAAAACAATACGCCGCTGGAAGGTTGGTTGACCGAAAGGCAAAGCAATACGCCGCTGGAAGGTTGGTGGACCGAATGGCAAAGCAATACGCCGCTGGAAGGTTGGTGGACCGAGTGGCAAAACAATACGCCGCTGGAAGGTTGGTGGACCGAATGGCAAAACAATACGCCGCTGGAAGGTTGGTGGACCGAGTGGCAAAACAATACGCCGCTGGAAGGTTGGTAGACCGAAAGGCAAATCAATACGCCGCTGGAAGGTTGGTGGACCGAATGGCAAAGCAATACGCCGCTGGAAGGTTGGTGGACCGAATGGCAAAGCAATACGCCGCTGGAAGGTTGGTGGACCGAAAGGCAAAACAATACGCCGCTGGACGGATTTTGGACCGAGTGGCAAAACAATACGCCGCTGGAAGGTTGGTGGACCGAAAGGCAAAGCAATACGCCGCTGGACGGATTTTGGACCGAGTGGCAAAACAATACGCCGCTGGAAGGTTGGTTGACCGAAAGGCAAAGCAATACGCCGCTGGAAGGTTGGTGGACCGAATGGCAAAGCAATACGCCGCTGGAAGGTTGGTGGACCGAGTGGCAAAACAATACGCCGCTGGAAGGTTGGTGGACCGAATGGCAAAACAATACGCCGCTGGAAGGTTGGTGGACCGAGTGGCAAAACAATACGCCGCTGGAAGGTTGGTAGACCGAAAGGCAAAGCAATACGCCGCTGGAAGGTTGGTGGACCGAGTGGCAAAACAATACGCCGCTGGAAGGTTGGTGGACCGAATGGCAAAACAATACGCCGCTGGAAGGTTGGTGGACCGAGTGGCAAAACAATACGCCGCTGGAAGGTTGGTGGACCGAATGGCAAAACAATACGCCGCTGGAAGGTTGGTGGACCGAAAGGCAAAACAATACGCCGCTGGACGGATTTTGGACCGAGTGGCAAAACAATACGCCGCTGGAAGGTTGGTTGACCGAAAGGCAAAGCAATACGCCGCTGGAAGGTTGGTGGACCGAATGGCAAAGCAATACGCCGCTGGAAGGTTGGTGGACCGAAAGGCAAAGCAATACGCCGCTGGACGGATTTTGGACCGAGTGGCAAAACAATACGCCGCTGGAAGGTTGGTTGACCGAAAGGCAAAGCAATACGCCGCTGGAAGGTTGGTGGACCGAATGGCAAAGCAATACGCCGCTGGAAGGTTGGTGGACCGAAAGGCAAATCAATACGCCGCTGGAAGGTTGGTGGACCGAATGGCAAAGCAATACGCCGCTGGAAGGTTGGTGGACCGAATGGCAAAGCAATACGCCGCTGGAAGGTTGGTGGACCGAAAGGCAAAACAATACGCCGCTGGACGGATTTTGGACCGAGTGGCAAAACAATACGCCGCTGGAAGGTTGGTGGACCGAAAGGCAAATCAATACGCCGCTGGAAGGTTGGTGGACCGAGTGGCAAAACAATACGCCGCTGGAAGGTTGGTGGACCGAATGGCAAAGCAATACGCCGCTGGAAGGTTGGTGGACCGAATGGCAAAGCAATACGCCGCTGGAAGGTTGGTGGACCGAAAGGCAAAACAATACGCCGCTGGAAGGTTGGTTGACCGAATGGCAAAACAATACGCCGCTGGAAGGTTGATGGACCGAAAGGCAAAGCAATACGCCGCTGGAAGGTTGGTGGACCGAGTGGCAAAGCAATACGCCGCTGGAAGGTTGGTGGACCGAATGGCAAAGCAATACGCCGCTGGAAGGTTGGTGGACCGAAAGGCAAAGCAATACGCCGCTGGAAGGTTGGTGGACCGAATGGCAAAGCAATACGCCGCTGGAAGGTTGGTGGACCGAATGGCAAAGCAATACGCCGCTGGAAGGTTGGTGGACCGAAAGGCAAAACAATACGCCGCTGGACGGATTTTGGACCGAGTGGCAAAACAATACGCCGCTGGAAGGTTGGTTGACCGAAAGGCAAAGCAATACGCCGCTGGAAGGTTGGTGGACCGAATGGCAAAGCAATACGCCGCTGGAAGGTTGGTGGACCGAGTGGCAAAACAATACGCCGCTGGAAGGTTGGTGGACCGAATGGCAAAACAATACGCCGCTGGAAGGTTGGTGGACCGAGTGGCAAAACAATACGCCGCTGGAAGGTTGGTAGACCGAAAGGCAAAGCAATACGCCGCTGGAAGGTTGGTGGACCGAGTGGCAAAACAATACGCCGCTGGAAGGTTGGTGGACCGAATGGCAAAACAATACGCCGCTGGAAGGTTGGTGGACCGAGTGGCAAAACAATACGCCGCTGGAAGGTTGGTGGACCGAATGGCAAAACAATACGCCGCTGGAAGGTTGGTGGACCGAAAGGCAAAGCAATACGCCGCTGGACGGATTTTGGACCGAGTGGCAAAACAATACGCCGCTGGAAGGTTGGTTGACCGAAAGGCAAAGCAATACGCCGCTGGAAGGTTGGTGGACCGAATGGCAAAGCAATACGCCGCTGGAAGGTTGGTGGACCGAAAGGCAAAGCAATACGCCGCTGGACGGATTTTGGACCGAGTGGCAAAACAATACGCCGCTGGAAGGTTGGTTGACCGAAAGGCAAAGCAATACGCCGCTCAACGGATTTTGGACCGAGTGGCAAAACAATACGCCGCTGGAAGGTTGGTGGACCGAATGGCAAAACAATACGCCGCTGGAAGGTTGGTGGACCGAGTGGCAAAACAATACGCCGCTGGAAGGTTGGTGGACCGAATGGCAAAGCAATACGCCGCTGGAAGGTTGGTGGACCGAAAGGCAAAGCAATACGCCGCTGGACGGATTTTGGACCGAGTGGCAAAACAATACGCCGCTGGAAGGTTGGTTGACCGAAAGGCAAAGCAATACGCCGCTGGAAGGTTGGTGGACCGAATGGCAAAGCAATACGCCGCTGGAAGGTTGGTGGACCGAAAGGCAAAGCAATACGCCGCTGGACGGATTTTGGACCGAGTGGCAAAACAATACGCCGCTGGAAGGTTGGTTGACCGAAAGGCAAAGCAATACGCCGCTGGAAGGTTGGTGGACCGAATGGCAAAGCAATACGCCGCTGGAAGGTTGGTGGACCGAAAGGCAAAGCAATACGCCGCTGGACGGATTTTGGACCGAGTGGCAAAACAATACGCCGCTGGAAGGTTGGTTGACCGAAAGGCAAAGCAATACGCCGCTGGAAGGTTGGTGGACCGAATGGCAAAGCAATACGCCGCTGGAAGGTTGGTGGACCGAAAGGCAAATCAATACGCCGCTGGAAGGTTGGTGGACCGAATGGCAAAGCAATACGCCGCTGGAAGGTTGGTGGACCGAATGGCAAAGCAATACGCCGCTGGAAGGTTGGTGGACCGAAAGGCAAAACAATACGCCGCTGGACGGATTTTGGACCGAGTGGCAAAACAATACGCCGCTGGAAGGTTGGTGGACCGAAAGGCAAAGCAATACGCCGCTGGACGGATTTTGGACCGAGTGGCAAAACAATACGCCGCTGGAAGGTTGGTTGACCGAAAGGCAAAGCAATACGCCGCTGGAAGGTTGGTGGACCGAATGGCAAAGCAATACGCCGCTGGAAGGTTGGTGGACCGAGTGGCAAAACAATACGCCGCTGGAAGGTTGGTGGACCGAATGGCAAAACAATACGCCGCTGGAAGGTTGGTGGACCGAGTGGCAAAACAATACGCCGCTGGAAGGTTGGTAGACCGAAAGGCAAAGCAATACGCCGCTGGAAGGTTGGTGGACCGAGTGGCAAAACAATACGCCGCTGGAAGGTTGGTGGACCGAATGGCAAAACAATACGCCGCTGGAAGGTTGGTGGACCGAGTGGCAAAACAATACGCCGCTGGAAGGTTGGTGGACCGAATGGCAAAACAATACGCCGCTGGAAGGTTGGTGGACCGAAAGGCAAAACAATACGCCGCTGGACGGATTTTGGACCGAGTGGCAAAACAATACGCCGCTGGAAGGTTGGTTGACCGAAAGGCAAAGCAATACGCCGCTGGAAGGTTGGTGGACCGAATGGCAAAGCAATACGCCGCTGGAAGGTTGGTGGACCGAAAGGCAAAGCAATACGCCGCTGGACGGATTTTGGACCGAGTGGCAAAACAATACGCCGCTGGAAGGTTGGTTGACCGAAAGGCAAAGCAATACGCCGCTGGAAGGTTGGTGGACCGAATGGCAAAGCAATACGCCGCTGGAAGGTTGGTGGACCGAAAGGCAAATCAATACGCCGCTGGAAGGTTGGTGGACCGAATGGCAAAGCAATACGCCGCTGGAAGGTTGGTGGACCGAATGGCAAAGCAATACGCCGCTGGAAGGTTGGTGGACCGAAAGGCAAAACAATACGCCGCTGGACGGATTTTGGACCGAGTGGCAAAACAATACGCCGCTGGAAGGTTGGTGGACCGAAAGGCAAATCAATACGCCGCTGGAAGGTTGGTGGACCGAGTGGCAAAACAATACGCCGCTGGAAGGTTGGTGGACCGAATGGCAAAGCAATACGCCGCTGGACGGATTTTGGACCGAGTGGCAAAACAATACGCCGCTGGAAGGTTGGTTGACCGAAAGGCAAAGCAATACGCCGCTGGAAGGTTGGTGGACCGAATGGCAAAGCAATACGCCGCTGGAAGGTTGGTGGACCGAAAGGCAAATCAATACGCCGCTGGAAGGTTGGTGGACCGAATGGCAAAGCAATACGCCGCTGGAAGGTTGGTGGACCGAATGGCAAAGCAATACGCCGCTGGAAGGTTGGTGGACCGAAAGGCAAAACAATACGCCGCTGGACGGATTTTGGACCGAGTGGCAAAACAATACGCCGCTGGAAGGTTGGTGGACCGAAAGGCAAATCAATACGCCGCTGGAAGGTTGGTGGACCGAGTGGCAAAACAATACGCCGCTGGAAGGTTGGTGGACCGAATGGCAAAGCAATACGCCGCTGGAAGGTTGGTGGACCGAATGGCAAAGCAATACGCCGCTGGAAGGTTGGTGGACCGAAAGGCAAAACAATACGCCGCTGGAAGGTTGGTTGACCGAATGGCAAAACAATACGCCGCTGGAAGGTTGATGGACCGAAAGGCAAAGCAATACGCCGCTGGAAGGTTGGTGGACCGAGTGGCAAAGCAATACGCCGCTGGAAGGTTGGTGGACCGAATGGCAAAGCAATACGCCGCTGGAAGGTTGGTGGACCGAAAGGCAAAGCAATACGCCGCTGGAAGGTTGGTGGACCGAATGGCAAAGCAATACGCCGCTGGAAGGTTGGTGGACCGAATGGCAAAGCAATACGCCGCTGGAAGGTTGGTGGACCGAAAGGCAAAACAATACGCCGCTGGACGGATTTTGGACCGAGTGGCAAAACAATACGCCGCTGGAAGGTTGGTTGACCGAAAGGCAAAGCAATACGCCGCTGGAAGGTTGGTGGACCGAATGGCAAAGCAATACGCCGCTGGAAGGTTGGTGGACCGAGTGGCAAAACAATACGCCGCTGGAAGGTTGGTGGACCGAATGGCAAAACAATACGCCGCTGGAAGGTTGGTGGACCGAGTGGCAAAACAATACGCCGCTGGAAGGTTGGTAGACCGAAAGGCAAAGCAATACGCCGCTGGAAGGTTGGTGGACCGAAAGGCAAATCAATACGCCGCTGGAAGGTTGGTGGACCGAGTGGCAAAACAATACGCCGCTGGAAGGTTGGTGGACCGAATGGCAAAGCAATACGCCGCTGGACGGATTTTGGACCGAGTGGCAAAACAATACGCCGCTGGAAGGTTGGTTGACCGAAAGGCAAAGCAATACGCCGCTGGAAGGTTGGTGGACCGAATGGCAAAGCAATACGCCGCTGGAAGGTTGGTGGACCGAAAGGCAAAGCAATACGCCGCTGGAAGGTTGGTGGACCGAAAGGCAAAGCAATACGCCGCTGGACGGATTTTGGACCGAGTGGCAAAACAATACGCCGCTGGAAGGTTGGTGGACCGAATGGCAAAACAATACGCCGCTGGAAGGTTGGTGGACCGAGTGGCAAAACAATACGCCGCTGGAAGGTTGGTAGACCGAAAGGCAAAGCAATACGCACCTGGAAGGTTGGTGGACCGAGTGGCAAAACAATACGCCGCTGGAAGGTTGGTTGACCGAAAGGCAAAGCAATACGCCGCTGGAAGGTTGGTGGACCGAATGGCAAAGCAATACGCCGCTGGAAGGTTGGTGGACCGAAAGGCAAAGCATTACGCCGCTGGACGGATTTTGGACCGAGTGGCAAAACAATACGCCGCTGGAAGGTTGGTTGACCGAAAGGCAAAGCAATACGCCGCTGGAAGGTTGGTGGACCGAATGGCAAAGCAATACGCCGCTGGACGGATTTTGGACCGAGTGGCAAAACAATACGCCGCTGGAAGGTTGGTGGACCGAATGGCAAAACAATACGCCGCTGGAAGGTTGGTGGACCGAATGGCAAAACAATACGCCGCTGGAAGGTTGGTGGACCGAGTGGCAAAACAATACGCCGCTGGAAGGTTGGTGGACCGAGTGGCAAAACAATACGCCGCTGGAAGGTTGGTGGACCGAGTGGCAAAACAATACGCCGCTGGAAGGTTGGTGGACCGAATGGCAAAACAATACGCCGCTGGAAGGTTGGTGGACCGAGTGGCAAAACAATACGCCGCTGGAAGGTTGGTAGACCGAAAGGCAAAGCAATACGCCGCTGGAAGGTTGGTGGACCGAGTGGCAAAACAATACGCCGCTGGAAGGTTGGTGGACCGAATGGCAAAACAATACGCCGCTGGAAGGTTGGTGGACCGAAAGGCAAAGCAATACGCCGCTGGACGGATTTTGGACCGAGTGGCAAAACAATACGCCGCTGGAAGGTTGGTTGACCGAAAGGCAAAGCAATACGCCGCTGGAAGGTTGGTGGACCGAATGGCAAAGCAATACGCCGCTGGAAGGTTGGTGGACCGAAAGGCAAAGCAATACGCCGCTGGACGGATTTTGGACCGAGTGGCAAAACAATACGCCGCTGGAAGGTTGGTTGACCGAGTGGCAAAACAATACGCCGCTGGAAGGTTGGTAGACCGAAAGGCAAAGCAATACGCCGCTGGAAGGTTGGTGGACCGAAAGGCAAAGCAATACGCCGCTGGAAGGTTGGTGGACCGAAAGGCAAAACATTACGCCGCTGGAAGGTTGGTGGACCGAGTGGCAAAACAATACGCCGCTGGAAGGTTGGTGGACCGAGTGGCAAAACAATACGCCGCTGGAAGGTTGGTGGACCGAATGGCAAAGCAATACGCCGCTGGAAGGTTGGTGGACCGAAAGGCAAAGCAATACGCCGCTGGACGGATTTTGGACCGAGTGGCAAAACAATACGCCGCTGGAAGGTTGGTTGACCGAAAGGCAAAGCAATACGCCGCTGGAAGGTTGGTGGACCGAATGGCAAAGCAATACGCCGCTGGAAGGTTGGTGGACCGAAAGGCAAAGCAATACGCCGCTGGACGGATTTTGGACCGAGTGGCAAAACAATACGCCGCTGGAAGGTTGGTTGACCGAAAGGCAAAGCAATACGCCGCTGGAAGGTTGGTGGACCGAATGGCAAAACAATACGCCGCTGGAAGGTTGATGGACCGAAAGGCAAAGCAATACGCCGCTGGAAGGTTGGTGGACCGAATGGCAAAACAATACGCCGCTGGAAGGTTGGTGGACCGAAAGGCAAAGCAATACGCCGCTGGAAGGTTGGTGGACCGAATGGCAAAGCAATACGCCGCTGGACGGATTTTGGACCGAGTGGCAAAACAATACGCCGCTGGAAGGTTGGTGGACCGAATGGCAAAGCAATACGCCGCTGGAAGGTTGGTGGACCGAAAGGCAAAACAATACGCCGCTGGAAGGTTGGTGGACCGAATGGCAAAGCAATACGCCGCTGGAAGGTTGGTGGACCGAATGGCAAAGCAATACGCCGCTGGAAGGTTGGTGGACCGAATGGCAAAGCAATACGCCGCTGGAAGGTTGGTGGACCGAATGGCAAAGCAATACGCCGCTGGAAGGTTGGTGGACCGAAAGGCAAAGCAATACGCCGCTGGACGGATTTTGGACCGAGTGGCAAAACAATACGCCGCTGGAAGGTTGGTTGACCGAAAGGCAAAGCAATACGCCGCTGGAAGGTTGGTGGACCGAATGGCAAAGCAATACGCCGCTGGAAGGTTGGTGGACCGAAAGGCAAATCAATACGCCGCTGGAAGGTTGGTGGACCGAATGGCAAAGCAATACGCCGCTGGAAGGTTGGTGGACCGAATGGCAAAGCAATACGCCGCTGGAAGGTTGGTGGACCGAAAGGCAAAACAATACGCCGCTGGACGGATTTTGGACCGAGTGGCAAAACAATACGCCGCTGGAAGGTTGGTGGACCGAAAGGCAAATCAATACGCCGCTGGAAGGTTGGTGGACCGAGTGGCAAAACAATACGCCGCTGGAAGGTTGGTGGACCGAATGGCAAAGCAATACGCCGCTGGAAGGTTGGTGGACCGAATGGCAAAGCAATACGCCGCTGGAAGGTTGGTGGACCGAAAGGCAAAACAATACGCCGCTGGAAGGTTGGTTGACCGAATGGCAAAACAATACGCCGCTGGAAGGTTGATGGACCGAAAGGCAAAGCAATACGCCGCTGGAAGGTTGGTGGACCGAGTGGCAAAACAATACGCCGCTGGAAGGTTGGTGGACCGAATGGCAAAGCAATACGCCGCTGGAAGGTTGGTGGACCGAAAGGCAAAGCAATACGCCGCTGGACGGATTTTGGACCGAGTGGCAAAACAATACGCCGCTGGAAGGTTGGTGGACCGAATGGCAAAACAATACGCCGCTGGAAGGTTGGTGGACCGAGTGGCAAAACAATACGCCGCTGGAAGGTTGGTAGACCGAAAGGCAAAGCAATACGCACCTGGAAGGTTGGTGGACCGAGTGGCAAAACAATACGCCGCTGGAAGGTTGGTTGACCGAAAGGCAAAGCAATACGCCGCTGGAAGGTTGGTGGACCGAATGGCAAAGCAATACGCCGCTGGAAGGTTGGTGGACCGAAAGGCAAAGCATTACGCCGCTGGACGGATTTTGGACCGAGTGGCAAAACAATACGCCGCTGGAAGGTTGGTTGACCGAAAGGCAAAGCAATACGCCGCTGGAAGGTTGGTGGACCGAATGGCAAAGCAATACGCCGCTGGACGGATTTTGGACCGAGTGGCAAAACAATACGCCGCTGGAAGGTTGGTGGACCGAATGGCAAAGCAATACGCCGCTGGAAGGTTGGTGGACCGAGTGGCAAAACAATACGCCGCTGGAAGGTTGGTGGACCGAATGGCAAAACAATACGCCGCTGGAAGGTTGGTGGACCGAGTGGCAAAACAATACGCCGCTGGAAGGTTGGTTGACCGAAAGGCAAAGCAATACGCCGCTGGAAGGTTGGTGGACCGAATGGCAAAGCAATACGCCGCTGGAAGGTTGGTGGACCGAAAGGCAAAGCAATACGCCGCTGGAAGGTTGGTGGACCGAATGGCAAAACAATACGCCGCTGGAAGGTTGGTGGACCGAGTGGCAAAACAATACGCCGCTGGAAGGTTGGTAGACCGAAAGGCAAAGCAATACGCACCTGGAAGGTTGGTGGACCGAGTGGCAAAACAATACGCCGCTGGAAGGTTGGTTGACCGAAAGGCAAAGCAATACGCCGCTGGAAGGTTGGTGGACCGAATGGCAAAGCAATACGCCGCTGGAAGGTTGGTGGACCGAAAGGCAAAGCATTACGCCGCTGGACGGATTTTGGACCGAGTGGCAAAACAATACGCCGCTGGAAGGTTGGTTGACCGAAAGGCAAAGCAATACGCCGCTGGAAGGTTGGTGGACCGAATGGCAAAGCAATACGCCGCTGGACGGATTTTGGACCGAGTGGCAAAACAATACGCCGCTGGAAGGTTGGTGGACCGAATGGCAAAGCAATACGCCGCTGGAAGGTTGGTGGACCGAGTGGCAAAACAATACGCCGCTGGAAGGTTGGTGGACCGAATGGCAAAGCAATACGCCGCTGGAAGGTTGGTGGACCGAGTGGCAAAACAATACGCCGCTGGAAGGTTGGTGGACCGAAAGGCAAAGCAATACGCCGCTGGAAGGTTGGTGGACCGAAAGGCAAAGCAATACGCCGCTGGACGGATTTTGGACCGAGTGGCAAAACAATACGCCGCTGGAAGGTTGGTTGACCGAAAGGCAAAGCAATACGCCGCTGGAAGGTTGGTGGACCGAATGGCAAAACAATACGCCGCTGGACGGATTTTGGACCGAGTGGCAAAACAATACGCCGCTGGAAGGTTGGTGGACCGAATGGCAAAGCAATACGCCGCTGGAAGGTTGGTGGACCGAGTGGCAAAACAATACGCCGCTGGAAGGTTGGTGGACCGAATGGCAAAGCAATACGCCGCTGGAAGGTTGGTGGACCGAGTGGCAAAACAATACGCCGCTGGAAGGTTGGTGGACCGAGTGGCAAAACAATACGCCGCTGGAAGGTTGGTGGACCGAATGGCAAAGCAATACGCCGCTGGAAGGTTGGTGGACCGAATGGCAAAACAATACGCCGCTGGAAGGTTGGTGGACCGAAAGGCAAAGCAATACGCCGCTGGAAGGTTGGTGGACCGAATGGCAAAGCAATACGCCGCTGGACGGATTTTGGACCGAGTGGCAAAGCAATACGCCGCTGGAAGGTTGGTGGACCGAATGGCAAAGCAATACGCCGCTGGAAGGTTGGTGGACCGAATGGCAAAGCAATACGCCGCTGGAAGGTTGGTGGACCGAATGGCAAAGCAATACGCCGCTGGAAGGTTGGTGGACCGAAAGGCAAAACAATACGCCGCTGGACGGATTTTGGACCGAGTGGCAAAACAATACGCCGCTGGAAGGTTGGTGGACCGAAAGGCAAAGCAATACGCCGCTGGACGGATTTTGGACCGAGTGGCAAAACAATACGCCGCTGGAAGGTTGGTTGACCGAAAGGCAAAGCAATACGCCGCTGGAAGGTTGGTGGACCGAATGGCAAAGCAATACGCCGCTGGAAGGTTGGTGGACCGAGTGGCAAAACAATACGCCGCTGGAAGGTTGGTGGACCGAGTGGCAAAACAATACGCCGCTGGAAGGTTGGTGGACCGAGTGGCAAAACAATACGCCGCTGGAAGGTTGGTGGACCGAATGGCAAAGCAATACGCCGCTGGAAGGTTGGTGGACCGAGTGGCAAAACAATACGCCGCTGGAAGGTTGGTGGACCGAATGGCAAAGCAATACGCCGCTGGAAGGTTGGTGGACCGAGTGGCAAAACAATACGCCGCTGGAAGGTTGGTGGACCGAAAGGCAAAGCAATACGCCGCTGGAAGGTTGGTGGACCGAAAGGCAAAGCAATACGCCGCTGGACGGATTTTGGACCGAGTGGCAAAACAATACGCCGCTGGAAGGTTGGTTGACCGAAAGGCAAAGCAATACGCCGCTGGAAGGTTGGTGGACCGAATGGCAAAGCAATACGCCGCTGGACGGATTTTGGACCGAGTGGCAAAACAATACGCCGCTGGAAGGTTGGTGGACCGAATGGCAAAGCAATACGCCGCTGGAAGGTTGGTGGACCGAGTGGCAAAACAATACGCCGCTGGAAGGTTGGTGGACCGAATGGCAAAGCAATACGCCGCTGGAAGGTTGGTGGACCGAGTGGCAAAACAATACGCCGCTGGAAGGTTGGTGGACCGAGTGGCAAAACAATACGCCGCTGGAAGGTTGGTGGACCGAATGGCAAAGCAATACGCCGCTGGACGGATTTTGGACCGAGTGGCAAAACAATACGCCGCTGGAAGGTTGGTTGACCGAAAGGCAAAGCAATACGCCGCTGGAAGGTTGGTGGACCGAATGGCAAAGCAATACGCCGCTGGAAGGTTGGTGGACCGAAAGGCAAAGCAATACGCCGCTGGACGGATTTTGGACCGAGTGGCAAAACAATACGCCGCTGGAAGGTTGGTTGACCGAAAGGCAAAGCAATACGCCGCTGGAAGGTTGGTGGACCGAATGGCAAAGCAATACGCCGCTGGAAGGTTGGTGGACCGAGTGGCAAAACAATACGCCGCTGGAAGGTTGGTGGACCGAATGGCAAAGCAATACGCCGCTGGAAGGTTGGTGGACCGAAAGGCAAAACAATACGCCGCTGGAAGGTTGGTTGACCGAATGGCAAAACAATACGCCGCTGGAAGGTTGATGGACCGAAAGGCAAAGCAATACGCCGCTGGAAGGTTGGTGGACCGAGTGGCAAAACAATACGCCGCTGGAAGGTTGGTGGACCGAATGGCAAAGCAATACGCCGCTGGAAGGTTGGTGGACCGAAAGGCAAAGCAATACGCCGCTGGACGGATTTTGGACCGAGTGGCAAAACAATACGCCGCTGGAAGGTTGGTGGACCGAATGGCAAAACAATACGCCGCTGGAAGGTTGGTGGACCGAGTGGCAAAACAATACGCCGCTGGAAGGTTGGTAGACCGAAAGGCAAAGCAATACGCACCTGGAAGGTTGGTGGACCGAGTGGCAAAACAATACGCCGCTGGAAGGTTGGTTGACCGAAAGGCAAAGCAATACGCCGCTGGAAGGTTGGTGGACCGAATGGCAAAGCAATACGCCGCTGGAAGGTTGGTGGACCGAAAGGCAAAGCTTTACGCCGCTGGACGGATTTTGGACCGAGTGGCAAAACAATACGCCGCTGGAAGGTTGGTTGACCGAAAGGCAAAGCAATACGCCGCTGGAAGGTTGGTGGACCGAATGGCAAAGCAATACGCCGCTGGACGGATTTTGGACCGAGTGGCAAAACAATACGCCGCTGGAAGGTTGGTGGACCGAATGGCAAAGCAATACGCCGCTGGAAGGTTGGTGGACCGAGTGGCAAAACAATACGCCGCTGGAAGGTTGGTGGACCGAATGGCAAAGCAATACGCCGCTGGAAGGTTGGTGGACCGAGTGGCAAAACAATACGCCGCTGGAAGGTTGGTGGACCGAATGGCAAAACAATACGCCGCTGGAAGGTTGGTGGACCGAAAGGCAAAGCAATACGCCGCTGGACGGATTTTGGACCGAGTGGCAAAACAATACGCCGCTGGAAGGTTGGTTGACCGAAAGGCAAAGCAATACGCCGCTGGAAGGTTGGTGGACCGAATGGCAAAGCAATACGCCGCTGGACGGATTTTGGACCGAGTGGCAAAACAATACGCCGCTGGAAGGTTGGTGGACCGAATGGCAAAGCAATACGCCGCTGGAAGGTTGGTGGACCGAGTGGCAAAACAATACGCCGCTGGAAGGTTGGTGGACCGAATGGCAAAGCAATACGCCGCTGGAAGGTTGGTGGACCGAGTGGCAAAACAATACGCCGCTGGAAGGTTGGTGGACCGAGTGGCAAAACAATACGCCGCTGGAAGGTTGGTGGACCGAATGGCAAAGCAATACGCCGCTGGAAGGTTGGTGGACCGAATGGCAAAACAATACGCCGCTGGAAGGTTGGTGGACCGAAAGGCAAAGCAATACGCCGCTGGAAGGTTGGTGGACCGAATGGCAAAGCAATACGCCGCTGGACGGATTTTGGACCGAGTGGCAAAGCAATACGCCGCTGGAAGGTTGGTGGACCGAATGGCAAAGCAATACGCCGCTGGAAGGTTGGTGGACCGAATGGCAAAGCAATACGCCGCTGGAAGGTTGGTGGACCGAATGGCAAAGCAATACGCCGCTGGAAGGTTGGTGGACCGAAAGGCAAAACAATACGCCGCTGGACGGATTTTGGACCGAGTGGCAAAACAATACGCCGCTGGAAGGTTGGTGGACCGAAAGGCAAAGCAATACGCCGCTGGACGGATTTTGGACCGAGTGGCAAAACAATACGCCGCTGGAAGGTTGGTTGACCGAAAGGCAAAGCAATACGCCGCTGGAAGGTTGGTGGACCGAATGGCAAAGCAATACGCCGCTGGAAGGTTGGTGGACCGAGTGGCAAAACAATACGCCGCTGGAAGGTTGGTGGACCGAGTGGCAAAACAATACGCCGCTGGAAGGTTGGTGGACCGAGTGGCAAAACAATACGCCGCTGGAAGGTTGGTGGACCGAATGGCAAAGCAATACGCCGCTGGAAGGTTGGTGGACCGAGTGGCAAAACAATACGCCGCTGGAAGGTTGGTGGACCGAATGGCAAAGCAATACGCCGCTGGAAGGTTGGTGGACCGAGTGGCAAAACAATACGCCGCTGGAAGGTTGGTGGACCGAAAGGCAAAGCAATACGCCGCTGGAAGGTTGGTGGACCGAAAGGCAAAGCAATACGCCGCTGGACGGATTTTGGACCGAGTGGCAAAACAATACGCCGCTGGAAGGTTGGTTGACCGAAAGGCAAAGCAATACGCCGCTGGAAGGTTGGTGGACCGAATGGCAAAGCAATACGCCGCTGGACGGATTTTGGACCGAGTGGCAAAACAATACGCCGCTGGAAGGTTGGTGGACCGAATGGCAAAGCAATACGCCGCTGGAAGGTTGGTGGACCGAGTGGCAAAACAATACGCCGCTGGAAGGTTGGTGGACCGAATGGCAAAGCAATACGCCGCTGGAAGGTTGGTGGACCGAGTGGCAAAACAATACGCCGCTGGAAGGTTGGTGGACCGAGTGGCAAAACAATACGCCGCTGGAAGGTTGGTGGACCGAATGGCAAAGCAATACGCCGCTGGACGGATTTTGGACCGAGTGGCAAAACAATACGCCGCTGGAAGGTTGGTTGACCGAATGGCAAAGCAATACGCCGCTGGAAGGTTGGTGGACCGAAAGGCAAATCAATACGCCGCTGGAAGGTTGGTGGACCGAATGGCAAAGCAATACGCCGCTGGAAGGTTGGTGGACCGAATGGCAAAACAATACGCCGCTGGAAGGTTGGTGGACCGAGTGGCAAAACAATACGCCGCTGGAAGGTTGGTAGACCGAAAGGCAAAGCAATACGCCGCTGGAAGGTTGGTGGACCGAGTGGCAAAACAATACGCCGCTGGAAGGTTGGTGGACCGAATGGCAAAACAATACGCCGCTGGAAGGTTGGTGGACCGAGTGGCAAAACAATACGCCGCTGGAAGGTTGGTGGACCGAATGGCAAAACAATACGCCGCTGGAAGGTTGGTGGACCGAAAGGCAAAGCAATACGCCGCTGGACGGATTTTGGACCGAGTGGCAAAACAATACGCCGCTGGAAGGTTGGTTGACCGAAAGGCAAAGCAATACGCCGCTGGAAGGTTGGTGGACCGAATGGCAAAGCAATACGCCGCTGGAAGGTTGGTGGACCGAAAGGCAAAGCAATACGCCGCTGGACGGATTTTGGACCGAGTGGCAAAACAATACGCCGCTGGAAGGTTGGTTGACCGAAAGGCAAAGCAATACGCCGCTGGAAGGTTGGTGGACCGAATGGCAAAGCAATACGCCGCTGGAAGGTTGGTGGACCGAAAGGCAAATCAATACGCCGCTGGAAGGTTGGTGGACCGAATGGCAAAGCAATACGCCGCTGGAAGGTTGGTGGACCGAATGGCAAAGCAATACGCCGCTGGAAGGTTGGTGGACCGAAAGGCAAAACAATACGCCGCTGGACGGATTTTGGACCGAGTGGCAAAACAATACGCCGCTGGAAGGTTGGTGGACCGAAAGGCAAAGCAATACGCCGCTGGACGGATTTTGGACCGAGTGGCAAAACAATACGCCGCTGGAAGGTTGGTTGACCGAAAGGCAAAGCAATACGCCGCTGGAAGGTTGGTGGACCGAATGGCAAAGCAATACGCCGCTGGAAGGTTGGTGGACCGAGTGGCAAAACAATACGCCGCTGGAAGGTTGGTGGACCGAATGGCAAAACAATACGCCGCTGGAAGGTTGGTGGACCGAGTGGCAAAACAATACGCCGCTGGAAGGTTGGTAGACCGAAAGGCAAAGCAATACGCCGCTGGAAGGTTGGTGGACCGAGTGGCAAAACAATACGCCGCTGGAAGGTTGGTGGACCGAATGGCAAAACAATACGCCGCTGGAAGGTTGGTGGACCGAGTGGCAAAACAATACGCCGCTGGAAGGTTGGTGGACCGAATGGCAAAACAATACGCCGCTGGAAGGTTGGTGGACCGAAAGGCAAAGCAATACGCCGCTGGACGGATTTTGGACCGAGTGGCAAAACAATACGCCGCTGGAAGGTTGGTTGACCGAAAGGCAAAGCAATACGCCGCTGGAAGGTTGGTGGACCGAATGGCAAAGCAATACGCCGCTGGAAGGTTGGTGGACCGAAAGGCAAAGCAATACGCCGCTGGACGGATTTTGGACCGAGTGGCAAAACAATACGCCGCTGGAAGGTTGGTTGACCGAAAGGCAAAGCAATACGCCGCTGGAAGGTTGGTGGACCGAATGGCAAAGCAATACGCCGCTGGAAGGTTGGTGGACCGAAAGGCAAATCAATACGCCGCTGGAAGGTTGGTGGACCGAATGGCAAAGCAATACGCCGCTGGAAGGTTGGTGGACCGAATGGCAAAGCAATACGCCGCTGGAAGGTTGGTGGACCGAAAGGCAAAACAATACGCCGCTGGACGGATTTTGGACCGAGTGGCAAAACAATACGCCGCTGGAAGGTTGGTGGACCGAAAGGCAAATCAATACGCCGCTGGAAGGTTGGTGGACCGAGTGGCAAAACAATACGCCGCTGGAAGGTTGGTGGACCGAATGGCAAAGCAATACGCCGCTGGAAGGTTGGTGGACCGAATGGCAAAGCAATACGCCGCTGGAAGGTTGGTGGACCGAAAGGCAAAACAATACGCCGCTGGAAGGTTGGTTGACCGAATGGCAAAACAATACGCCGCTGGAAGGTTGATGGACCGAAAGGCAAAGCAATACGCCGCTGGAAGGTTGGTGGACCGAGTGGCAAAACAATACGCCGCTGGAAGGTTGGTGGACCGAATGGCAAAGCAATACGCCGCTGGAAGGTTGGTGGACCGAAAGGCAAAGCAATACGCCGCTGGACGGATTTTGGACCGAGTGGCAAAACAATACGCCGCTGGAAGGTTGGTGGACCGAATGGCAAAACAATACGCCGCTGGAAGGTTGGTGGACCGAGTGGCAAAACAATACGCCGCTGGAAGGTTGGTAGACCGAAAGGCAAAGCAATACGCACCTGGAAGGTTGGTGGACCGAGTGGCAAAACAATACGCCGCTGGAAGGTTGGTTGACCGAAAGGCAAAGCAATACGCCGCTGGAAGGTTGGTGGACCGAATGGCAAAGCAATACGCCGCTGGAAGGTTGGTGGACCGAAAGGCAAAGCATTACGCCGCTGGACGGATTTTGGACCGAGTGGCAAAACAATACGCCGCTGGAAGGTTGGTTGACCGAAAGGCAAAGCAATACGCCGCTGGAAGGTTGGTGGACCGAATGGCAAAGCAATACGCCGCTGGACGGATTTTGGACCGAGTGGCAAAACAATACGCCGCTGGAAGGTTGGTGGACCGAATGGCAAAGCAATACGCCGCTGGAAGGTTGGTGGACCGAGTGGCAAAACAATACGCCGCTGGAAGGTTGGTGGACCGAATGGCAAAGCAATACGCCGCTGGAAGGTTGGTGGACCGAGTGGCAAAACAATACGCCGCTGGAAGGTTGGTGGACCGAAAGGCAAAGCAATACGCCGCTGGAAGGTTGGTGGACCGAAAGGCAAAGCAATACGCCGCTGGACGGATTTTGGACCGAGTGGCAAAACAATACGCCGCTGGAAGGTTGGTTGACCGAAAGGCAAAGCAATACGCCGCTGGAAGGTTGGTGGACCGAATGGCAAAACAATACGCCGCTGGACGGATTTTGGACCGAGTGGCAAAACAATACGCCGCTGGAAGGTTGGTGGACCGAATGGCAAAGCAATACGCCGCTGGAAGGTTGGTGGACCGAGTGGCAAAACAATACGCCGCTGGAAGGTTGGTGGACCGAATGGCAAAGCAATACGCCGCTGGAAGGTTGGTGGACCGAGTGGCAAAACAATACGCCGCTGGAAGGTTGGTGGACCGAGTGGCAAAACAATACGCCGCTGGAAGGTTGGTGGACCGAATGGCAAAGCAATACGCCGCTGGAAGGTTGGTGGACCGAATGGCAAAACAATACGCCGCTGGAAGGTTGGTGGACCGAAAGGCAAAGCAATACGCCGCTGGAAGGTTGGTGGACCGAATGGCAAAGCAATACGCCGCTGGACGGATTTTGGACCGAGTGGCAAAGCAATACGCCGCTGGAAGGTTGGTGGACCGAATGGCAAAGCAATACGCCGCTGGAAGGTTGGTGGACCGAATGGCAAAGCAATACGCCGCTGGAAGGTTGGTGGACCGAATGGCAAAGCAATACGCCGCTGGAAGGTTGGTGGACCGAAAGGCAAAACAATACGCCGCTGGACGGATTTTGGACCGAGTGGCAAAACAATACGCCGCTGGAAGGTTGGTGGACCGAAAGGCAAAGCAATACGCCGCTGGACGGATTTTGGACCGAGTGGCAAAACAATACGCCGCTGGAAGGTTGGTTGACCGAAAGGCAAAGCAATACGCCGCTGGAAGGTTGGTGGACCGAATGGCAAAGCAATACGCCGCTGGAAGGTTGGTGGACCGAGTGGCAAAACAATACGCCGCTGGAAGGTTGGTGGACCGAGTGGCAAAACAATACGCCGCTGGAAGGTTGGTGGACCGAGTGGCAAAACAATACGCCGCTGGAAGGTTGGTGGACCGAATGGCAAAGCAATACGCCGCTGGAAGGTTGGTGGACCGAGTGGCAAAACAATACGCCGCTGGAAGGTTGGTGGACCGAATGGCAAAGCAATACGCCGCTGGAAGGTTGGTGGACCGAGTGGCAAAACAATACGCCGCTGGAAGGTTGGTGGACCGAAAGGCAAAGCAATACGCCGCTGGAAGGTTGGTGGACCGAAAGGCAAAGCAATACGCCGCTGGACGGATTTTGGACCGAGTGGCAAAACAATACGCCGCTGGAAGGTTGGTTGACCGAAAGGCAAAGCAATACGCCGCTGGAAGGTTGGTGGACCGAATGGCAAAGCAATACGCCGCTGGACGGATTTTGGACCGAGTGGCAAAACAATACGCCGCTGGAAGGTTGGTGGACCGAATGGCAAAGCAATACGCCGCTGGAAGGTTGGTGGACCGAGTGGCAAAACAATACGCCGCTGGAAGGTTGGTGGACCGAATGGCAAAGCAATACGCCGCTGGAAGGTTGGTGGACCGAGTGGCAAAACAATACGCCGCTGGAAGGTTGGTGGACCGAGTGGCAAAACAATACGCCGCTGGAAGGTTGGTGGACCGAATGGCAAAGCAATACGCCGCTGGACGGATTTTGGACCGAGTGGCAAAACAATACGCCGCTGGAAGGTTGGTTGACCGAAAGGCAAAGCAATACGCCGCTGGAAGGTTGGTGGACCGAATGGCAAAGCAATACGCCGCTGGAAGGTTGGTGGACCGAAAGGCAAATCCATACGCCGCTGGAAGGTTGGTGGACCGAATGGCAAAGCAATACGCCGCTGGAAGGTTGGTGGACCGAATGGCAAAGCAATACGCCGCTGGAAGGTTGGTGGACCGAAAGGCAAAACAATACGCCGCTGGACGGATTTTGGACCGAGTGGCAAAACAATACGCCGCTGGAAGGTTGGTGGACCGAAAGGCAAATCAATACGCCGCTGGAAGGTTGGTGGACCGAGTGGCAAAACAATACGCCGCTGGAAGGTTGGTGGACCGAATGGCAAAGCAATACGCCGCTGGAAGGTTGGTGGACCGAATGGCAAAGCAATACGCCGCTGGAAGGTTGGTGGACCGAAAGGCAAAACAATACGCCGCTGGAAGGTTGGTTGACCGAATGGCAAAACAATACGCCGCTGGAAGGTTGATGGACCGAAAGGCAAAGCAATACGCCGCTGGAAGGTTGGTGGACCGAGTGGCAAAGCAATACGCCGCTGGAAGGTTGGTGGACCGAATGGCAAAGCAATACGCCGCTGGAAGGTTGGTGGACCGAATGGCAAAGCAATACGCCGCTGGAAGGTTGGTGGACCGAGTGGCAAAACAATACGCCGCTGGAAGGTTGGTTGACCGAAAGGCAAAGCAATACGCCGCTGGACGGTTGGTGGACCGAATGGCAAAGCAATACGCCGCTGGAAGGTTGGTGGACCGAATGGCAAAGCAATACGCCGCTGGAAGGTTGGTGGACCGAAAGGCAAAGCAATACGCCGCTGGACGGATTTTGGACCGAGTGGCAAAACAATACGCCGCTGGAAGGTTGGTTGACCGAAAGGCAAAGCAATACGCCGCTGGAAGGTTGGTGGACCGAATGGCAAAGCAATACGCCGCTGGAAGGTTGGTGGACCGAGTGGCAAAACAATACGCCGCTGGAAGGTTGGTGGACCGAGTGGCAAAACAATACGCCGCTGGAAGGTTGGTGGACCGAATGGCAAAGCAATACGCCGCTGGAAGGTTGGTGGACCGAAAGGCAAAGCAATACGCCGCTGGACGGATTTTGGACCGAGTGGCAAAACAATACGCCGCTGGAAGGTTGGTGGACCGAAAGGCAAATCAATACGCCGCTGGAAGGTTGGTGGACCGAGTGGCAAAACAATACGCCGCTGGAAGGTTGGTGGACCGAATGGCAAAGCAATACGCCGCTGGAAGGTTGGTGGACCGAATGGCAAAGCAATACGCCGCTGGAAGGTTGGTGGACCGAAAGGCAAAGCAATACGCCGCTGGACGGATTTTGGACCGAGTGGCAAAACAATACGCCGCTGGAAGGTTGGTTGACCGAAAGGCAAAGCAATACGCCGCTGGAAGGTTGGTGGACCGAATGGCAAAGCAATACGCCGCTGGAAGGTTGGTGGACCGAGTGGCAAAACAATACGCCGCTGGAAGGTTGGTGGACCGAATGGCAAAACAATACGCCGCTGGAAGGTTGGTGGACCGAGTGGCAAAACAATACGCCGCTGGAAGGTTGGTAGACCGAAAGGCAAAGCAATACGCCGCTGGAAGGTTGGTGGACCGAGTGGCAAAACAATACGCCGCTGGAAGGTTGGTGGACCGAATGGCAAAACAATACGCCGCTGGAAGGTTGGTGGACCGAGTGGCAAAACAATACGCCGCTGGAAGGTTGGTGGACCGAATGGCAAAACAATACGCCGCTGGAAGGTTGGTGGACCGAAAGGCAAAGCAATACGCCGCTGGACGGATTTTGGACCGAGTGGCAAAACAATACGCCGCTGGAAGGTTGGTTGACCGAAAGGCAAAGCAATACGCCGCTGGAAGGTTGGTGGACCGAATGGCAAAGCAATACGCCGCTGGAAGGTTGGTGGACCGAAAGGCAAAGCAATACGCCGCTGGACGGATTTTGGACCGAGTGGCAAAACAATACGCCGCTGGAAGGTTGGTTGACCGAAAGGCAAAGCAATACGCCGCTGGAAGGTTGGTGGACCGAATGGCAAAGCAATACGCCGCTGGAAGGTTGGTGGACCGAAAGGCAAATCAATACGCCGCTGGAAGGTTGGTGGACCGAATGGCAAAGCAATACGCCGCTGGAAGGTTGGTGGACCGAATGGCAAAGCAATACGCCGCTGGAAGGTTGGTGGACCGAAAGGCAAAACAATACGCCGCTGGACGGATTTTGGACCGAGTGGCAAAACAATACGCCGCTGGAAGGTTGGTGGACCGAAAGGCAAATCAATACGCCGCTGGAAGGTTGGTGGACCGAGTGGCAAAACAATACGCCGCTGGAAGGTTGGTGGACCGAATGGCAAAGCAATACGCCGCTGGAAGGTTGGTGGACCGAATGGCAAAGCAATACGCCGCTGGAAGGTTGGTGGACCGAAAGGCAAAACAATACGCCGCTGGAAGGTTGGTTGACCGAATGGCAAAACAATACGCCGCTGGAAGGTTGATGGACCGAAAGGCAAAGCAATACGCCGCTGGAAGGTTGGTGGACCGAGTGGCAAAGCAATACGCCGCTGGAAGGTTGGTGGACCGAATGGCAAAGCAATACGCCGCTGGAAGGTTGGTGGACCGAAAGGCAAAGCAATACGCCGCTGGACGGATTTTGGACCGAGTGGCAAAACAATACGCCGCTGGAAGGTTGGTGGACCGAATGGCAAAACAATACGCCGCTGGAAGGTTGGTGGACCGAGTGGCAAAACAATACGCCGCTGGAAGGTTGGTAGACCGAAAGGCAAAGCAATACGCACCTGGAAGGTTGGTGGACCGAGTGGCAAAACAATACGCCGCTGGAAGGTTGGTTGACCGAAAGGCAAAGCAATACGCCGCTGGAAGGTTGGTGGACCGAATGGCAAAGCAATACGCCGCTGGAAGGTTGGTGGACCGAATGGCAAAGCAATACGCCGCTGGACGGATTTTGGACCGAGTGGCAAAGCAATACGCCGCTGGAAGGTTGGTGGACCGAATGGCAAAGCATTACGCCGCTGGAAGGTTGGTGGACCGAAAGGCAAAGCAATACGCCGCTGGACGGATTTTGGACCGAGTGGCAAAACAATACGCCGCTGGAAGGTTGGTTGACCGAAAGGCAAAGCAATACGCCGCTGGAAGGTTGGTGGACCGAATGGCAAAGCAATACGCCGCTGGAAGGTTGGTGGACCGAAAGGCAAAACAATACGCCGCTGGAAGGTTGGTGGACCGAAAGGCAAAGCAATACGCCGCTGGAAGGTTGGTGGACCGAGTGGCAAAACAATACGCCGCTGGGCGGATTTTGGACCGAGTGGCAAAACAATACGCCGCTAGACGGATTTTGGACCGAGTGGCAAAACAATACGCCGCTGGAAGGTTGGTGGACCGAAAGGCAAAACAATACGCCGCTGGACGGATTTTGGACCGAGTGGCAAAACAATACGCCGCTGGAAGGTTGGTGGACCGAATGGCAAAACAATACGCCGCTGGCACTTTGATGCTGGCAGAGTCAAAGCATTACGCCGTATGTTAGTTAGTTAGTTAGTCAATTAGTTTAGTAATTAGTTTGTTAGTAAGTTAGTTAGATAGTTTAGATAGCTTAGTAGTTATTTAGTTAGTTGGTTAGTTAGTTAGTTAGTAAGTTAGTTAGTTTTTTAGTTAGTTAGTTAGTTAGTTAGTTACTTAATTAGTTAGTTAGTTTGTTAGTTTGTTTTTCAATTTGTGTGTTGGTTTTGTAGTTTCAAGTCGGGTGGGACAAAGCAACACGCTGTTCAAGCTTGAAATTCGATAATGGAAAAAAAAAATTTGTTGTTGTTAAGTATGTAAATTGAAAATGTTTATCGGCGGGAATAATGTTAATATCGATTGTTCGATAAGGCACGAGCTCGTTGGAAGTCGGTTGGAATATCCCTCCGTTACGACGATTTTCTCCCGTATGGTCCCGTGCATAAGACCGTGCGGCGCCGGCGTCCCCGGCGGCCGTTCGGTACCTATAAGAGAGAGGTAGCCGGCGAGCGTACCGAAAGGACGAGCGTCTGCTGGGGCGTTCCATCGCGTGTCTGTACTACGGCCTCGGCTGAGATACAGTTCACCGGTGTTCTGAATGGTCTTTACGTACGTTGACGCGAAGAAGAAAAATATACTCTCTGTACAGCATTGCCACGGGTCGGTGTTATAGACCGAATGGCCCTATTGTGGCGAGCGAGGTTCTCGCAGGTGACTTGTATTTTCGCTGCGGCGTTATACTCGTACTAACTGAGCATCAACTCTTCCGCTTCGAGCGATAGGAAGTAAAAACAAAATTTTTTCGTCTTCTGGCGATGTAATGAAATTTATAAAAGTTTTGGGCGTGCTAATGTTGCCGAGGCACTTTTGCACGTGGAGAGGAAGGTTTTCAAAGGTGTTAAAAGAAATATATATTATATATATATAGCGTTGAAAGGCGATATGTTAATTATGGAAACAACGCAAAATTATTTAAAAACACAATCATGCCTCGTCGATCGGTCCTCCGTGAGAGCCGACGACGTCGATGAATATATTGTAGAGTTGCGTAAAGAGCGTTGTACGCACGCGTACGACGTATCTTGCACGAAGCAGCTCCCTGGTTGATCCTGCCAGTAGTCATATGCTTGTCTCAAAGATTAAGCCATGCATGTCTCAGTACATGCCGCATTAAGGTGAAACCGCGAATGGCTCATTAAATCAGTTATGGTTCCTTAGATCGTACCCACATTTACTTGGATAACTGTGGTAATTCTAGAGCTAATACATGCAAACCAGAGTTCCGACCAGAGATGGAAGGAACGCTTTTATTAGATCAAAACCAATCGGTGGCGGGCGGTCGCCCGTTCGTCCATCGTTTGCTTTGGTGACTCTGAATAACTTTGTGCTGATCGCATGGTCTAATAGCACCGGCGACGCATCTTTCAAATGTCTGCCTTATCAACTGTCGATGGTAGGTTCTGCGCCTACCATGGTTGTAACGGGTAACGGGGAATCAGGGTTCGATTCCGGAGAGGGAGCCTGAGAAACGGCTACCACATCCAAGGAAGGCAGCAGGCGCGCAAATTACCCACTCCCGGCACGGGGAGGTAGTGACGAAAAATAACGATACGGGACTCATCCGAGGCCCCGTAATCGGAATGAGTACACTTTAAATCCTTTAACGAGGACCAATTGGAGGGCAAGTCTGGTGCCAGCAGCCGCGGTAATTCCAGCTCCAATAGCGTATATTAAAGTTGTTGCGGTTAAAAAGCTCGTAGTTGAATCTGTGTGTCACAGTGTCGGTTCACCGCTCGCGGTGTTTAACTGGCATTATGTGGTACGTCCTACCGGTGGGCTTAGCTCCTCGCGGGCGGTCCAACTAATATCCCATCGCGGTGCTCTTTACTGAGTGTCGAGGTGGGCCGGTACGTTTACTTTGAACAAATTAGAGTGCTCAAAGCAGGCTACCTTCGCCTGAATACTCTGTGCATGGAATAATGGAATAGGACCTCGGTTCTATTTTGTTGGTTTTCGGAACCCCGAGGTAATGATTAATAGGGACAGATGGGGGCATTCGTATTGCGACGTTAGAGGTGAAATTCTTGGATCGTCGCAAGACGGACAGAAGCGAAAGCATTTGCCAAAAATGTTTTCATTAATCAAGAACGAAAGTTAGAGGTTCGAAGGCGATCAGATACCGCCCTAGTTCTAACCATAAACGATGCCAGCTAGCGATCCGCCGAAGTTCCTCCGATGACTCGGCGGGCAGCTTCCGGGAAACCAAAGCTTTTGGGTTCCGGGGGAAGTATGGTTGCAAAGCTGAAACTTAAAGGAATTGACGGAAGGGCACCACCAGGAGTGGAGCCTGCGGCTTAATTTGACTCAACACGGGAAACCTCACCAGGCCCGGACACCGGAAGGATTGACAGATTGATAGCTCTTTCTTGATTCGGTGGGTGGTGGTGCATGGCCGTTCTTAGTTGGTGGAGCGATTTGTCTGGTTAATTCCGATAACGAACGAGACTCTAGCCTGCTAAATAGACGTATCTTATGGTATCTCGAAGGCCCCCGGCTCCGGTCGGCGGGTTTTTACTACCAACGTACAAACAAATCTTCTTAGAGGGACAGGCGGCTTCTAGCCGCACGAGATTGAGCAATAACAGGTCTGTGATGCCCTTAGATGTTCTGGGCCGCACGCGCGCTACACTGAAGGAATCAGCGTGTTTTCCCTGACCGAAAGGCCCGGGTAACCCGCTGAACCTCCTTCGTGCTAGGGATTGGGGCTTGCAATTATTCCCCATGAACGAGGAATTCCCAGTAAGCGCGAGTCATAAGCTCGCGTTGATTACGTCCCTGCCCTTTGTACACACCGCCCGTCGCTACTACCGATTGAATGATTTAGTGAGGTCTTCGGACTGGTGCGCGGCCAATGCTTCGGCATTGCCGATGTTACCGGGAAGATGACCAAACTTGATCATTTAGAGGAAGTAAAAGTCGTAACAAGGTTTCCGTAGGTGAACCTGCGGAAGGATCATTAACGAATGAAATAACACACTGAAAGACACGAAAAAGAAATATAATCATATGGCTTATATAAGTAAGAAAGAGAAAAATTGTCCGATAGCATAACCGATATCGAACGAACAAATGAAAAATTAGATCGAACGAGCCTCGGCACCCGTCGGTCGACGATACACGGCTTACGCGCGGAGGCATTCTACCCTCCCGTCCGTGATCCGATCGACGTTGGCGCGCGAGGTCATAACAAGCGTCGAAACCGGGAACCCTTTCGGATCTCAAGTTCAGACGAAAAGACGGCCTGTTCCAGTTCGAACTCTGGAGACTACGTCCTCCTCTCCGCCCTCCACGGCAAACGGGATGAACGTGTTGTGTGTTTGTTTCGCGACGTTTTCGTGAGAAGTTACAAACGAACGCTTGCGTGAGGTCGACACCGACCCGCCGTTCTCTAATACTTCCGATATACGTTTAGAAAATACTAACGCCAATGCCTGCCCCGTGTCAGGTTGGGGACGAGCGAGAGTCGAGACCAGCGACCAGAAAGAAAAGAGCGTTACAGATACCGTTCTCTTCGCTGCTCTTGCCCCGATCGTGTTTACGTTTCCCGAGTTCCTCTCACAAGAGGGTTCACATCGGAGAGAAAAGAAAAAAGGATCTCTTCCAGCGCGAGCGCCGGTAAGTACCTTGGTGTTGAAAGGCCCAGAGAGGATAAGAGAGAAGAGAGGAAGGAAATATAAATTTGTCGAACGCTTTTCCTCCTCTTTTTCTTTCGTTCTTTTCTGGTTTCCTTACAACCGAGGGAAATATCGCCCCGTGGGTTGCGTGCTCCTCTCTCTCTCTCTCTTCCGTTGTTGTTGCCCTGTGAAGGAAATTTTGCGTCCAATTGAAGACGAAACTGTTTGCACGATTTTATCGTGCACGGATCGGGTAACCTGGAACGAAAAATTGAATTACACGCATATATCGTCGTTGATTGTGCGCCCGTTTATTTTAAAGGTTCGATAAAACCACACCATTGTGTATATCCGAAAGTCGGAAGAGAATGATAAAAATTAATCGAGGAAGCGGTGCTTCGGGATTATTGATGGAACCGGCTTCGGTAACCTCGCAGCTCGTGCGTCGGACACCCGTGCCGTTTAAACGAGAAAGAATACCGTACGACGAACATAGAGAAAGAGGGAACGCTCCTCCTATCTTGTTCCGTCGTCGTCGATTCCCTCGTACGGAATAATTGGGACGCAAGACCGACTCGAGGCTATCCGCGGGCCGCGTGTTTCGCTCGACTCCTTCTTTGACAAAATTTGAATAATATTCTCCCGTCAACTGGTTGCACTGTGTGTGTGTGTAAGATAAAATCGAACCAAGGGCGCTGCGCGTCGTTATCATCCGCGTGCGTTCTCGAAGTCGCGCGGCGAGTCGGAGGGTAATTCAGTGTCGGGAAATCTCCCGCCGTTCCTCTCGACCCCGTGACATTCGGCGGTTCATTTAACATAATGTACTCTGCGCCCGGCCGTCGGGGAAACGCGTCAGCGTGTCTCCCGGCGTGCTTCGTCAATTGGACCTGATCGTGTCGTCAAAAATTTTCGTCTCCAATGGGGATTCTATACGAACTCCGAGACGGTGGCGACGCCCTCGCTTCCCGCGCGCGCTGGCGTGTTGCGTAGGGTCTCTGTTTATTTCGAAACGAAGTACCAGAGGGATTGAAAGAAAAAAAACACAATATGTGTAAAATTATATACGATTACCCTGAACGGTGGATCACTTGGCTCGTGGGTCGATGAAGAACGCAGCTAATTGCGCGTCAACGTGTGAACTGCAGGACACATGAACATCGACATTTCGAACGCACATTGCGGTCCACGGATTCCAAATCCTGGACCACGCCTGGCTGAGGGTCGTTCACGTACAAAAATACTGCTTGCGTTGCGTTCGCCTCGCTTGAACCCCCGTTTCTTTTCCAATTCCGAAGGATCCCCGTCGTCGTTCGCGTAGAACGTTACACGTATCGGGCGTTCGGAAGGAAGAATGAGAGACGATGATAGGGGAATGTTGAGACTTCCGCGACGTACGAGCGATTGTTGGACGTTCGTTGGCGTTTGTCGCGGAAACGTGTGGCTCCCTCGGGTGAACTGTCGACCTCTTTGAACGGTCGCTTTCACCCCGATGGGATACCCGCGTATTTAAATAAAGACCGCGCTCCCGACGTCGCCCGAAACGAATCTTTGCGCGCGTCCGAGAGAACAGATTTCATCGCGAAATTGAAACTCGGACGGCGAGAGAGAGATGTGAAAAATGATAAGGATAGAGAGTAATATAAATTGGGAGGAGAATAAAATATGGAAAAAAGAGCACGGGCAGAACGGAAGGGCTCGAAGGAGAGCGACCGGATCGTCCCTGATGGTGTTCTTTTACACAGGGCCCCAGGTATCTTTTGGGAGATGGTGTGTGTTTTACCTTTCCCCCGTCGTTATTGAACGTGTGAGAATTTTTTCTATTTTTCTTGGCACCGTTCGCAATAACCCTGTTGTTACATACTCTTGCGTCGATATGCACACATATCGCGTGGGTCGTCGTTGGAAGTTTGACGTGCCTCGAGTCACCTAGGTGCCAAAGGTCTTCCTGTGCACCGGGCTGGTGTTTTACGCCGCGGTATCCTCGAACGATGATGCATTGGGATATGTCGGTCGATGCGCGCCGTGCGGTTATCGAGAGAAAACAGGAAAGTGAGGAGAGGGGAGGAAAGAGAGACAGCGTCCACACGAGCACTGCAACGGGATGAAAAACTATTCCCCGTCGTCTCGCCTGTCTCTCTCTCTCCCTCCTCTGCCTATCTCTGCCCGCCGCGCCGTTGACCCACACCCCAGCCACGTTCGTCGGATTGTCCGCGCGTTTCGCCAACCGTGCTAGGGAGCCTTGCCCCCTACGCGTGTACTCGAGTTTAGCGCTCTTGCTTCCGATGTTTCCGTACCCCGATTGTGAGCGGTTCGGCCGATCGGAGTCTCTGAACGACGAGGGAGGCGTTCGTGTAGTGCCTGGGAGAAGAAAGAGGAAAGAAACACATTCGTTACAGACGGGGACGAGGAGGTTGAAACCGAACCAAGAGAACCATTCAGATACTCGTTGGCGAGGCCCTCGAACACAAATATATCAGGTTAAATAAATATATGGACGATATAAAATTGGTCGCCCCGGGTTTGCGTCCCTTAGTTTTGACCGATCGCCGAGACCGCGCATCCAAAACCGGTCGTCCAGTCCCCGAAATTGTGATGGGAAAGGGCAAAAAGGAGGATTTTATACATTACATGTATACAAAATGTATCCTGCTCTCCTCGCAAAGTGGACGGACGTTAAAATTTTCCCGGTTTCGAATTTATATTGGATGTCCAGCGTGCCGTCTCGCGCGATTTTTTTTTCCATTTAATTTTTTTCGTTCCCCCTTTTTTCTCTTCCTTTGTTTTTTTTTTGTACCTTGTCGGGGTACCCTTCTCACACTCAACGCGCATATAAAATCCTAATCGCGAAACAAACAGAAAAATTGTTTCGTGGTTCTCGATTACGTAACAACCAGACGA